>JADRCH010000073.1:4272926-4354591 GCA_019843965.1 Rhynchomys soricoides | reverse complement strand
ACATACACACCACACAGACATGCACACACACATACACCACATAAGCATGCACAGACTTTCTCTCTCTCTCTCTCTCTCCCTCTCTCTCTCTCTCTCTCTCTCTCTCTCTCTCTCTCTCTCTCTCTCTCTCTCCTGGAACCAGCATCCAGTTAACACAAATCTTGGGGTATAACTCAAACACTACCCCAGTGTAGGTCCCTACACTACTCTTAAGAGTTCTTTAGAACTTGTCAATCCTACCTGATTACCCAGGAAGTCAAAAGTGCTATGGATCTTGAGTCTATTTCCTTAAGATGCTAGTCACAATTTAAATTGTAACAAAATTTGCCTTTTATCTTTCCAGTCCACACAGAAAACTCTCACTCTGAGATTCTCCATAGATTGGTAGTGGTTATCCCCAGTGGAATTCTATACCACTTGGAAACAATCCAGCAATCAAATGATTTAACTCCAACATTCCCCAAAATGTAACATAGTCTCATGTACCCAAACGAATCACTGTGACAAAAATACCCAATGCCTTTTCCCTATAAAATAAACAATCCAACTGTTATGTGACTGACCATCCCAACTCCTAGAAAAGGATTTATCTTTTTCACTCCAAAATATGCTCTGGTTTCCATGCGTACGCATGCATGTACGCATGCATGTACTTTACTGAGAGGCTACACAATGCAGTTCCCTGTTAGCATCCCAGATCAAGTATTCTCCTTTGCGATTGAATGCTCTTTAAAAACACATCTTTCAATAAATAAAATTTTTTTCCGTCAAAGAAGTATTACGATAATTTTGTTTTCAAAGAAGAGATTTTTAATCCTCTGATACAAAAATAAAGAAGTGCAGGCCAGAGGATTATTTTTGAAAGCCAGCATCGTTTGCATAAACGACATTACCCATGATCCTCCACATTTCTTTCTTAACAATGAGCTGCAGATCCTACCTGGGAGACAAAAAGTTTCTTTCATTCATGTGTTCAAACTACAAGAGAACCTAACCAATCAAGGAAGTACAGGGGTATACCTGTGCCTATTCATGCTTGAGGGACAGGCTTCCCCTGAGGAAGTGGTTTTCTGACAAAAGAATTATTTGTAAATCCCAAACTTTTCTTTTCGGGACTGCTCTCCAGGAAACTGAAGCAGTACAAGAGCCAGGACCTTTTGTAGGCAGGTTTTGTAGCTAAATAAAAAATACATAGAAAACATCTCACAAAAATGGACCAAATCGATAAAGCAAATAAGTGCTTCTCTTCAGCGCTCAGCAGGTACAGACTTATTTTCCACCATTCTAAAGTAAATCAGCAATCTATCTTGAAAAATAAAAAGAATATTTCACCACAAATTGGCTGCATTTAATAAAATTCAAGCTCTCCTGCCCAGACAGAGAAAAATTGAAATCAATAGTCAAATTCTCCATCTCCTTTTCAATGAGAGAAACTAGCACATAACTTTATTGTTGCCCCACGAATTACCCCGAGGCTCTTCGGGTTGTGTCAAGAACCCTGCCAGTTTTTCACTGTTCAGGTAAGGATGAGAGACAAAGCTCGGGGAAGAAATCAACAAGCAACTGTCTCCTTTGGCAAACAGATGGATTGAAAAATAATAATTTCTTTGTTAAGAATGCAGTCAGGATGCCAATCCTTGACATGCATTGTTGGGAAGCATATTATCATCTTTTTATTTTTTTTTTTAAATATCGGGTGATTCTTCTAAAATAGATTTTTGTTGCAATTTCTCTAAACAGCATGATGCAATGTTGAATTGGTTAAATAGGAAGGAAGGAGAGAGCGAAGGGTCGAGGGGCTGCAGAGGAAGGAGAAAGGGGAATTTAATATGGTACTTTATCCACCATGATGGGGTACTGTGAAAATTAGTGCCATGATGGAAGCTGGGGTAAACACAAGCTGTAGGCGACGTTTGCTGATTCCACCCATTCCACCATGGTGATGGGTCTGCCAGCTTCTTGGGAAGAAGGTGTTCTATTCCGGAAGGCCAGGGTTTCCTGGCCTTAGCTGCTGTTGGAAATTGTACATGTGGAAAGGTCCCAGGGCAAAATCCGTGGCTCTTCGGTGCCCCCTTGTGTCCAACTTGGCACCAACAAGAACTACACCAAGACTATGTAGAAAGTGAGAGTGGAGATTTCTTCCCAGAAGGGTACAGGGTGGGATTGGGAAGAATTGATATGCTCTGCTTCTACATTCGTGAAAAGGCACACTGTTGCTAGGCAAGAAGGGACTTCCATGCCTCTTTTTCTCATGGCTCCTTGGATGCTCCCAACTGAATGCCTGTGTTGGGACTCATCTTGGGACAAACCAGAGTAAATGGTCACATCTAGATCCACCTCCACACAAGAAAAATCTTTTAATACTGGTAACTTATATTCTTATCAATATTTAGAATTTGAGATGGTAGTTAATGCCATTTTGATAAGTCATTGCTTAGTAACAAATCTCTTTGAAATGTCTTTTTTTTTTTTTACACATTTTCATGACACAATTTTATTCTGTCTGTCATTATTCTTTTTCTCTGCATGCAAAATGACTTTGTAGAGAACTGGGTCACCCATGGGTAAAAGGATGGAACTACATTTATGAGCTCTAGTCCTACTCACTGACACACACCTCAAAGCATCAAAAGCCAGTTGTACGTGTGTGATACCGCTTGGAAAGTTTTCAAATGTAATGGTGGGTTGAGGGTGAAGGACAATATCCCCATAAATACAAATTTGCTTATGATGTTTCTCTCTGCAGATGGTCTAACTGAAGATCCAGAATTGGATTTCAGTCTTGTCTGCACAAATTCCCTAGAAACCATCTACCCTTTCTCAACAGATTTATTCACACAGCTCAAAAGACATTCCGATGTGGAGGAGATAGGCTTTCTTTGAAGGAAACAACTGGTACAGATTTCAAACTTCATAATGTATCAAAGGATGGGAAGAAAATGAGCTAGTGATAATTCAGAGAAATAAAAGGCAGAGAAAGCAGGCAGCAGAGAGCACAAAAACGTGAATGAGAACAGAAAAAGGAGAGAGAGAGAGAGAGAGAGAGAGAGAGAGAGCGCCAGACCCAGACCCTGTGTCATGGTAAGAGCATACTTTCTGTCCTAGATGGGAAAAGAACACAGTTTTGGCTCTTGTTTTGCTTTTTTTTCTCTGGAAATAACTAGAAATTGCCATAAAGATTAAAATGTTCCACTTACAGCTGTCTTTTTGATCTTGTAACACAATGGGTCTCACAGATGATGGATGCTCACTGCAAAAGCTAGTCAGTGCTAGCTGAAACATCATCATTGTCACTCTGACCAAGTCAACTCGAGTAGCATTCTCAGTATGTTAAGGAAGGAGACTCTTGGGTGGCCTGTGTGGGTGTACTATTGAGTAGTACTTCCATTGAGCATCCTAGCCAAGAGGCCATGGGCTGAGGAAAATGCTTCGGTTCTTCTTTCTCAGTTGCTGCTTTACGATATCTTGTAGCAGGCTGTTCAATTTCCATCTGCATTTGATATCAATAGTACATTTCATTGGCACATGTCTTCTTTGATCAGAATGGACTGGACTTCTGTACACATTCTTTATACAACTAATGACATATATATATATATATATATATATATATATATATATATATAAATTCTGAACTTTGAGTCTGTGGGAATAAAAGCTCATTCCTGTAATTGGAAAAAGATTCTGTCTTCTTGCCACTTGCCATAGTACTGCTCATCCCAATGTTTTTTATCTTTTACTGACAGGGCTGAGCTCAGAAATATATGTGTGTGTGTGTGTGTGTGTGTGTGTGTGTGTGTGTGTGAATACAGTTGCAGAGACAGTTGGCACCTTGCTTTCTCAGGACCTGGGACTCAGGCCTGACACCTTGATACATTCAAAGATAGCCACCAGAAGAATTAAACTATCTCTTCTTACAGAAGGTGCCTTTGGAGACCTACAGCCCATGTGAAATGAGACAAGATATCCTGACCAAAGAACAAAACAAAACAAAACAAAAACTGCTTGCTATGTGCCTACATATACCCTGCCACCTCCAATAGTCCCATAACTTATTCCATTACTTTACCTGCCCTGTGATACAAAAAGTCTTTAGAAAGGCTAAATGGCCATCTTGCCCAAACTACCAATCTCGACTCAAATATTCTTAATATCTATAGCCTACTGTGTTTTTCTCTATACCAGGCACTATTGGTGGGAATCATACTATACATGTGAATTTTCCATCTGGCAATTTCCTCCAGTAAAACATAGGCTCCATGATAGCTTTGAACATGATGGTCTCCAGAGGAACAGATACATAGCAAGTCCTCAGTGGATATTAGTAAAATGGCCAATTGCATGAACTCTGAGTACTTACAGTTGTCCGTATGTTACCTCATACCTTTATCACAGTCGAAAACCAGGTGTGGTGGTGCACATCTGGAATTTCACCAACAATTACTAGTACCAGCACTATAAGCTTCAACACCAGCAGTCTAAGCATCAATGCCAGTACCAGCACCATCTGCACCATCCACACCCTAGAACCAGCACCCTCTGCATCAGAACATCAATATCATCAGCACCATCCACACCATTCACAAAAGAACTAGAGAACCTCTGCTTCAACTAATACTATTCGCTTTCCTATGCATGTATCTGAATATTCTGACTTATGCTTCTCGTACTCTGGCTGGAATGCGAGTCACCTAGGGAGCTTGTTAAAAGTCAGATCACTAGGCTCCCCCTCTAGAGTTTCTGATTCAGTAAGTGTCTAAGAATCTGCATTTCTAACAATCTTGCAGATGATGTTGGTGCTGTTGATTTACGGACCACACTAAACATCACTTTTTCTCTAAAATCTTGCAGTCATGGTTGTTCAGCATGTTAAGCAGGGATGGTTGTTAAGTGTTTTTGAGAAATTAAAACACAAACATGTTATGGAATGTAATGTAAACTTCCCATGCATTTTTAAAACACAGAGTGATGGCTTGCTGGCTGCAGTTGATCTATTATGCACTAAGAGTTCCAATCTCATTAAGAGGTCTTGAGTGCAACTGGGTGAAGAGGCCTGACAGAGGCCATGATAGTGTTTGAACAGAGTCTCACACTCAGTACTGGTTGTACAGTGCAGTGAATTTCTCCTTAGGATACTCAGAGGAAATACTGAGGTCTTATCTAGAATGGGATCAGCGACAGATCTAAGATGGTAACAGAAAGCACAGTTCAACTTGGCAGGTCGTGGTAAACATCCAGGGTTCTTACTTGCCAGAACTCACCACAGAGGGGGACAGTAATGCCATGCCATCTGTTATCTGGGTCAGCCATCTGGGTGGCCTATTACTTTTAAATTGTCCTCTTGGGAGTTGACTCTCATTTTTCTCCTTCACCTCAAAAGGGAAGGGAATTCAGCCATGAGTTCTGGCCTAAGGAATCTAGTTCTGGTTTATATTTGTAACGCTAGCACTCCCAAGACTATGACAGGACAAAGGGAAACCCAGCTAATCTGGGTTACATCTTAAGTTGAAGGCCAGCCTGAGCCACATGAGATCCCATTTCAAACGTTATTAACATTTAAAAGTGATCTAATGTGTTTCTTTTAAAACAACATGCCCTATACAGCTCATCTCTCTGTTTTCCACACCTTAGTGCTGATCACTGTGACAAACTGACCAAGAACAAGCTTGGAGCAAATGTAAGACAGGGAGCCTTCTTCTGCTTGCAGACTACGGAGAAGGTACTTTATATTTTTATTTTTCCAATTTCAGTGTTCCTAAGAGTCCATCCAGCAAATACTGCACTAATCTGCTTGATGGTTCAAACAGTGAGAGCTTTCTGTGGTGAGCATTCATGGGCTAGTTTTCATAGCTGTCCGAACCAAGGTACCACCTCCATTTATCTAACTTTTTTGTCTTCCTCCAAAATAAAAAATCAAGACGTGGCTCTCAGAGAGAAAGATGCCCACTGATTCCTCTCCTCTGTCCTACAGCACTACTCCAGGAGAGTTATCTCAGGCTGCCATAGATCAGGAGCTAGCCTCACACACTTACTTTCTACCCCAAATCCTCCGGGCAGCTACCCCTCCTCCAACTCTGAAACTTTATTTCTGTTATTCCAGATGTACGTGCCAATCAGTTTAGCTCCTGCCAATTCTTGCTTATTAATAATGCTAACGAAAGAATTGAAATTCTACCAGATTTCAATCTCTTCTTCACGCCTCAGTAATGAGTCCTAAAAGAATGAATTCTCATATTGTCTCCACAACTAGAAGGCCTAGGTGCAGTGAGAAATTTGACTGGCTTTTACCTACCTTGCACAAATTCAGGACTACTCGTGGTGCTAACTGCCACTGTACATGTGCAGATAATTTGCATTTTCATTGTTCTTTATTTTATGTTATTAGTTATTCATGAGATGAATATCGCATTCACCGACTAATCTATAAAGCTTTGCTTTAAATAACAACGTGCCGTTTTTGTTGTAGGAGGTAGGATGGAGAATGGATGTCCATTAGAGATTTTGTACAAAGAACTGAAAAATAAATGACATGTGAGCTCTCTCTAGCTTTATGAAAAAACCAGGATCTCAAAGAGACTTGTGGTAGAGTTGGAAAAATAATAGATTATGCTACATAAGTCTATACATTTAAGGTCATACTAGCCAGCTGGACCTACTGAGAAAGGTCTTTCACCAGCCAGCCAAAAGGAAGAGAAGGTCAAGATTAACCACACGACATAATGACCCTATAAATGACTAATTATACTTCTCACCAAACAGCACAATCTGCATGTGAGGCAAAAAAACCAACAGAAAGCATCTGAACTCAATTTATTTTCAATTGGAAACAGTCCAAGTTCCAGCCACATTGCTTTCTCCTTCTCCCAATAAAGGCTCACATCTACATTAACACATATTAAAAAGAAAAAAAAAAAAAGATTCTGCTCTCATCTTTGGCTCTCATCAAAGAGTATAAAATTCAATAAAAGAGAAAATAGTCAACTTTGCTTGTGAGGCCTCGGCTTTGTGTAGTAAGATTTGTCAGAGAGTGAGTGTCTCTACTGCTGCTGTACAATTACCTCTGTGTCCTCTCCTGTCTGCATATGAATGTTGGATATGGACAACACCCAGATTCATTAGTCTAAAGGCAGCAGTGACTTCATTTGTCAAGGGTGGAGCAAGTAGGGCCTTTACTCAAAGGATTGCCTTGTAACCCCCTGTGGTTTTGATGGGAATAACTGCTTCACCTTGGAGACTATAAACTTCTTGCACTTGACTAGCATGGGATGGAGGTAGTTATCTCTCGTAGGGACTTAAAAAAAAAATGTAAGAAATCTCGAGTTTTAAAAAATATAGTTAGGAAACTTGGAAAGATACTGATGGCTCTAATAATACAACCTAAACAATGGAGCAAAACAGAAGAAGGGAGCCAGCTAACTCTTGAGGTAATTAAAGAAAAGGGAAGCTTCGTTTTCTTGCTGCTGTTGTGGCCGTTTGTATATGTGCACACATGCGAAATTTGACAAATGTCCCTAAGCAGTATAGCAGGAATCACTCTTTATGGAATTTCTATAAGGAAGACACAGTAGCATGAACTTCAGTGTTCCACTTCCTATTATAACAGGTCACAATAGAAAGCTACTGTCATGGTGTCCATGTTACAATTTGTAGAAATTGAGATGCAGAGAGTTTAAGTACCTTGACAAAGGCCATGTCACTAGTAGATGGCAGAGTGAGAATCATAGTCAAGGGGTTTGTCCCAAAGTGGGTTCTGAGACCTTATATACTAAATTGCTTCTCACCCAGAAAAAGAAAAGAAAGAAAAGGACAGAATAGGACTGAGGAATCTCACTGAGGATGAATCGATTCTTTCTGACTGGCAATGTGAACTGTTACAAAACTTACATAACATGCCCAAGAAATTGTGCACATAAACTCCGCAGTTTGTAATAATTAGATATGCATGATCTCTCTCTCTCTCTCTCTCTCTCTTTCTCTCTCTCTCTCTCTCTCTCTCACACACACACACACACATACACACATACAGAGAGAGAGAGAGAGAGAGAGAGCGCTAGATGATAGCCATATTGCAATGTCATTTAGTTTTAAATGATTGCCTTGATAAAATTTAATTCTTTGACATTATAGAACCTATTTGGCCAATTCAGCATTTCTAGACATTTCTCCATTGGAAATACATGGGCAGACAAGGGAAATATAGGTTAAATATGGTGCATCATTTGGTTAACCATTTGTCCTTTCTTTAAATGACTATCCCATCCCAGGGTTCATGAAATGGATGATGCTTTTCCCTTTAAATCCTTGATTCCAGGTAACGTACATATGTGTCTTAGCCTTAAATATTGGGAACTTCTGTAGATGATCAGTAAGATTGTCCTTACCCCAAACCTCAAATGTATGGAATGAAGTCCAGAAAGGCAAGAATATCTTTTCTGGGTACTCCTCATCTATTGATCCCAAAGTCTTGGGGACACTAAACAGAGAATAAACCATGGTAAACCCAAATGTACGCCCTGTTTGGTAGTGGCAGTTTGAGTGGTGGACACGCATGCAAACTGGAAGCATCTGTAAAGATAGAAACTCCAGACAGAGCCTCAGTGAGAAAGTTCATTGTGCCTTGGGGTGGTCCTGTTAATTGCTACCCATACCTTGTTTACAAACCATTTCTCCACCAACTTGCCAAGGGGCACAGGGGGCAACTTGCCCCATGAGAAAGGTTCTTATTATTCTTCACTCAACCTTTAGCTTCTTTATGTATATTTCTCACAGACACTCAGATTTGTGACAAGCTACCACAAACCTAGATGTCCTTCTTCCTCTGCTCAGGCCATACCACTGCTAAGAAAGTCAGGTGGGGCACCGAGTTTCAATGAGCTCTACCACCTCAGCACAGCCAGCACTCCAAGCATGGTGTGACAGCAAGCCTCCCTCTCCTGTTGTCTTTTTGTGTTCAAAAATCCTCTCCCAGGCATGTGGCAAGGAGACAGTTAGAAGCCTCAGGCAACCATCGATACCACAGGCAAATAAATTGGAGGGTTAAATCCATTCTCTGTGTGAGGCCATACATAGCTCTCAACAATTCATTGATGCTACTTGAGTGATTCAAAAGTTCTACATTTCCATGTGTGGGGCACGTACTGGAACCTCAAAACTCAGATGTCCAAGTTGTCTTGAACATCATGAACTAGAGGCAAATCTAAACCACAGCTAGTACAAGGTCGTGTATCAATAAACAAACATCAAAATCAGAAGGTAAGTGTAATACGGACAAATGAAGAACGACTTAAGTGAAAATGTCTCCTGATATTTTTTCATGAACATATTCTTACAGAAGAAGAGGTAGTAGTGGTTGACAGACTGTGATTTACATAACTACCACCCAACATTCATCATAGATACCAAAGCAAAAAGTATGAGAGGCAATTGGACTTTTCTTTTGAGCTTTTAGATGAACCTCAGCTTGATACAGCTCTGTAGTGGTTGCGGGATGAGCCCAGCCTCCAGTTGCAGAGCTCAGGTTTAGACATGGGTTTTAACTGCCAAGCCATGAAACCTGGACCTTCCAATAGATTTCCTAATGTTCATTCTCCCATGCCTCATCTCACCATGTTTCTGTGGAGACTAATTGGAAGAATGAATCTCATCAGGCTGTTATGAGATGGTGGTGAGAAAATGTGTGAAAAATGATAAGCATTCTGCTGGCTTCTATTGAGCAGCTCATAAAAGATGGCTGATTAAGTAACACCTTGTATGATTGTTTCTTAAGAACATATTCCAAGAGAGAAAAAGTGAAGGGTCGCAGTGCCCTGTCCCAACTCCCACCATGATTTTTATCCATGTTGCTGTCTACCAGTTTCCTCTTCCACAAGGAATAAAGGTGGGAGCAAGATTCCCTCCTTTGGGATGGGTGCAGCCCTTTGTGGCAACAGCAGCAGGGGACACAAGTTCCCAGGCCTATTCCAACATTGCTATTTATCTGGCAGTCCTGCCATCCCAAACTTGAAGTTTTCTGATTTTCAATTACTATTAAGGAAAAGGAACAAGAAACAGGTATTCCCCATAAAATGCCCAAAGGGGTAGGAAACCAAACAAGCATTCCTTTTCCAGATCTTTGCAACTGCCCTCACTACAGATGTGGCTCCCTTCTGGGACCTGATACTACCAGCTCCTGGACTCCCATGATGGTAAGTAGACTTCTAATGTGATTCCATCCAACCTATAGCAGGCATCTATGATGTGTCAGAACTGAATAAAGCACAGATGCCAGAAACAAAAGAGACAGTGAAGCAGGCAGACAAAGGTAGCTGGGGAACAAATCGGGAGGAGGGAAGGGTATATAGCTTAGATAGTAAATAGTATCTAAGTAAATTAAACTTTTTGAGTATTTTTAAAAAAACTTTTAAATTCCATTGAGTCTATTTTTCCCCATTTCCAAACTTTCACATGGAGATTTTCTGCTGACAAGAATCTGAGAAGAACAATTACATCCATCACAAAGAAGAAAGAGGAAAAGGAAGGAAGAAGAAAAACCAAAAACAAAGAAAAAGTGGAAAGAACTGAGAGAGATCACCAGGAGAGCCTGTGCCTAGGCCTTAGGAGGTAGAGCCCTAAGCACTTCATCTCCACTTTGTCTGTCCCAGAGATGCTGAGGGCTGGCTGAATGGCCAGTGTGAGGAAAGGTATGTTTTGGGTCCTGCAGCACAGCGCTTCTCTCCCAGGCAGAGCAGACCTGCTTGTGCCCCTCTCTTTCTCAGTCCCTGCAAGCAAGCTTCTTTTCTGTCTTAATCAGCTCCGGTCTGCTTTTAGCGCACAATAATGGGAATAAAGAGCTGCATGCATTTTGGCATGTGTGTGGCTTTTTCCCTTTAATCTTTCATCCAAAAGAGAAAGACAGGGAGGGGGAAAGTCTCCTCTCTTTTATAAGCTTCTATTGTTTCAGAAAGGAAAGAAATTAAAGCAGGAGAACAGGAGACATTTTCTTCATGCCAGGCTACATATCTTCTTATCTGCAGGGCCCATCTGAATTTACAGTGGACATCACTGAGTCTGCAAAGCATCTCTGTGAAATTCCTAATGAAAAACATAAATAGTCCCTTTCCATGAATAACACTGACTGATTCCACTAGTACTGAGTAGCATGTGCTGAAGAGATGGATTATCTATAAAACACAATTTCACTAAGCACTGCTATGTAATTTGTTAAGCATTTTGTAATAAGTATGTCTAATAAAATATGAAAAAAATATTTAGAAAGTGAACCATAATTTTAATATAATTTTAATTAATGGGAGTGCAATTGCAGTGGTTTAAATTACATTCCCAGTGGTAAGAAGCCTTTCAAACCTAATTTGTAAGCCAAGATGGTGGCTCTAATGACTGGCAGCAAAGTTTCTTCAACAGATTTCATGGGGCATGATCCAAAGATAATAGGTTCTCAGCCCAATGACAATCCAATTACAATGCCAATCAAAGCCAACTCCATGCTCTCTAATTATCAGATTTAGCTGTCAGCTCAAATACAAACATAACACTTTTATTTAAATAAAAATTTAATTTGGAAAAAAAGATGACTTCATGTGTGATTTATTGAGACTGCCAGAGCAATCTAACTTATTTCTCTGCTAATATATAATAAAATCAGTCTTGTATTTAAAAAAAAAAAAGGAAAGAAAAAACTTTTTTCTCCCCCACGTCCTCCTGTATCTGCTATGTTGTATTATTTAGACATTAATTTCAGCAAAAGCTGGCATGGCAGCAGGTAGGCTGCCAACTAGAAGAAGGTTAAATGGAGCAGTAAGGTTTCTGTGAGAAAAATCTGAGGTGAGTGAATGACAAAAACTAATTAGTTTTTACCAATCCTGGGAAATTTGACTTGTATTTCCAGTAAAACCCATTTACACATTCTGAAGCTGAAGGGGAAAGCCAGCAACCTCACAGAAACACATTGAAGACATCTGATCTTCACATTGAAAACACTCCTAGCTCCATGGAGAGCTAGCTCTCACTCTCCACCAGCCCAGAGAACGTTAGCTCTTATTAAGAAAAGGGGAGAGGGAAAGGGAGGAGAGAAGGGGCTGACATTGGATGTAAAGTGAATAAATAAATAAATAAATTTAAAAGACACAGAGAGAGAAAACAGAGGTGGCCTTGCCCAGCAGAAATGTTTGGTGAGCCACAGATATGATCGATCAGTGTTGCGATCTCAACATTCCCAGGAGACAAATATAAAAGTAGCAATAATAAATAAATAAATAGATAGAAAATCACTTACATAATATAGTATACTTAACCTAGTATGCCCCAAATACAATTCCTATATATAATCAATGTTTCTTAAAAATTATTGACAAGAAAGTTTACACCCTTGTTCTAAGCTTCCAGATCAACGTATGTCTACACTTAAACAGCAGGTTTTCAAAGCCCAGCATCAATGTATGTGCATAGCGGCCACATGTTGCAAGTGGCTATAGCATTAGTAAAGCCCTCTTGGAAGCTGGCCCTAGAAGAAGGTCTAGAAGCAATTGTTGTTAAGGTTTCGTTGCAGTGGCTCAAAGACCTCTATCCTAGACAGGAGCAAACAAGACAAACTCCCTTTGGGCATTTAGGAAGATTCTTCTTTTCCAATACATGTCTAGCAAACATACAGTGTTTTGTATACAATAGCAGTCGATCTTTTTACCATGCAGAGGACCAATGAAATGCACAGAAGATGGCCAGCTCTCCAAATCCCCTTAGTGGAGCCCTTTGTTTAATTATGGGGTGTACAAAACTCATGGTTAGGGGTAGAACTGCCTTATTTGACACTTTCCATCCTTTGTCCGACAAGACCAAGGGCCTAACACCCCTCCTCCACACCTCCTAACATCTTCTACAGGTTCAGATGCTGCTAATAATTCCCAGCCTACTGCCTCATGTTAGATAAGAATCACATTGGGTTAAAACAAAGAGATAATTTATTTCGTCTTATATACTTGGAGTTGGGAGTCACTTGAATTGAACATGCAAATGGATGCAAACATATGCAAATTGGGGTTTCTCCAGATAAATTGAATGGGGGAAAAAGCTTCATAGCATTAGTAATATTCAGGGATTTTGTGGTATTGAAAGAGAAATTATTTCCTTCCTCCAATTCCAAATGTGAATAGCTTTCTCAATCCTCTTCAGTGAACCTAAAAGTTGTTAGACTTTAAAGAATAAGAAATTTTTTGAAAGACTGAACCAGATATTAGTCACATGTGATATCTTACTATTTTTGAGCTTTCGCCATTACAACCTAAATACAGCTCTCCCAGGAAACTAAAAAGCTCGTTATTAAGAAGCAATGAGTTCCCCAAATAAATCCTTGCTTTATGTCTGACAATACCATAATCAATGTTGCTTCTAAGGACAGAAAAAGTAATAGCACATGGTAGGGCCATGGGGTGAGAGTGGGATGTAAGGAACCGTCAGGTCTTAGGAACAGTAACGTGTATCATGGTACCTTTGTGTTTAGTACTCGCGCAGAACATAAATGCCTTCTTCTACAATCAATGAATAGCCTTGTGGTGCTTGATTTTGTTCCCATGGCAATGTCATGCAGTAAATAGCTGGTCTTTATTTGGCTATGGGGTCCTGAGTGCTGTCTCCTAATCTTTCATTATATTAAACAGTTCATACTATCGTTGAACAACTGGACCTGGAACCTCGACATCTCTTCCCCACCATGTATAAAGTGAGGCTGGTCCTCATAAAATCTGTCCCTAAGCGCTTTACCTCAAACCCTGCCACAACCACTTCTCTGGATGGACAAAAAGAAGTATCAAATTGTACTTAAAACTGCAGCTTTACACTGGGATTGCAGCACACCTTCACTTCTATACAGATGCCCTTGAGAAGTTCAATCCACGACTGCTCACAGTAAGGTAAGGGAAAGAATTGCAGGAAGCGAGTGACCACTGGAAGTCACAGCCTCCCACCCACACCCTGAGATATCCCTTTCCTTTGGAAGCATGTGCTAAGAACTGTTGCTAGGGCTTCGAAGAGCAGCTACCATTGCATGTCATAACCCAAATGTGGAAACGACTTTGTTCTTAGGTTCCTCAAAGTCTAGGTCAGACAAAATAGAAAGCAAGATTACAGTAAACAAGAATAATTGAAAGGGAGATACATAGAAAGAAAAGCAACTTTATGGTCTGACATAAGAAGTAGATCTCAGCCACCTTCAGCCTGCACCTTCCAGTGAGATATATTGCTTTCCAGCTTGTTGCCAGGAAGGAGGCAAGGCTCCTCCTATGCTTGGAGGACCTAGCAGAAGGCCTCTGTACTGAGGCTACTTGCAAATGGCTGGTTTGAAAAGAGATCAGAGTGGGATCAGTCAAGCATCCTGGGTAAGGCCCTTCCTTGGAACTTTGTGTTTCAGACATGAGACACTCAACTTTCCACATGTCTATTAGAGAGCCCACTCTCACTTCTAGCAACCAGACGAGGCTAAAATATACTACAAAACCAAACTGGCTAAATCTAAAGCACAAGAAAGAGTACTCTTCATTTGTGTGCGGTGCTTTGAAGATGACCCTCAGCTCTGTTCTCTTCCCTCCACTACTGTTCCAGTGGACGCTGGAGCATCATGTCTACTTCCATTTATAATAAGATCCGTGGAGTTTTTGCAATGTTGAATACAGTGTATATCCTTGTTAAGGTGTCTTCAATATTAGAAATATGAAGATAAAAAACCATCCATAATTCATTTTCAAACACTAAACACACACAGATGGTTGTCTGGTATATTTCTCTCTGCAATATTGACCTTGTATTCCATTCACTTTATGTAAAATAACCTTAATTTAATTTAGCAAATAATTTTAGTGACTACTCTGCAGCATCAGAGACTGGGAGACATTGCTAATGAGTCAGACCCTATCTTCACAGAGATCAAAGTCATTTTACTTCCCTGTTTGGAAGTCGTAGCTCTCCAAATGCCTTGAAAAAACCCTTCAATTGTCTCAGAAGGACTCAGCTCTTATTCAACACATATCACCACATGATTTGCCTTCTGTATCTTCCTTTACATTTTATGCTCTAGACACAGGAGTGCTCACATTAATCCTGAAAACATGTTTGTTTTTAAAAATGTGATTTCCTCTAGCTTTATCTCATCATGAGTTCACAAACATATATAAACATAGATACTCATTTATTTATCCCTCATAAAGTGCCACATTATGACCTTAGGGAAATGCCGAGCATTCTAGATATCTATCAATAGATGATAGATAGATAGATAGATAGATAGATAGATAGATAGATAGATAGATGATGGATAGATAGATAGATGATAGATGATGTATAGATAGATAGATAGATAGATAGATAGATAGATAGATATTAAATGAGTACATCATATTGCACCAAGTTTATTTAAGATCAAAAGTCTTAAGTATAGTCCAAACACTTAAAATTTAAAAGTAGTCATTGATGGAAAGACTATTAGCATCTTTAATAAATAAGGAAGAAGTGTCTGTTTCAGGTTGCAGGAGACAAGGGATTTCCTGATCTCCAGATTTAAAAAAAAAGTTCTACAATCCTGCCAACATATTCAACAGGAAAGATATGTTTTCAGAATTTGTGCATAGAGAAGTGTACTGGGGACAATCTCAAGAGTAAATGGAAGCCATTTGAAAAAAAAAAAAAAAGCCAAGAAATGGATGGACCATCTTTGGTTGCATAAAGAAAGATGCCATTCTAAGAAGTGGGAAGAGATAAATGTCCTTAGCGTATGTAAAGGGAGCCTGCCTCTGTGCACTTTCTACAGGTACATTTGAGATGCACATCCAAAAGAGTAAGCTTTCCATTTGTTAATACACATTGTCTAAAATCAATCTGGCCATTCTGCTGTGCCTAAGCTATTCATATCATTGTATTTCTTTTTCAAACACACCTTCGCAATTTGCTCCATACTCCAGCTGTGTTGCCTCACTGGGTAGCCTAACCTGTACTTCAGATTTACTCCAGTATCTCCTTCTCCCTTGCCTGACTCTACAAATGATGCCTACTAGGGATTTTAATAAGCAGGACTTGATGTTGTGGTCTACTGCTGTACACCACTCAATTATACAGACAAGAAGCTATTTGTGGGAATCCTAAGGACAGTTTCATGCATTCTGTCCAACCTCCCCAAAACAAGCTCTAGGCAGTGAAAGACGTAGAGGGAAAGTCTAGTGGCCTAAGTTCTAAATGAATGTGTAAGAAGATAAGCTTGCTATGGAAACCGTGACATGATGGTAGTCAACATCACAATGCCTTACAAAGAACCACACTTTTCCTCAAAAGAAGACCCCACCCACTCCCTTCTTTCTGCTCAGCTAGCGCCTGTTCTGTTCTCTCTTCTTTGGTACTTTGTATATCTAATAACCACTAATCGGAATCTTCACTTATTATACTGATTCTTGTTCCATCTCCAAACAAGCCCAGGGGTGGTACAGCCTTTAAAATAAGCAAAGAAAGCAGCATGTCTGCCCTTTCACAAAGCTACCTCCTTTGCTTTCTCTCCGTCAAAAAATCAGTGAAAAGTAGCTCACAATGTTTTTCATGTGTGTGAAATTGCATTCCTGCCCTCTCAGAGATCCATGGGATCAAGAAACTCTTTATCAGTTTTCTGAGGGGCAGAATTACATTCCTATTTGCTTGCCAGAAAGTTCTGATTGGCTGCCCTCCCAAAGTCATTATGTTAAATTAACAACTGTAGCTTTGACTATCTTCTTTTCATTATAAATAAGTTAGTAATATTCTTACCTTATAGATGGTGCCATTAGCCAAAGCAGCTAATATGTATTATTATAAATGACACCATCTAGATCACAGGATCCCCTTCCAATATGTCTACTGTAATTATTTTGGAAACTATTGGTTGCCAGACTTCAGCCTTTCTCCAAATCATGCTACCTAAATATCTGGCAAGTCTGCCTGAATGTTTTCTGAAAAATGCTTCCAGTTCCTATGAGGTGTACTGGTCCATTGTACATGTAATAGTTCTTACTAATTCTCCCTATTTGGGAAATAAATTATTTATTCTGTGTGAACGGCCATTTACCCTTCAAAATAACATCATTTTAGGTCCAGTAAGCATCTCTACTAGCAGGCTTTCCAGATGCATGTGCTTCCAACACTGGGATGATCAGCTCCATAAGTGGCCTGTTTGTGACCATCTTAGAGCCCCAGTGGTCACAAGAGCTTATTGTTCATTATAACCACGGCCTCCTTCTTCAGGTAGCCTTATTTGGATGATGACAGCAAAGTATCTTTTCAACATTATTCTCAACATGAACTATGTATGGAACATGCAACCTACCACATTATTGTTTTCTTGTGACAATGAATCTTTCGAATGTTCCCACATCCCCTTACAAGAGCTAATTCAATGTGGAGTCACCTTCCTGCTCTTCAGTTCTGACATGTCCCATCTATTTTTAAGATTATGGACTTAGTCATCATATGCACCCCTCTTTCCACAGTGCAGTTCAGGTCCATATTCACCTTTAAAGAATAGCTGCAGCCAGCACTAGAAACGGATTCAAGTTTAGATGAGAACCGTTGCTTATGTGTTGAAGGCCTGCTGATGGCCATATAGACAAGTATGTCCAAATGGAGGAAGTGGGCCACAGGAAGGAGGTCGCTTTTTGTTTTGAGGTCCCCATGACGTGAGCTCTATCATGTACTCCTTACCGCGATGCTCAGTCATGCTTTGAATACATAGTAATGGGTTCAGTAAGCAGGGACGTGAGGTATGAACCAAAATAAATCTCTTTTCTTAATAAACTTGTCTGTTATTTTATCACAGCAACAGAGAGTTTACTAACTAACAAAATCCCTAGTCAACTCCAAACTGCGTCACGTTCTGTTCTCATCTTCCATCTCACCTTTTCTATATTTAGTCACTGTCAGTGGAAGCGATCCCTACCAAGTTAAAGGCAAACTGACTACATTACTATTTTTTCTCCTGTTCTAACTGTCCAATGATGCCAATTACTTCCCCAGCATGCCTCACTAGGCCCTCTCTATGCCATTATTTGTGCTGCTACCTCTGCATGGAGCATCAATTCCTCACTCTTAGGAATAGCAGTAACCTGTCCGGTCTTCAGTGACTTTTGTGTATGATCTCTATGGGTTTTCCTACAGAAGTATTTCTGCTGTCTTTGGAGTACCTTTATGATCTCCAAGTCATGATTTTATAGCTATTGTAACTCTGCCTGAAATCCTCTATCTTTGCACATTTGTTTTTTTCTTTCTTAAAGACATTTAAAGTTTTCTGGAGCAGGCATGGTGGATACAAGCACAAGATGGAGCTATGATTTCTGACCCCCTGTATACACATGTCTTTACCAAGTTGTTCAGACATGAATCTAACTGCTGCTGTGAAAAAACTTTACACGTGGAATTAAGCTTGTCAAGTAGTTGACATTTACACAGGGAGATTAACTAGTTGGGCCTGACCCTATTATAAGAAACTGTAAAAAAGAGAACATTTTGAGTTGTCTTTGGTGATACATACCTTTAATGCCAGTACTCAGGAGATGGAAGCAGGAAAAGCTCCCCAGCCTGAGCTACAGAGTGAGGCCATGTCCCCCAAACCCAAGGACAAGCTTGGTTAATACACATGTCTACCCTGTACAAGGCCCTGGGATCAGTACTCAGCATCCCCCTTAAGAATGAATAAATATGGATGCAATCTAGTCAGTGAGAACAAACAAGCAATGTAAAGGACAATGGGCATGCTTTCTTTAGGCCTGTATCTGGGGAAAAACTTTGGAATTTTTTAATCTTTTGGCTCTCATAAAGTCACATTCTGGCGTACCATAAAATGATCCAGTGTAAATCCCCAGAAGAAACTTCACCCTGCAAGCTTCTTGAGGTTGTTAAACCTAAGTGAAGAAATACCCAATCACAGAGGCTGCTGAGATGTCTCAAGAGGGTAAAGGTGCTTGTTCCCAAGCCTGATGGCCTGAGCTCAATCCCAGAACCACATGGAGGAAAGAGCCACCTGTCACACGTCACATGCATGTCATGGCATAATCATACATACATATAGATAAGTAAAGTAATAAACAATACAACAACAAAAACAAGACATGGAATCATGACTATTTGATGAAAACCCTAGGGCATTGAACTCTCAGTTTTATATCGGTGGTTACAAGGGAGATTTCTTCCATCTGCATTTAAACTCAACCTCAATCCCCAGTTCCTGACAACCATCCCCATCCTCTTCTGAGCCCAGTCCACCACTCAATTTCTCCAAATGTTTTGTCTTAATTGGACTCAAAACATGAGCCAAATGAACAGGCCCAGCATTGAAGTACTGCTCAATCTTTTTCTCAAATTTACACCTTCTGGCTTTGTACCTGCCACAGGACCTCTGCTGTAAGAAAGCTGCCTAGCACCCAGGGAAGTGGCCATCACAGTCACCTTCTCACTAGGCAGCCAGGCCTGGTGAGACACCTAAGACAACAGTGTTCTCACAGAGCAAATAGGCTGCCATGCAGGCCATTCAGAACTCAACAGAGGCCGTGGACATGGCAGCAGGCATGATAATGAAATTATCCTTGAGGATTCCTGACACACACACTAGCCATACACCCTGGTAATTGTTTTCATTAAGATTATGGAAAGATTTTAGGCAGCTTACATGTACCTGGGACCATCCATAACGCAGCACAGTCAGACTACTATTTACCCAATAGACTATAACTGTGGTGGAGGACCAATAATTCACCATCTAAGAGGGACATACTGTACATGTATGGTCCATCAGATCAAAAATTCTCTTTAAAAAGTGTCTAAATAAAGATGTCCACAGTGGGTTCAAACCATTAGAAACTATTTTGCAGACAATATGCATTTTTAAAATTACCCAAGCACCTATTGCGTGCTTCCTCTCAGTCTACACAGAAGGACTAAAAATGTTTTAAGAAATGAAAGAAAGAAAATAATAGGAAAAGAAGGCCGCCATATATATATATATATATCAAATGTACAGAAGTGTGAAACTAGAAAAGGCAGAAACAAACGCCTTCTTCTGATCCACATTTCTGGGTGGCTCTGTATTATTACCTATTTCTTCGTCTTCTCCTTCTTCTTCCCCTCCTCCTCCTCCTCCTCCCCCTCCTCCTCCTCCTCCTCCTCATTATTATTATTATTATTATTATTATTATTATTATTATTATTATTATATTTGGTGCCCCCAAATCCCAGCAGCTGAAAACATACCCCTAGCCTCCCTGCTAAATATTTTGCATGTTGTCTGCGTGGGTTATTTAAAAAAATCCGAACAAGGAAGTTTCCATCTCCAAACTATTCAGAAAACCACTGAAGTTTCCATGGATGCTGAAAGGTCTTGCTTCTTTCTATCCTGCATCAAGGACAGCAGTGACCTGCCACACTCTAGTGTCACTTCGGATCAGTTCGTCATCGCTTTGGGTACAGTGTGTGTGGTGAATACAGGAGGATCCAGGCTCAGGTTCATGAGAAATAAACTGAAAAAAAAATTCTCAAAGTGCAAACAGGCTTTAGTGTGATAAATGCCTCTAATCTCATACACAGGTGTAGAAGGCTGAGACTTACCAACGGTTTATTTGTATTTATTAATGCTTTCTATTTAGGGGCTCGTGAGTACACATTCAACTCAAAGTCACTTAAGTCACTAAATGTATTTGAGTGTGCGTGTGCAGTGTGTGTGTGTGTGCATGTGCGTGTTTGTGTGGGAATCTGCATGTTATGTGGGTGTGTGGGTGTGTCTCTTTATCCAATCCTTGTCTCCTCTGCCCCATCCCTTTCCCTCAAACCCCACCCCCCACTTACTCTCCCACCACTCTCTTCTTAAACACAGAGAGAACGTTCGATTCCTATGATAAGGCCCTATGCTTAGTGTCTGATGATAGATGAAATTGAAGGGCAATCTCTAAGCCTTTCTCCTCCTCATCTATTGTAGTATTTGTAAAAGGAATTTCTTTAAATATTTGCATGCTTTTTATGACACAGACTTAAAAATGAGAACCTATTTTTTTTAATTTATTTTTTTTTTTTTATCAAGATCAGGTTCTTTATTTTTTTCCTTGTCTAAAAATGATCCCTTCAAAAAGTCAGCAAAATATTTTGGCTTTCTTCAGCAGCACGTTGGGCTTCTCTGTTACAAATTGTATAAACATTTTCCAGACAGGGGAATTTGAAGGGCTTAAATTATTTCTCAAATGATGTCTGCAGTGTAGCAGCTTTGCACTTGCAGGAGGAAGATGGAGGCGAAGAAGCGGCCACTGAGCATAATGTGTCTGGAATCAGGGGCTATTGAGCTCATGCAAATCTGGAAGGGAAAATATCTTCCTCCTGCATTCTCCACAGTGAGATTCTGAGGTTCCCAGACTGAGGAGACACATGCTCTGGATGGATGTGGTCTGTCATTCATATTGAGCTCACATATTTTACTTCCTGAAACCAAACAAATACTGATAAACTACTTCTGTGAGCCTTTAATCAAAATTTCTGCAGAACACAGTTGGCAACAGAAAGATCAGTCCGTGGATCCGGAAACCCTTTCATCATCAAATATACAGAAATAATAATTATATTTATCTGTTTGGCTCAGGCTGCACACCAAGATTTACCCTTGCCCTAAGGACATAGAAATCATCAGCCATTGTCATCTCTACAGAAAAAAAAAAAATCCTTAATAACTGAGAGGTTAAATGGTTCTCAATAGCTGTGTGCTTGAGGAGAAGGAAATACACTTACTACATTCTGTTTAGCATCTTCCTCTGTAGCGCTGTAGTGCATTATGTTATGTGTTAACCAATTAGCAGTTCTCATAATGACCCTGAAAGCACTAGTAAACATCTAGCTTGCCTCATAATAAAAATTTGATAAGAAAGGAAGGGCGAGGATGTCCATAATTTAAATTCCCACTTTATTTGGATCTCTGTATCTTTCTCAATATATTTCAACTCAGCATATTCCAAGACATTTGAAAAAAATAAGAGCAAACTTTGAAAAACGTATATATATATATATATATATATGGGGGGGGGGTCTATGGATGAGACCCAGAAAGCCTGAGTAAAAGAACAGGAAGAATGAATTAAGGGGGGTAAAAGCAGAAGTAGGATGAATTTTGACCTGATCCTCACTGTATGCGTGTGATACTCATTCCTCCTCATGTTACTCAGAAACCAGGTAGAAAAGCAAGTTAAAATGGAAATTTGAAGTGTAGAAGGTACTTATTCTCTCTAACGCATTTCACAAATGACAGGCAGTCTGGCCTGGAGAACAGAGAAAGCTCTATATAGAGAAGCTAAAAGAACTCTGAGATGGGGACCAAGAGCATCACCTGGACTGTCTGTTGGAGTGGAGGGGATCAAGCAGAGAAGAGTTTTGGGCTTCTAATATTTTGTTTTCCTCACGACAAGTAAATAGAGGCTAGAGAGATGGCTCTGTGAGTCCAGTGCCTGCCACCAAGCACAAGGACCTAGATTTTCACCTCCCAAATCAGGTAAAGTCTGGCACTGAGGTGGCATCTGTAATCTCAGTGCCCCTATCTGGCCATGGAAGGCAGTCAGAGAACTAAAGAAGCTAGCCGGCCACTGTGTCTGAGAGAGACTTGGTTTCAAGCAAGAGGTAAGGTGAGATCCCACATTCCGGGGTCACCCTCTGACCTCCATATGCATGCTATTGCACAGACACGCACACACACACACACAGAGAGAGAGAGAGAGAGAGAGAGAGAGAGAGAGAGAGAGAATTAAGAATAGCAATAGTGCTGCATTTATTGAAGTAGAGTAACTTTGGCAAACACACATTCAGAGAGAAGTCTATATCACCCCTCTCCTCTCTTTTACTGGAAATACTTAGCACAGCCGTCTGTCCACTGCTCTCTCAGTCTCCACATAATGCTCTGTCATCTCATTTGGGAAGTCCCCTTATCCTTTGACAGTGACTATTACTTTCCTACAACTTTCTGGAGTTGTGGGACATGTCATTATTGAATTAAGACATAAAAGTTAACCCTCGGACTCCTAGCAAAACAATTTGCAGCATTTGATCTTTAGAATGTTAGCAATAAAACAGCAAGATCTCTCTTACTTGTTACACTGGCTACAGGACTAAAATTCTGTCTTGGTCTCTAAAGTTAGAGAAAGAAAGACAAAGAAAGAGAGTAGGAAAAGGGGAAGGAGAGACAGAGGGACAGGGAGAGGGAGAGAATGAGCCAGGACAGAAGGATGGAAGGAGGGAGAAAAGAAAGAGGGAAGGAGAGGGGGATTTTTCTAATTTTGGCTAAAATCCTCCTTGGTTCAGCTAGTAGAGTAGAGTAACCATTCTGAAACACTTTCTGGCCCAGCATCCCCACAGGCTTCATGATAATTACTAAATCTATGGGTCATTAAGGTCTCTTGCTAGAACTTACTATGTCTACAGTAGCCACACTGTTAATTTAAGAGGACACACATGTGCTTTAATTACATAGTCCTTGAGAGACAACAAAATTTATGTATCAGGAGCAGAGGCCAGCCAACTGCTGACACTCTTTCCGATAAAATGTGTTCAGCTCCAGGCTAAAGCTCACTGATTCTTTTCTCCATGGCATCAAGGTATCAATACGAAAACTGCTCCTGGGAATAACTTAAATGCCTTTCTCCAGTGAGAAGACACAGTAAACAAAGCTCACTGGACATAGCAGGTCTCCTGCCATACTGGGTCATATTGGGCTTTTTGTGTCATCAGAAATGAAGTTGGATCTGAGACAGCGGCAGTGAAAAATCTCGTAGAAACTGTTCAGCATTCCTGCTTCCCCACCATGAACACAAAATTGTGAACAAACCATCATCCTTGGGTTTGGTCCTCAGCATGTTTGCTTTCTTAATTTATATAATTTTTGAACAGAATATTGAAATAACTGACAAAAACAGATTTTTATGCTTTTCACATCTTTGGAATATTCATGAGTTTGAAAAGAATATCACTTAAGAAAGAATGGCAAAGAAAATGTCCCCAATTCTAAGGTTATTTCATCTCACACCTAGCTTTTCCCACCCTCCATCAGGAATCATAGCAATTTCTAAACATGCATAGAAGAATTGGTTTAAGCCAATTTCTCATCTTATGCTCAGATTGCTAAAATTCTGAATATGTCTCCATGGATCTTGAGTGCCTCATACACCCAAGTTATTGACATATATATTTGCCTTCTCAGCAACAGAACTCCAGGTTACAACAGAGGAGGGACAATACTGTGGTCAGGATTAAACATGTATGCGTGGCACAAAGATAGATCTCTGTAGAGGAGATGGCAAGCTCATCCGGGGGAGCCTGTGTCTGCCACCTTCATCTTCACCCTTCATCCTCCACAATGCCCACTTATTATAATATCAGGAAACACTTTTTAAATATAACTGATCTTCATAAAGTCTCCTGTTTTACCTTCTACTTCCTCGAGCAAACTGAAGCTCCCCTCTCTAAGCAAAGACCTCCTGGTTTTTCCCAGCTTGTGTCACTGTACAAAAGTCCATGTGTAAGAACAGATCCAACAATGAAAGCACGTTGTGCAGCACCGAAGGACCTCCCCCTTGCACGCTGTGCAGCACCTAAGGACCTCCCCCTTGTACCATTTCCTCCCAGTATCAACTATTTTGTACGAGATTTTAAGGTAGGCATAATTATAGTGACTTTATAGATGAAAAGGCAGAAGGGCAAAAACTAATATTCCAAACTTCCTTCTCATGGCTTTGACCATCCCAGTTTCCATGATGACCATGCCTGCACCCCTTCACTGATGCTGACTACCCCTCCTTGCCACTCACCTGATCTCCTCCATGTGGTTTCATTATCCTTCTTCTGGGCTAATTCATTCTCTTTCTTCCAGAATATCTCATTTTCTGACAATTCTACACAAACTATTATCCACATCTAATGAGTATTTCCTCTACATAAATCTATAATTCTATTGGCAAGTTGTATTGGCCAGCATTTTTGATATGCATAAATATCCTTCAGGTCATGTAGCATATGCTTATTGATAATTATTATTCTGTGAAAAAGGAGCTTTGCTTATCACCCATGCTTAGTGAAGAACCCAAGCTCTAACTAGGGCTACCTTTACCTAATAAGACTTGATGCCTTACAGACAACAGAGCTTGATGCCAATATAAGTTTCAATCAAACTTTAAAATGTTTTGATATAAATCCAAAGACTTATGAATAATTATACACTTATGCTATACATCTCAGAGCAACATCTCATGAATTTATAATAAATTAGGCAATCATTATTAGCATACTTTTAATAATAACTGAAAATAGAATAAATGTGGGCATGTAATGCTATGAATTTTCTCTTAGCACTGCTTTCATTGTATTCCATAAGTTTGGGTATGTCGTGCCATCATTTTCATTGAATTCCAGGAAGTCTTTAATTTCTTTCTTTATTTCTTCCCTGACCAGTGATCATTGAGTAGAGAGTTGTACAACTTCCATGGGTATGTGGGTTTTCTGTTATTTTTGTTGCTATTGAAGTCTAGCCTTAGCCTGTGGTGATCTAATAGGATGCATGGGATTATTTCAATCTTCTAGTATTGGTTGAGGCTTGCTTTGTGACCAATTATATGGTCAGTTTTGAAGAAGGT
The DNA here is from genome assembly GCA_019843965.1 of Rhynchomys soricoides. Lineage (NCBI taxonomy): Eukaryota > Metazoa > Chordata > Mammalia > Rodentia > Muridae > Rhynchomys > Rhynchomys soricoides. Next base: position 4,328,951 of record JADRCH010000073.1, on the reverse strand, counting down.
ACCATGAGGTGCTGAGAAGAAGGTGTATGCTTTTGTTTTAGGGTGACATGTTCTCTATATATCTGTTAAATCCATTTTGTTCCTAACCTCTATTAGTTTCACTCTGTCACTGTTTAGTTTCTGTTTCAATGACCTGTCTATTGGTGAGAGTGGGGAATTGAAGTCTCTTAGTATTATTATGTAGGGTTCAATGTGTGTTTGAGCTTTAGTAAAGTTTCTTTTATGAATGTGGGTGCCCTTGCATTTGGGGCATAGATGTTCAGAATTGAGACTTTCTCTTAGTAAATTTTTTCTTTGATCAATATGAAAGTCCGAGTTGATCAAGGACCTCAACCTAAAAGCAGATACACTGAATCTAATAGAAGAGAAAGTAGGGAAGAGCCTTGAACTCATGGCATAGGGAGTGGATTTCCTAAACAGAACTCCAATGTCTCAGGCTTTAATATCATGAATTGATAAATGGGACCTCATGAAACTGAAAAGCTTCTGTAAGGCAAAGGACATAGTCAATAGGACAAATCAGCAACCTACATATTGGGTAAAAATCTTCACTAACACCAATCCAATAGAGGGCTAATATCCAAAATACATAAAGAACTCAAGAAGCTAATCTCCAAAATACCAAACAACCCAATTGAAAAATGGATTATAGAACTAAACAGAGAATTCACGACAGAGGAATCTTGAATGGCCAAAAAGAACTTAAAGCAATGTTCAAAGTCCTTAGTGATTGTGGAAATGCAAACCAAAATGATCCCAAGATTCCATCTTACACCAATGAAAATGACTAAGATAAAAACTCAGGTGACAGTAACTGTTGGAGAGGATGTGGACAAAGAGGAAGACTCCTCCACTGCTGGTGACACCGCAAATTGGTACAACCACTCTGGAAATCAAGCTGGAGGTTCCTCAGAAAATTGGAAACCTGAAAACCCAGATATACCACTCTTGGCATATACCTAAAAGATGCCCCCTATGCCACTGGGGCACATGTTCTACTATGTTCATAGCAGCCTTATTTATGATAGCCAAAATCTGGAAACAACCCAGATGTCCCACAACACAAGAATGGATGCAGAAAATGTGGTTCATTTACACAATGGAATACTACTCAGCTATTTGCTTTTGTTTTTTTTTTATTTTCATATTTTATTTACATTTCAAATGTTTCAGATCTCCCCTTTGGAACCCCCCCATTCCCTCCGTCTTACCCCTGCCAATATGGGGATATTCTCCAACCCACCCTCCCACCCACCCACCCACTCTTGTCTTTCCTACTTGTCATTCTCCTATACTGGGGGATCTAACACCCTCAGGCCCAAGGGCCTCTCCTCCCCCTGACGGATATCAAGACCCTCCTCTGCCGCATTTGTGGCCAGCACCATGGGTCTCTCCATGTGTATTCTTTAGTTGGTGGATCAGTCTCCCGAAGTATCGGGGGGTCAGGCCAGTTGCCACTGTTGCTACCTCCCTGGGGCTGCACACTCCCTCAGCTCCTTCAGTCCTTTCTACAAGCCCTCCATTTGGGATGTCACACTCAGAACTACTGTTGTTGTGAAGTGACTCTTAGGTATTTCAAACTTTTGGGCTAATAACCTCTAACAGTGAGTACATACCATGTTCATTCTTTTGTGACTACGTTACCTCTCTCAGGATGATATTTTCAAGATCCATCCATTTGTCTATGAATTTCATGAAGTCATTGTTTTTAATAGCTGAGTAGTATTCCATTGTGTAAATGTACCACATTTTCTGTATCCATTCCTCTGTGGAGGGACATCTGGGTTGTTTCCAGCTTCCAAGAACACATCAAAACGATCATTCACCATGATCAAGTAGGCTTCATCCCTGGGATGCAGAGATGGTTCAATACCCGGAAATCCATCAATGTAATCCACTACATAAACAAACTCAAAGAAAAAAACCACATGGTCATTTCGTTAGATACTCAGCTATTAAGAACAAGAACATCATGAGTTTTTCAGGCAAATGGAAGGAACTAGAAAATATCATTTTGAGTGAGGTAACCTAGACCCAAAAAGACATGCATGGTATGCACTCACTAACAAGAGAATATTAGGCAAAAATTACAGAATGCCCAAGATATAGTCCACAGAACTCAAGAAGATTAACAAGCCAAAGGGCTCAAGTGAGGATGCTTCAATCTCACTTGGGAGGGAGAAGAAAACAATCATGGGGAGCAGGGGGAGGGAGAAACCTGGATTGGAGAGGCAAGGGGGAGGGAAAAGGGGAACATGATCAGGCATTGGGAGGGACAGGTATAAGGCCATGAGGACCAGCAGAATGAATGGAAACATTGGGATGTAGGAGATGGGAGGCCCCTTAAGAATGTACCAGAGACCTGAGGTGAGAGACTCTCAGACTCAAAGGGAGGGATCTTAGATGAAATGCCCAACAGTGGGGAGAGGGAACTTGGAGAGTCCACCTCCAGTAGAAAGACAGGGCATCAAGTGGAGGGATGGGCTTGCCATCCCACAGTCAAAAACGCTGACCCAGAATTGTTCTTGTCTAAAAGAACTGCAGGGACAATAATGCAGAAGAGACTGAGGGAAAGGAGGTCCAGTGACTGGCACAAATTGGGCTCCATCTCAAGGGGAGGCTCCAAGGCCTGACACTATCACTGACGCTATAGTATGCTTACAGACAGGAGCCTAGCATAGCTGCCTTCCGAGAGGCCCAAGAAGCAGCTGACAGAGACAGAGGCAGATACTTATACCCAACCAATGGACCCCTTTGGTTGAATTAGATAAAGGCAGGAAGAAGTTGTGGAGGAGGACATAGGACATAGGACATAGGAAGACCAGCAGTCTCAACTAACCTGGATCTCCAAGATTTCTCTGTCACTGAGCCACCAACCAGGCAGCATACACTAGCTGGTACGAAGCCCTGGACACATATACAGTAGAGAACTGCCTGGTCTGGCCTCAGTGAGAGAAGATGTACCTAACCCTTGAGAGACTTGAGGCCCCAGAGAGTGAGGAGATCTGGTGGGAGGGGCAACCTCGTGTATATGACAGAGGAGGGATGGGATGAGGAACTGTTGGAGGGCAGATAACGACTGGACTGTAAAAAAAAAAAAAAAAAATTAAAGATTATTTCCAAAAAAAGGAAAGAACGAAAAGAAAAAGAAAATAGACTAAATGCGATTCAACTGTGAATTTAATTTAGTATTCTATTTCCTGCAATAAAACTAATAGGAAAAAGGGTTACATGGTCAAACATATTAAATCTATTTCAAGACTATGCTTTTTTACTTCAGGTACAGCACTGCATACAAATAACTACCTATTATAATTTTTTGAGTCAAGGCCCTGCTACCTAGCCTGAAACTTACCCTGTAGTTCAGGCTTGCCCCCCAAAAGCAGAAATCCTCCTGTCTCTGCCTCTCTGCCCCTCTGCCCCTCTGCCCCTCTGCCTCTGCCTCTGCCCCTGCCCCTGCCTCTGCCTCTGCCCCTGCCTCTGCCTGCTGAGTGCTGGAACAAAGGCATGCTTTCAACTATTTTTTGACATTCCATCTACTTACAATACTTGGCATTCAGCCCTTGAATTGTCTTATTTTGCCTTAAGAACTGGAATTACGGAAATGTGAAAGTATTTGTGAACTGGGTAGACTTCTAGTTAAAGTACATGAACTAAATACTTTTTTCAAGAATTACACTGCCTCATATATTGAATAAGCCTGAAATATGAAAACATATTGGAACAGTTAGTTTTAAAAAGATTAAGCTATATTCCTTCAAGCTGCCAGTAGGTGTTATGGTTGGTCAGGAAAACACAGAGTTTGAGTGAGGGTAGGTATAATTTTCCATGCTACACAGAGTGGGAAAGCTGGCAAGTGTAGGAGACAAACATGGGGGTGAAGTTTCTATGGGCTGAGTGAGACAAGCATTTAGAGAAGCAGCAGCTGCAGCAGCATTTCACCTACGGTTCGTGAACAGGGTGATGTACTGGCTTGTGTCCACTGACCACGCCCCCCACGAAGAGATGGAAATGGTAAGACAATGTACAGTACAGTACAAAATGTAGGTATTTTCAAGGTATTTTGAACATTTATGCTAATCACATTCCCAAGGAATATTTGATTGTTTTGATTCCCTCCGTAACACTGTTAGAAGATCCTGGAAAAATGAAGGGCCCCAAAGAAGCAAAGTTTATTATAGACATCACTAGACTTCAAGTTTACCAAAAGAGTGATCCTGGTAGGTTATTTCATTGAAGTCAGTAAGTTTAACTTCTCTTTCCAAATCTCTCCTTTTAACTCAATAAAAAAATGGAGAGAGAACAGTTTATTTTCAAAGAAAAGAAAACCGTATTTTCAGGAAGTAGATGGAAAAATATAATTTAACCCCTACAAGTTTGTTTTTGTTGTTTTTTTTTTTAATAACTGTTTTAAGGGAGAAAGAAAGGGTCAGTAAAATAGGGCTGCAATCGTTGGTGCATGATTACAGCAATACTTTTTGTTGAGATGAGGACAGATTTCTGTCTTTTGCTAAATGAATGTGTGTCATGTGAATGGCAGTGAAAACTAACAGAACAGAGGTGATGGTGGAGATAAGGGAACAGACATTCACAGGGTCATGTGCTGGGTCAGAGGACCATGCAGAAAAAGAAAACTAAATACCCACCCACCACAATGACCTCATAGGAATCTTCAAAGTATTCCCCACTTCCCACACCATACATCTTTTAAAAACCAAAACACTTGTATATCCAAATTTTCATACCAATATACTAACATCACAAGAGTTGATTTTGAAAGACACATGGTTCATAAAGGGATGTCCATATTACTTGAGACCTTCAGAATGAAGATCTGGAGTGCAACTGGCACAGAGGGAAGGAATAGTCTACTAAAGCAATATGGATGGCACTTGACAGCCCATTTCCAGGTCAACTGGTATATTTTCACTTGTGTTTCATGAGGAAGTAGTTGAATTAGAGACAGGCAAAATTCAATGGACAGTGTCCATTGTAACAGAAGCCAAACGATTCATGATTTATTTCCCACACCAGAAGTTCTGTTTTCCCCTCATCTGGATAAAAGTTTTATTTCTCCCACTAAACAACAGTAGCTTGCTATGTTCCTTTTGTTTCAGAATCAGTGTTTTCCTTATCTGAGGTGCCCTTTGTCTCCATAACACCTAACAGAAAACAGGTAAGCAGTTCCTGACTCTTCTTCAAGCTGGTTGTAGCAGAGAAAAAAGTTGGTAATCAATTTAAAGAAATACATGGTTGCTGTCTCTGTGTGGACAAGTGGGAAACGCAAGAGAAAGGCCATCTTTCAGTCAGTGTGTACACCAGTGGGAACATCAAGCTCAACAAGAGCATGACTAAACAAGATTTCATTATGGATGTCAGCTTACTTGTCAATCATAATAAAGGTGAGTTTTAGAGTAGAGGAGAAAGAATGCAAAAACAATTGAGGAATAGATAACAGAATGTGGGTTGTATCCATAAGAGAAAGCTTCAAGGAGCAGATGGACTTAAAACCAGGCTTTGAAGCATGGCAAATATTCAGACAGAAATTCAAAGGTGAAGAAAGCCGCCACTTATTGAGAGCCTGATAGAAGACAGATTGTGCTAAGTCTCTGATTATTCATAGTTCATAGCTGAGAGATATGGGGCAGGGAGAGACTTCAGTTTGCCAGAAACAAATCTGTATCAATTGGTGTTGGTTGGATTCAAATCAATGTCTAATTCCAGTGTCTGACTTCTTCAGGAAGAGTGTGGGAGGGGTGAGAACCATGGGTGGTGGAGACAGCTGGAAAATCTGCCGAGTTGCCACAGTGATGTCTTTGAGACACAGTGGGTACCAGTTTTTCAGATTGGTAAAGTGATGTGATCTAAAGAGAAGTCAAGGCAGAATTCTTCCTCTTCATGACTAACCTGCCATGTGACCTAGGTAGGTTAGCACTGCGGGACTGTTTTTTATTTTTGGTTTGTTTGTTTGTTTTGTTTTTGTTTTTGTTTTATCTATAGAAAGTGGAAAATCAACCTACCCACCACACAGTGCTATTGCAAGGATTAACATGGATACTACAAATAAAGATCTTCATACCTGGAAATGGATAGGCTTCTAATAACCTCTAGGAGCTAAGGAGGGGGGAAACAGGAGGCTGTCAGGGCCAGCAGTGCTAGAGTTTGCACGTTTATTTCTTCTTGGACCATGTGCTTGATCACAGCAAGTATTTGCAGGTACAGAAAAGGACTCCTGTTCATCATGTAATAATACTGCACAGAAGCATGGTCAACATGGAGATCATAGTGTCCTGAAATTCTGGTTCCTTTAAGGAATTATGCTCAGAGAATCACTGCATCATTGAGGTAATACATACTGTAGTAATAAGTTAATTCCTGACATACACAACTCATTCCGTATCAACAAGACATCCCTCCACCTTCCTCTGCTGCCCCTTTGTGGTTTGGACAATTTTCCGCCAAATGACTCAGGAATTATTCTTATATTCATCTTGTAATTTTCCATCCATCTAATACACAAATGGAAAAAGGGAGAGAATACAGAAGGGAAGAAAAGAACAGAGGTATACAGAAAAGGCAAGGATGGAGAGAGCTACCCAATTTTAACTGCTTTGGGTTAGAAGCTACATTTCATTTCCATTTATGTCCTCTTGGAAAGAATTAGTCTCATAAACATATTCAAGGAAAATCTGAGCTACATGATAAAACAACTAACATTCTTTTCTGTGCCTTATCACAGCATAATTGCTAGGTCTGTGTTAAAAATCTCTGAACCAGAGTACAGGATGGAATCTTGCAGATGGTGGGATACAGACTTGGGCCCTATTTTACAGGTATTGGATATTCCTGAAATGACATTGGCAGAGTACATAAGATCCTGGGATGTAGAAAACACTTTTCAACAAACACCTTTAACAAAGACCCTTAGTCACTACCTACCATATGTTTTAAAGAGAAAATAATAGAGAACTTTTTGAAGACCCAGACCAAAAAGTTGAAAACATTCATTTGGTGAGAAATAGGATAAGACCTAGATCCCTGCCCACTCTAATGACTGCAGGGGCTGGACAGTACCTCAGCTCAGTGGACAAGAGCACATACTTCTCACATAGAAGACTGAAGTCCAGTTGCCAGCACTCACATCCAGAGGTCTATACATATCTGTAACTCTACCTTTGGGGCTCCAATTCCCTTCTCTACCTGACAAGGTCACCTTCTTACACATGGCATACTCACACAGAGACACATAAATAAAACCTTAAAATAGAAATAAATTTTCACTAAAAAAGGTAGAGGATATGTGGAAAACTATAATTTTGAATTCTATACTTTAGTTTGTCACCATGCAGACATTAAGGTCATGCAGGATGGTCAAATACTTCCTGAAGAACTTGATATTTTTCATTAAACTAGGACTCTGAAATGAAAAGAGTCATTAAAAAGACAAGATCTTATTGACTGTGTTTCTCCCCTGAAGGCCTTCTTATTTGAACAAGTTGATTATATGAAATAATAATTCATTTTAAATATTTTATAAATCAAATATATCACATGAGTACTGTATAATCTCTCTTAAAGTACCATAAGCCAATGGGACATAAGGTAAAAACAAAGACTTACTGTGTCTCTGAAAATACATTCAAAGCTTAGGAAAAGATAAGTAAAGATGCATTATCTTCCATAAAACCACCATATAAATAGGGAAATGTACAGACAGGTATACATATACACAAATGCAATCTTTTCAGTTTTTCAAAAAGATAGATTGTGATTTTAAAGGATTCTCCTGTCAGATTTCTGGAAAGATGTCTCCAATTTTCATTTCACTTTAAAGAAATTGAAACCAAAATCACAAACTCTATATCTCTTGCAAATTTTATAAAGGGACACCAGATAAACTTTCTATCATTGGACCCATCATTAAGTTTTAATTTATTTTTATGACTCTAGATTTAATTAACTTCCCCATTATTGTGAACAACTCTCATTACCGACTGAGTCAGGTAAGAAGACACAGACGTGTACACATACTTCTCTCTCCTTTGCAGAGCATTGTGAGCAAGAACACTATGTCAAGTTGACTTCCAAAAACATCCTAAAGCAAGCAACTTGTTGAAATAAACACAGAGCCACAGCACAGTAAGCCACAGTCTCAATTACATTCTCTGGTGTAGTTCTAGCAACCGACTCACCTCCGTCACTGTGTTTGAGTCACTATAGAATTTCCACAAATTAGTAAAGTGTATATAATATAGTTTCATCCAGAAAACAAAACTGTGCCAGGCAGTGGTGGGACATTCCATTTTTCCTGGTACTTGATAGGCAGAGGCAGGGGCATTTCTTAGTTGAAGGCCAGCCTTGTCTACAGAGCAAGTTCCAGGATAGTCAAGGCTACACAGAGAAACCTTCTCTCAAAACAAAGAAAGAAATCGATAAAGGAAGGAAACATACAAACAGACAAAAAACTATAGTTTGCTGGACAGTGTTGGCACATCCCTTTGATTCCAGTAATCTAAAGAGTGAGCTCCAGGACAGCCAGGCATATGCATAAACATTTCACAATCACATAGACACACAGACACACAGACACACAGACACACACACACTCTTTCCATAGTTCTACTGACTGAAACTAAGAAATCAGGATATCATAGGGCTCTCTTCTTAGGGCAGAGACAACCATTGTGTCATGACATGATCAAATTGACAGCTAGCTAGCTTTCCGGTCTTCTCTTACAAGAGCATCAACCACATTCCTCAGGAAACTGTCCTCATTACCTACTCACCTTTCAAAGGCCAGATATTCAAATACTATCATATTGGGACTAGAGTTTCAATATATGAATTGAGGGTAACATAAATATCCTATCAATTACATGTATGTACATAAAATATATTAAATATATTTACAAAATATATGCACATGCAAATATGTGTGTGTTTGTGTATGAGTGTGTGTATGTCCTGGTTTATTTCTTAATTAGCCTCTCTCTCTCTCTCTCTCTCTCTCTCTCTCTTTCTATAGCCATATAGACTTCTTCATGGAAAACCTCAATGTTTGAGGCTTATTTGGCCTAAAATAGAACTCCATTCCCAGCACCATCTATGCTGTGTTCTTCCTGTCTTGTAGACAAACTTGTAGATCTTATCTGGCAAAAATAAGTTGATATGTGATAACAGCATCTAGTCTCAGATTGTTCTGAGAGTTCCAGATAGTTTTTTTCCCCAAGACAGTCTCCAAAATGTGGCGATCACAGTTCCAAGAATACCATCTCTGTTGAGTACCTTCCCTACCTGTTGTTGTTTTTTGTTTATTTATTTGTTTCTTTGGTTTGTTTTGCTTTTGTTCCAGGCTGGAACACATAGAAAGCAGAAGATGGCAGAAAGGCTATTCAAAACATTTATAATCACAGAGCCACGACAACTAGTAGAGTACCCAGCACGCTACAGGGGCAGAAAAATCTTCACGTAAGCAGTGAAATTTGTTCCGTTCTTGACATTGAAATAAAAAGAAATTTCTTTCCAAAATAAGGGGATGAGGAAATGAATTGGAGAGATCAGAATTTCTTGTGCAGACCAGTTGACCTAAAACCTACAGAGATCCATCTGCCTCTGCTTTCCCCGGTGCTGGGATCATACATGGATGGCATAAGACTTGACAGCAAGTGAATTTTAAAAAGAAAAAGACCTTGGAAGAAGACATGAGAAAACAGGTTGGGGCTGTCATCTACTCCTCCCTCCTCAGCCCTCAGCACAGCTTCCTAATCTCATCCCATCTCAGTCTCAATCCCTTCCTCTGACCCCTCCAGTTACAAAGGGTTTCACCCTCTACTTACGCCCTATTTCTCCCACCCCCCCTAAAAAAAATTACTGAAATACAGACTTTCAGGGACAAAAGGTAGGAGAAAATCAAAGCACAGCGCAACAAAAGAGCACTAAGCAAAAGATTTTATTCTCCCAATTCTTTACATATTTCTCCTATTTAAAAGCAAACAAATAAAACAAACAAGAAATAAAACCACCACGCCCACAACAACAACAAAAACACCATCTCCACCAAAAAGTCTTATCGTTGTGCTGAAGTTTCAAGGCAGTTAGCCAGCTGTATTTAACCTGTAAAAATTGTGGCTTGAATTAAAAACTGTTTAAATCCTATTAAGAAATTTCAAGGAAATGGTAAAAATAGCTATTTGTATACTTTCATTTTACTAAAAATAGTGTACATATGGTACTTATATCAATTGGAAAACATTCTAAAACTAGAGCATCTCAGGGTACAGAATTACAGGAGGACATTTAGTGGGTGAGAGGTGTCTACCTTCCTCTAGTCGCCTCATTCTACCTGCACACCTCAAAGGACCATTTATATCATGATAAGCCACCTGCTTTGTGGGCAGCAAGTATTGATCTTCACTACTGGAAAGCTGTTATTACGAATATTGTTAGTTTTAACAGTACTAGCAACTAGGATTATTAATAATTGATAATAATTAATAACTCCCAATCTGCCAACCTGAGCCATTCTCTCTTTGATTCTTATTTTGATTCTTATACAATTTTGATGAAATCTTAAAAACAGGCTCTGCCTTACAGAAGCTTTGCAATTTTATGAGGTCCCATTTGTCAATTCTTGATCTTAGAGCATAAGTCATTAGTGTTCTTTTCAGGAAATTTTCCCCTGTACCCACCTGTTCAAGGCTCTTCCCTGCTTTCTTTTCTATAAATTTCAGTGTATCTGGTTTTATGTGGAGGTACTTGATCCACTTGGACTTGAGCTTTGTATAAGGAGATAAAAATGGGTCGATTTGCATCTATCTACATGCTGACCGCCAATTTGACCAGCACCATTTGTTGAAAATGCTGTCCTTTTATTCCACTGGATATTTTTATTCTACTGGATATTTTTATTTTACTGGATATTTTTATTCCACTTTATTCCACTGGATAAGTTTATCTCCTTTGTCAAAGATCAAGTGACCATAGGTGTGTGGGTTCATTTCTGGGTCTCCAATTCTATTCCATTGATCTACCTGCCTGTCACTGTACCAATACCATACAGTTTTTATCACTAGTGCACTGTAAAACAGCTTGATGTAAGGGATGGTGATTCCCCCAGAAGTTGTTTTATTGTTGAAAATAGTTTTGGCTATCCTGGATTTTTTGTTATTCCAAATGAATTTGAGAATTGATCTTTCTAACTCTATGAAGAATTGATTTAGGATTTTGATGGGGATTGCATTGCATTTGTAGATTGCTTTTGAAAAGATGGCCATTTTTAGTATATTAATCCTGCCAATCCATGAGCATGGGAGATCTTTCCATCATCAGAGACCTTCTTTTGATTTCTTTCTTCAGGGACTTAAAATTCTTGTCATACAGATCTCGCACTTGCTTGGTTAGAATCACACCAAAGTATGAAATATTATTTGTGACAATTGTGAAGGGTGTCGTTTCCCTAACTTCTTTCTTAGCCTGTTTATCCTTTGAGTAGAGGAAGGCTACTGATTTGTTTGAGTTAATTTTATATCCAGCTACTTTGCTGAAGTTGTTTATCAGCTTTAGGAGTTCTCTGGTGGAATTTTTGGGGTCAATTAAGTATAGAATCATATCATCTGCAAATAGTGATAATTTGACTTCTTCCCTTTCAGTTTGTATCCCTTTGCCCTCCTAAAATTGCAAAGCTTCTGAAAGGCAAAGGACACTGTAAACAGGACAAAATGATAACCAACAGATTGGGAAAAGATCTTTATCAATCCTATGTCTGATAGAGGGCTAATATTCAATACATAAAAAGAACTCAAGAAGTTAGACTCCAGAGAATCAAGTAACCCTATTAAAAAATGGGGAACAGAGCTAAACAAAGAATTTTCAACTAAGGAATATTGAATGGCTGAGAAGCACCTAAAGAAATGTTCAACATCCTTAGTCATCAGGGAAATGCAAATCAAAACAACCCTGATATTCCACCTCACACCAGTCAGAATGGCTAAGATCAAAAGCCCAGGTGACAGCAGATGCTGGAGAGGATGTGGAGAAAGAGGAACATTCCTCCATTGGTGGAATTGCAAGCTGGTACAACCACTCTGGAAATCAGTCTGGCGGATCCTCAGAAAATTGTACATAGTATTACCTGAGGACCCAGCTATACCAATCCTGGGCATATAGCTAAATGATTCTCCAACATATAGCAAGGACACATACTCTACTATGCTCACAGCAACCTTATTTATAATAGCCAGAAGTTGGAAAGAACCCAGATGTCTTTCTACAGAGGAATGGATACAGAAAATGTGGTATATTTATACAATGGAATACTACTCAGCTATTAATAATGATGAATTCATGAAATTCTTAGCCAAATGGACAGAACTAGAAAATATCCTGAATGAGGTAACTCAATCCCAAAAAACACACATGATATGCACTTACTGATAAGTGGATATTAGCCCAAAAGCACCGAATACCCAAGATACAATTCATAGACCACAATGTGAATTCATAGACCACAAGGGAAGACCAAAATGTGAGTGCTTCGGGCCTTCTTAGAAAAGTGAAGAAAATACTCACGAGAGCAAATATGGAGACAAAATGTAGAGCAGAGACTGAAGAAAAAGCCATCCACAGTCTGTCTCACCTGGGGACACATTTCATATACAGTCACCAAACCCCAACACTATTATAGATGCCAAGAAATGCTTGCTGAAAGGAGCCTGATATAGCTGTCCCCTGAGAGGCTCTGGCAGAGCCCTACAAATGTAGAGGCAGATGCTCACAGCCAACCATTGGTTTGAGTGCAGGGTTCCCAATGGAAGAATTAGAGAAAGGACTGAAGGAGCTGAAGGGGTTTGCAACCCCATAGGAAGAACAACAATATCAACCAACCAGACTCCCCCATCCCCAGAGCTCCCAGGGACTAAACCACCAACCAAGGAGTAGACAGGGCTCCAGCTGCATATATAGTAGAGGATAGCTTTGTCAGGCATCAATGGGAGGAGAGGTCTTTGGTCCTATGAAGGCTTGATAAATGCCCCAATGTAGGGGAATAGAGGGTGGGGAGGAGGGAATGGGTAGGTGGGGGAATACACTCATAGAAGCAGGGGGAGGGGGATGGGCTAGGAAGTTTCTATGAGGGGGAAGACCAGGAAAAGGGATAACATTTGAAATGTAAATAAAGAAAATATCCAATAAAAAATTTTAAAGAAAGAATTATGCCAATTTAAAAAAAAAAAAACAGGCTCTGATTTTAAGTGCATAAATTAGAATTAAGCAGCAGAGAAACAAGGTATTTTGTCAAGCTGAAGCTAGGAAACCAAAGTATTGTTTCTCTTTACACTATGATATCCAAAACAGAGTTAAGTTTTAAAAGCTGCCATCCTGTGGGATTCAATATGACAAGGCAGGAAGTCAAACACTGCTTCCTGAGAGTCCAGGATGTGTTTTCCATAATCTGAGAGTGGGTGGTAACTCTCTAGTAGTAAAGATTGATCTCTAAGAAATAGAGAGACATCCTCAGATCCCATTTCCTGAGAAGAAATCATAGTTTCACATTTAGACAAACACCAGACTCTCTCAGTAAATATATTAGCATCATTGCAACTGACCACAAAAGTCAGTACTCTCCCTGGATGCTAATTCAGCTATAGACATGAAGCTACTTCAAAAAACCCTGCAATATGTGACCTACAACTATGAATCAGCCCTGGTCAAGCAGATGTAGCCGACATGTGATAAGCACTCCAGTGGGAAGAAAGTATCATCCTTGTGCAGGTTTCCAGCATTGATTCCTGAGTCGTCCTTGTTTTCCTCTGTCAATAATAAAGCCATTCTTTAGGTTTTCATGATCTAGCTATCCATATCTTTTTTTACTATCAAATTAACAGTGTGATCTTTTGTTCTACATATACTGTATAACAGTAGATTCTTTACTATCCCTATAAAACATATTAAGCTTAATAAATATATTTATGAGAATTACTTTGTATAGTCCTTATGTAATCAGCCATGCTGGGCATGATGGCCCAAGACGATGAAATCCCATTGACTTTTTGTAGCAAATTAGTCTACCACCTAATCGGTGAACCCTGCTAAGCTTTTGAATTATGACAAGAACCAGCAGCTCAGTTAGAACACTCAAATGAATTATATCAATTCATAAACTTGTTCATGTCCAGATTTCATTAGCCACACATTAACAGCATTTTATGTTTATTACTGTTCTGACATAATCTATAAATAACTAAAATGCTAATCATAGTGTTCTGCCGGGCATCATCATTTAATCATAAAGAGATACATTATTATAAACTATAATAGATAATAACAAGCCTGGGTCAATGGCCGCATATTAAAAGATCACAATTATATCCTATAAGGGTATGTACCTCATACATTTGATGACACACAGGTCCATATCTAATCACTTGCAAATGTTTCCCCTCTGACACACTTACAGTACAAGGTGACACAATTAAGAAAATATGCTTGTAAAACAGTACAATCTTTAAACATCAAAGTAAACATAGAACAATTAATCGAGGGAGAAGATCCCTTCGTGCCAAAGCCAATTCAAATTAACTCTTTATTGTTAAGTATGTTTTTCCATAGAAAAGGAACTCATGTTGTCTAATGTCTGCCAGAACAAAAAAAAAAATTAAGGAAATATGTAAGTTAATCAACATATATCTAGAAAACCTAATAAATAAAATTTAAAAACAGTTACAATATAGTTAAAACTGTAAAACAACACCTAACCCACTAATCAGATCCCCTGCAAGATTTACTATTGGTTTGTGGAGAAATGTAAAATGGTAATAATCTTATATTACTTTCTAAAATAATTTCTTGAGAGAGGGAATAACTTCAAAACTCAGCAATGCTCCCAGGTTTAGCTGGCCCATGTTAGAACCCTTGAGAAGCTGTCAGCATCACTGAGTTATGACTGGCCGAGGACAGAGCACTGGTCAAGTGCGGATATTGCTTAACAAGATGATAGGGTCATTATCTAGGTCGGTAACGTGTTTCCTGTTCTTTTGCTTCAGGAAAACATCAGGACGGAATACCAGCTACTACTACGCAAATAATCCCCAAGATAGATTATCAGCTGCAAAGCTTGGGTGAGAAGCAAGGCTGACCTTGAGTCCAAGAATTAATTTCAAATTATTAAACTAACGCATTGGATACCAAGAATTAGGCACTAATTTGAAGGACAGGATGTGGAATTAGGCACTTGAACAGGATGTGGAAATGTAGTCTGTCCCTGCCAGAACTTGCACCTTAGAGCTCAGGGTGAATCGAGGGAGAT
The DNA here is from genome assembly GCA_019843965.1 of Rhynchomys soricoides. Classification (NCBI taxonomy): domain Eukaryota; kingdom Metazoa; phylum Chordata; class Mammalia; order Rodentia; family Muridae; genus Rhynchomys; species Rhynchomys soricoides. The sequence goes on along the minus strand of JADRCH010000073.1, from coordinate 4,313,650 downwards.
AAAGAAGGAATGTACAACACTATGGGAACCAACCTCTGGAGACTTAATATTCTGATCAGCTCACCTCCGAACATCTGGCTCTTAAACGTTCACGCACAAAAACAAGAGAGCTAATGAAAGCGGCACATATTATCTCTCCCATCAATGTACCTCACAAACACCTGCTAAAATTAAAACAAATTGAATCTTGATTGCTGATTAAGTACCCCTTCTTTAGCTAGATATTCTGTCATTATTTGCCCTGGCGCACAATGCAGGAACTGATGAATGGCGAATGGTGGGCTACAGCGGCAAAGGTGGATAACGGGGCTCCAAGTAGATGAATATGAATGGAGCAGATTAACTTTGTGTACTCTAACCCTGAAAAAAGCGAGGTTTCACTCCCTCCCCAACCCAAGAATTAAAGTGAAAATGCAGCATTTCAAATAGAAAGGTGAGCCAGCCATTGTGGCAGGCACTGCAGCCCTGGCCACCCCAGCTCCTGCTCTTGCTCAGCCAGGCTGCATCGCTAGGCTTAATTTGCTCACACCATCTTGGTGACTTAAGCTTCAGAAGAAAGCCTTGGCCAGTATTTGTGATTGCTAATGCATATGCTTTATTCTGCTCTTGTTTTATTATCTATCTATTTATTTATTTCATCGATTAACTTTTCTAGACATAGGCTGGTAATGACAAACCGAGAACCTTCCAAGTCACATTTGGTTTGTCCATATCTGAAACAATATTCAGCATGCACACTTCAGTTAGAATAAAAATACTCATTTGAGTTTTCATCACACATATATAAATCCTTTCCTATGTGAACACTGATGACAGATGTGTGGCTAATCTACCATGTTAACTTCATTTGAGAAATTGTGGTTTTATTCAAACTTTATTAGCTGAACTAAAATTGATCCTGATAAGTTTTAACTCAATATTTTACCTGGCTCAAGTATATTTCCAGAATCCATACAACTCAACAGCCCCTCTGTATTTGCCACACATTCACATAAATTTCCTGTGCAAATCATCAACTTACATTGGCCTCAATATCTTTTGATTAAAAAAAAAAAATTTTTTTTTTCAAAAAAAAAGGTGGAGAAGAAATAGCAAAGCATAAATCCTTGTTAACACCACAACCTATGCAACCTGGTTTTATTTATTTATTTATTTTGACTGACACACTAAGGTCAGAAAAGCACATATGCTTGACATATGTATCTTTTTGCAGTGGATATTTATGCTCTATGGAAAAAGTAACTTTAAATGATAGGTTTCTTCAAGATTTCATACAGGGCACTAAACCCAAGAACTGAAATGCCCACGAGTCACTTATTGTTCTTTGACTATCTTTTCCTTATTGCATTTTAAATTATTTAAATATACTATTAGGCATCATATTGGAAAAAACAGATGTTTTCTAATTATGAACTGATTTTACAGTGTGATGGTGTCACATATTTAAATTACAAATACACATTTTTAGCATTCCAGCTGTGCTTTACAAGAGTTTAATTTGCTTCTTCTGATATGTCACATTGCACCTGCCTTTTTAAAACTCCTATAAATGTAAAACATTACTCAAACACAATTATTAAGACATGTTGAAGAATTCTAAAGATTCTGAACAGATTATACAAGATAGATTTTATATAAAGATTCAATAATGAATCTTCCAAATGTGTATTTGGAGTAACATTTACAAATATTTTTAGGAATGTGAATATTTCACTGATGATTTGTATACATATATATGGATGTGTAGTATTATGTAGAATTTAATTTTATTTTCATAGCACCTTCCAATTAACTATATCTTAAAGCCAGTCATAAAAATTAGCTTAAAAGATCCACTGCATAGTAGCAACGTGAAAATTAAGATCCACCCTATATTAAGAACTCAGAAAATTTTCATTGCAATAGAGTATAAGGATGCATTTGTCCAGCTATTGAATATTAACAATGTTTCCTTGTCTCTCCAAGACCAAATTATTTGCAAATAAATGATTGAGCAAGTATTTTGAAATAAAATATTTTAAATACTGAAAAATCAATTAGTTTACACTGTTCTACAAACTCAATGACCAGACAGTCGACTGTGAGGAATCCATTTCTGCCAGCCTGCTGTTGTCTTCAGTAGGATAGTTTCCAAAAATCATCTGACACCTGAGGGAAATAATTGATGCATCAAAGCTCAGTATCCATAGTGATGTTCACATCATCACACTCTGTGTATTAAAACAAGTACAGTCACATATAGACGTGAATGAAAGTATACACAAATGAGAAAATACCAACAACTCAGTGAGTCTTAATATATGAGGTGCTTGAAAAAACGAGAAAGTATGCTTCATTTCAGGAATTTTCTGAAATTATTTCCTACTTTTAAAACAAATACATGACTTAAGAGAAGCATGCATATATATATATATATCATATCTAAAAGGAGCATTTACCTAGGTATGCATATGTAAAGGGTATTTACTTTCACATATATGCCTTAAGCTACATCTTAAGAAATGTATATTCATATTAAACGTGACTATGAAAGAACAGCTCAGGAGAAAATATACCAGATATAACTTTTACATCCAATCTTGTTTCAAAAATGGAAAAGCAGCAGCTTTCTCCTAACACCTCGTAGAAGAATTGACATGTTTAAATGAAAGTGTGGTGTGTCCCCCCCCCCTTTGCCTATTTTCACAATAATGGCTGAAAAGAAACCATTTATAACCCTTTCAAATCTTAATATAGCTAAATGATTTATTTCTGTAAAAACTGCCTTCACTATCCTCAGAATGAAATATCCAAGACAAAGCCAATAAGAACGAATATACTGCAAAACTACCCCCAACCTCCATGTGAGTAGCTAAACATAATGGTGAATTGACTTTTTAAAAAAAAAAAAAAAAAAAAGTCTGAAGATTAAATGAGGATGGTAAATGTATTATGGTAATAAATTTTACTAGCAAACAAATAAAATCACATTGTAAAACCTTTCCCAAAAAGAGGCTTTAACGGCAATGCATAATCATATATAAAAACCTAAAATGGAAATTTTTATCCATTAAAGTGAGAACAAGCTAATTCAGAATAAATGGGACGGCATGTGGAAGTATAAAGTGCTCAACTGCAGTCACCAAGAGTGAACAAAGACCTCATTTTAACCATAAGGTTACTGACTGAAAAGCAAAGTGTTCTCTGAAATATGTAACTTTAAAACTGACTCATTTGTAAATCTTAATGTCCTCAAACTTTAGTGGCCTGTCACTGGCTTTCTTCTCTGGATCAGATTTGTGTGCGACTCCTGACCAGCCATATACTCTTTCAACTTCCTGTTTTCCCACTCTCTGACCCTAAGCATCTCCATACTCTCTGGCTCAGGACACCAAACCTTCTTTCTGTTTCTTTATCCTGGTTTGGGGTTTGTGATGTTTCCTGGGGAGATGTGAAAAAAAATCATCTCTTCACCCCAGAACTAAAGTTCATCTGTATCCTAAAGAAAGAGTTATGTCTTAGTCCTGTTTGATGAAGCAATGACTTTATGGAAATTAATCACAAAAGCACGGGAAGAACCAAGGCAGCTACCCCATGAAAGTCTCTTCTCACACTATAGACAACTCAAGAAAGGCTGCACTACTGTAGACTCCCCCAGGCTGCTCTAGCACAGGAGCACTCACTGCTGAAGCATGCCAGCTGGCAGTCTATTGCCCTCTGAAGCTCTAGGGAAGAAGAGGAACCTTGTTAGTAGGTTCTGAGGGCTCCTTTGCCTTCAGAACTTCACAGATCCCATGAACCATGGAAGCTTCTCTCTCCTTCCAGAGGAAATAACAAGTCTTATCTCCCCAGGTTCTCTCAAAAGTGACTACAGCTGCCCAATTCAACATGGCGATGGTCATTGAATGCAGAGGAAATAACTCTGTAGCATTCCATATTTTGTTCCAGACTTCTAACCATTTAAGAGAGGCTTACCTCAAGATGGGAAGACAGTGAGATATTGGTGGATTGTAGCATGTCAAGAGCTCAAGAAATAACATACAGTGTCCCCAAATGTATTTTGCAAAGGAGCCCTGGATTAAAACTGCACAATACCAAGCGATGGTTAATTATTTCAGAAACTAACAACTGCCATTTGATTCAGTCTGCCATAAAATGACAGTGACAGACCCCACTCTAAGTAGGGAAGTCTCCTGCAGTTACAGAAGCAGCTGTGCTATTCTGTACAGGGACAAGAGTGGGAATTCAAAAGCTGCATGCATGAATGGGAGATGCCTTTAAAGATTGCTCCCTCAGGATGCTCAAAACCTGAGAATAGAAAGATAGTTTTCCTGAAATATTATTCTCAATACACAGCTGAGACTTCAATGAATAGATTATTTGATTTAGGTAATAAGCAGGTTAATAAATGGAATTGCAATGATCTTTGAAATATTATCAGCTGATCCAAACTCCCAGATCCAGATCCCTGGCTTCTTAACATCCTAGGAAATCCTCTTATACATTCATTTTACTCACTGTGCATAAGGCCAATGAATGCCAATATGAGTAAACCAAAAGAGGCTTTTGACATGAGTAGTACTAAGACCCACACCTCTGTATCATACAGAAACCTTGAGATTTGGGGCTCCTTGAGAACTCTCAATTGAAGGCATGTTCACTGATCAGTGTCTTATATTCAGCCTCTGGAATCGTCCTCTTTATGGATTGTATCATACTTCTGTGTTATTACAGGGGCTACTGTGGGCATCTAATACATACTCTATTAATATGGGGACAATATTTTACACACACACACACACACACACACACACATACACACACACAAATCAGAAAAGTAGAGATAGCACCCTAGCCTGGCTACCTGAGTTTGACCCATGAATCTCATGTAAAGATTGAAGGAAAGAATGGGTTCCAAAAATTGTCCTATGATATATGATATGTGATATTTAGTATGTGATATATGATATATAGAAAGAAGATAGATAGATAATCATATATGTTCACACACATACACACACACACACACACACACACACACACTAAATATGGTGCTTTGGTAAAGCATATTTGAAAGACTTAAAAGACTGAAAAGAAACCTAGAATTTTATCATCAAACAATCTGCATTAAAAATGATGCACAGACTGTGCTGAAGAAATTTGATGACTTATAGAAGCTACAGAAGGCTGAGGAAAAGCAAACAAAAGCCATCGAGCAAGGAGCCAAGTTGGTGGAAGACCTAGGACAGACAGACAGCCTAAGCTAACTGTGCAAAGGAGTGCCATGTTGGTAAATATATTACAGTGTCTCATGTGGGACTAAAAAGTGAGATAGAGTACTCACAAAGAAGCAAGAAGGTCCAGTTGGTCTTACATCTGTTGAATTTAACTGTTTTACCTAGGTGACAGCAATAGCTAAACAATTCTATAGATAAAGGTTGTGACCCAAGAATATTTATGAACATAATTGTGGAGTAGAGCTAAGGGATGTGCTTCTGTTACTACAGGACTCAGCAGGCAGAGGCAGGAGCATGAGTGTGTGTGAAGCCATTCAGCCTGGTCAGCAAGATACTATCTAGAAAAAGAATGAATGAGTGAGTGAGTGAGTGAGTGAGTGAGTGAACTAACAAATGAGCAACTATGATTTAGCTACACAAGTCCCCACCCCAGGCAAGAGATATAATATGAAAATATAATGTGCTGGCTCAGGCCTGCAGTCCCAACAACTGGGAGGTCAGAGACCAGAGGATAAAGAGAACAAGTTGTCTTCAGCTAACAAGGAGTTTAAGGCCTGCCTGGATTATAGAGATCATGTCTCAAAAACAAAACAAAACAAATAAAAAAAACAAAACCAAAAACCCCAAATACAGTAACAAATAATTCTTTAAATGATATTTTCCCTTTTATAAATGTTCAAAAATCACATAAACTACATGTCCCTTAGTCAACGATCTATTTAACACAGAGTATTCAAAATTGTTAAAAATTAAAACAGCAGAGTTGAAAAATAAATGATGCAAATTAATCCAATATTAAGTCAATTTGAAATATGAGTATGGTGGTAAATCAATAAGTTTACAGTTATTCATTACAAAGTAAGTAAGTTTAGAAAGTATCACTTTAGACATTTGTTAGCTGCTTCTAACATCCTAGGGTGTGTTGTCAACAGGTGCAAATAAGCAAAGAAGGAAATTAGTATGAACCTGTGATTTCTTGTCTTAGATGATGACGTCAGCACCCGCCTCTTCCCACACACATAGCAGGAGGAAGATCTAGTTCCCCATTTTCTTTTCTATCTATAAAGAAAATGGTTCCTTTCTTTTAGATTTTCCAATTTTGAGGAACACAGGTTTTTGAAGTATTACCCAATGATTGTTTGCATTTCTTCAATGTCTGTTATGACCCCATTTTCATTTCTGATTTAGTTCATTTGGATATTGTCTCTGGGTCTTTTAGTTAGTTTGGCTAAGGTTTTGTCTATCTTGTTGATTTTCTCAAAGAAGCAGTTCTGGTTTTCCTTGATTCTTTGTAGTGTCCTTTTTGGTTCTATTTTGTTGATTTCAGCCCCGAATTCAATTATTTTCTGCTGTCTACTCTCTTTGGGTGTGTTTGCTTCTTTTTGCTCTAGATCTTTCAAGGGTGCTGTTAAGTTGTTAGTATGAGATTTCTTTATTTTCTCTCTGAAGGCACTTAGTGCTATGAACCTTCATCTTAGCACTGCTTTCATTTTGTCCCAATTTGTGTATGTTGGGTATTCATTTTCACTTAATTCTAGGAAATCTTTAATTTCTTTAGTTTTGCGTTGACCAGATGATCATGCAGTAAAATATTAGCACAGGACACAACTTACTGAACCAAATACGAATAGTGCAGGCACTAAGATCTACAACTGAAAAATAGAACCTCATGAAACTGAAAAACTTCTGTAAGGCAAGGGACACTGTCAAAAGGACAAAACCAGCAGGTATAGGATAGGAAGAGATCCTCACTAACTGCATCTCCTACAAAGGTCTAATTTCCAAAATATATAAAGAACTCTAGAAACTAGACATCACCAAACCAAATAACCCAATTAAAATGAGATGCAGAGCCAAACAGAGAATTCTCAACAAATGAGTCTCAAATGACCGAGAACCACTTAACAAAATGCTCAACATTTTCAGCCATTAGGGAAATGCAAATCAAAATGACTGAGGTTCCATCTTACAAATGTCAGAATTGCTAAGATAAAAAAACCCAAGTAACAGAGCATGCTGATGAAGATGTGGAACAAGGGGAAAACTCTTCCATTGCTGGTGGTGTGCAAAGTTGTACAGCCACTTTTGAAATCAATATGGTTGTTTCTTAGAAAGTTAGAAATTCATCTACTTTAAAACCCAGCTATATACCTCTCTGGGTATATACCCAAAGGACACTCCATCCTATCAGAAGGATATTTGATCAACTATGTTAATAGAAAATTTATTCATAATAGCCCAAAACTGGAAACAACATAGCTGCCCCTCAACTGAAGTATGGATAAAGAAAATATGCTATATTTATACAATGGAGTATTACTCAGCTGTTTCAAACAATAATATCATGAAATGTGCAGGCACATGGACAGAACAAGAAAAACCATCATCCCGAATGAGGTAAGTGAGACCCACAAAGGCAAACGTGGTATGTACTCACTTATAAGTGTGTGTTAGCTGGGAAGTAAAGGATAACTGTGTTACAGTCCACAGACCCAGAGAAGCTAAGTAACAAGGAGTGCTCAAGGGGTGTGTGTGGGTAGACACATGAGTTTCCCTGGGAAATGTAAATAAAATATATATTGAAGGTGGAGTAGGGGCCAGAGGGGATGGGAACAGGAGAGATGAGGTAGGGGATGAGAGAGAGAAGGCTGTGAGAGACAACTGGAATTGGGGGCATCTCAAGGATGTAATAGAAACCTAATGCTATGGAAACTCCTAGAATCTACAAGGGTGACCCTAGATAAGATGCCTAGCAATAGGGGATATAGAGCCTGAACCAGCCATCTTCCATAATCAGGCAAGACTTCCAGTGGAAGGACTGAGACACCAACCTGGCCACAAAACCTTCAATCTACAATTTGTCCTGTCTACAAGATGTGCTGGGGTAAAGGAGGAACAGAAATTGTGGGAGCGGCCAACCAATGACAGGTCCTGCTTGAGATCTATGCCACAAGAGGGAGCCCACCCCTGACATTGCTTGTAGGGACAGGACCCAGAAGGTGGATAGCCAAGAGACCTAGGATACACAATTGGCAATCAATCAATCAATCAATCAATCAATCAACCAATAAATGTCAATAAAATGATTCCTAATGATATTCTGCTATACTCATAGGATGGTTCCTGGCCAAACTTTCATCAGAAAGGCTTCATTCAGAAACTGATGGAAACTGATTCATAGACCTACAGTCAAACATCAGATGGAGCTCAGAGAATCCTGCAGAAGAGGCAGAGGAAGGATTTTAGGAGCCAGGTGGTCAAGGACATTACAAGAGAACCCAGGGAATCAACTAACCTAAGCTCACAGGGACTCAGAGAGATTGAACTGCCAACCAGGGTATGACCTAGTCCCTCCACATATATGTTACAGTCATGTAGCTTGGTCCCCTTGTAAGACTCCTAACACTGGGAACAAGGGATGTCTTTGATATTTTTGCCTGATCTAGGGACAGTTTCCTCCTCTTCAGCTGCCTCGTCCATCCTTAATACAAGAAAGGTGCCTAGTCGTATTGCAATCTGATATGCTGTGTTTGGTGAATATCCATGGAAGCCTGCCCTTTCCTGCAGAGAAACAGAGGAGTGGATGAGGTAAGGCAGGGAGTGGGACTGGTAGGAAGGAGCAAAGGGAAACTGCAGGCGGGATGTAATATCTGAAGAAAAGTACATTTAAAAAATTAAAGCTCTATTTTAATGTAAAAATAATCATGTTAAAAATAAGTATATAGTATATATCTCGTAAAAATGTTTTGGAGCAAAAAAAAAAAAGAGTACATTTGGAAAAAGAAAATCCATAAAGCTACTAAGACAAAAAGAGGTCAGCAGGAGAAAAACTTCTCACACAAAAAGAAATTACATGAACTATATCAGTTATGACCTAGAATATGAAGATAAAATACTATTTTGAAAAGCAAATCAAATATCTATATTAAGGTAAGTACATCGTAATGTAGCTAATTAAGCCATGGCTAGGACAGGATGTTGTTGATGTCCTAAAACACTGCAACATCACAGTAGCACCAATGTAGGTACTCCAAGTATAACATCCAAAAGGATTGGACTTTCAAAAGTGACTGAACAAAAAATTCATAGCTTAGTTGAACGCTACAATGTAGTAATCTTAGTACTATTTGCTGTCTGAAAAAAAAAACCACACACATTTAAAAGGGGAAGTTAAACCATGGTGTCAGATCTATGGTTAAACAGATATAATATAAAATAACAAATGGTTAGAAGAATTTCTGAGATGGCAATAGGAACCTGCCATGTATTCCACGCTCAAAAATCATGTTCTCAGGTGACAAAAGGCCTACTTTTAGTGTGACACTTGTTAATGTTAAGGAGGTAGTATTCTTCTCTTTACACAATGGTATGAAATCGAGATTTCTGTGCCATGCCTCACAGGGTGGGTAGCTGTAAAACTTAGCTACAGTACCTGCCTCTGGAGCAAAAAACCAAGAGTTTACAAAATGACCAAATATAAACTTGGTATAAAAAAATAGATAGGGTGGTGTTATTGATACAAAGAACAAAGGGAAAGAGATATCTCTCAGTATGAAGCCTTAAGAAGTGCCTAGGCAGAACTGGAGAAGGAAAAGAGAGAGTGGGCTGGAGTGATGGCTCAGGGGTTACAAACATTGGCTGCTCTCCCAGACGACCTCACCCATGTGACGTGGCCGATGACAACCTTCCATAACTTCAGTTCCACGTGATCTGATGCCCTCTTCTGGCGCCTGCAGAAACCAGGCACACATGCAGACAAACTACCCATACACAGAAAGCAAAAGCAAAAGATAATAAGCAGGAAAAAGTGAAAAACTCTGCAGACATTCACTAAAAGTAATGAGAACACATAAAGAGGCCTTTCATGTCTCGGATATAGAAGATTAAATTTTCTGAGAATATCAGCTTTCTATTTTATGGGTTCAAGGCTATTACAATTAAAAGCTCTTCATATTTTTAACAAAGTTATTTTAGAGTTGAGTCTAAGAAGAAATATAAAACCCACCTTAGAATTATGCTATGTGTCTGTTGAAGACAGAGAATATATCTATCTTGCCCAGCATCCCTTGCCTAGAGAATGGACTCCATAAATATTTATTGAATAAAAAATAGCTAAAAAAAAATTGTGAAAAATATTCTAATTAGTGTTTCTAAGGGAAGCTGTTTCTAGCACTCTCAATGAAGACTAACCTTGACAGAGGTTAATGTCTTTGAGAAAGAAAAGGATCCAAAATCATAGGAGAAGCAGAAAGTGATGCTACCAAAGAAACAATTAGAAATAAAAAAAACTATTTGTGGATGAAAATGTTCATTTTGAGGCTATTAATGGTTTAAAAATTGTGTTTACCTAACGATAATAAAGCCGATAATTAATTATCTTGTGTCCACATAAGGAATAATATGTACCCTTCTAATATACTAGTGAATATTTAATATCTTCTATTCAGCTGATTCATTCAACAAATGCTCATAATGTAATGATAAAAGAAAAGAAAAACCCATGAATACAAACTCTTTGGAGTTCTTGAAAGCATATAGAACTAAGAAGCATGGAGACATACCAGAAGCAAGGGTATTAAAATATTAGAAGTAATTATATCTAGATAGAGTGTTCATTTTATTTTATTTTACTATTTATACATTTCTGAATTTTCTACATTTTCTGTAACAAATGTATTTAAGTCATACTATAAGAAAAACCATTCCCTAAAGCCTGGTTTATTCAAGGTAATAGAGCCAGATTACTGAATGAGAAAATAAATCTGGCCTCACTTTCTATTTTGGTGCCTCCAAATTTCAGAGTATGTCAATTTCCATATGCTGCAGAATCCCAGGAAAAATCTGATTTTCAATCTGTGGATTCAAAATAGGAGCTTTCCCCCAAAGTGACGTTTTCTACAGTCTCTTTTACACTCTTCACCTGAGACTCAAAACACCAACTTGAAAATATTTGTATATAAAGAAAAATGTGAGCAATTTAAGATAATTTTTAAATCACATTTCTCTCCTTCAGAATGTTTATGCAGTACACGTATGGAATGTTTCCCTGGGACAAAAAGGAAGTAAAATATCCCTAAAGCACATGTTAAGACATTTAAAATACGTAGTAACCAGAGTAAATGACTTCTCACATGGCAATTATCAAACTGATAAAATCTAGTGACCACACGATGTCTGAAAGCACTGTGTAGTTTAATAGCTTTGGAGTTCCCTAGTTTCAAGACACACAGGTATCCAAAGTGAGAACTGAGCCTTCTCCTGAAGACTTAGCTAGCAAAGCACATCTTGCCAGTGAGAATTAAACAAAAGATCGCTTTAGCAGATTAAGTTGCATAACCTTGGAGCATTTGAAAACAACAAAATAAGTTTCTACGTGTACTTGGAGTTCGGACAAGGAAATTAATTATTTTGATTATATGGTTTTAAATTGTGAAAAGAAACGAGAAATATACTTATAGCTTCAGTGTGTGCACTGGTAACCTTTGAATAGGACGTTCTTAATCTATGTATAACTAGACCTTCATTTCAATGTTTGTAGGCAAATTTTGATGCCAATGACTTCATTTTAGGGATATATAATTTAACAATTTGTCATGTTTAAAATAGGAACATGTACCTTACTTGTCTTTTATTTTTTAATGGATAAAGCTTTTTAATGGATAAACCCTGAAGCTTTTGAAGCTTCCAGATAAAGAATGTTAGACCAAGCTTTTGGGGACTGACTGTCTGTGTACGCTCAAGTGCACAGGAATCACCCTGGCAACAGCCCCACTGGGATGGTCCATGATGACAACCCTAATTTCTCTGTAGCTATTAGAGTTCGATGTGAGATTACTAAATAACTTAAAGCCAATATTAGCCATACTTAACATATTACATGCTATGGAGCGCTTACTTAACATGTTAAGTTACATGGTGCACTTGTAGCCTGGCATTCAACCACAAGATGTGGCTCTCAGAGCCATTCTGAGACCAAGAGGAAAGGTACTGTGCTCACCTCACATCTGAGGTAAACAGGTCAACAACAGTCTGCAATTTATCAGATCACATTGCTGAAGCTGCAAGTGGCACGAGAACATGGGTCTTGGAAAGACTTTTCTAGTATTCTTACCACTAAATCATGCTGCTTTTCAAGAAGATGAGCTTCCCAGGGAGGCCCCTCCTCCTTGCCCTTGGAGGACTTTAATAAACTCAGTGGAAAACAATAAACAAACTGGCTGATCACAAGCGTATGGCGCTGCTCATCTGCAGTTAAGCATGGAGACCTCAATATGTGAAACTCTCACAACATTCCTTCCTGGTGACTCCATCAGGCTGGCGAGACAGACAGCTGTCCTTCCGCATCGTCTTAGAACAAGAGTCATGATCTCTGTAGCTGCTGTCATGGGACAGGCCAGCTCTTGCGTGGGTAGGGATGAAGATGACATGCTGCCAGCAAGTTCTGCACCAAAGGTCAACGCTCAACAACAAACAAAATGAAAACAACAATAACCACAAAAACAAAAAACAAAACACAAATGAGTCAGCACCCTGCTGGTCTGTAGCCAAAGGTTATGGCTGGGGATCTAAGACAAGATGGCTGTAAATTTTTTAGAAACTTTGTTTGAAAGAAGCTCATTATATAATGTTACTTATTGTTTTTATTTTCTTTGCTTATTATAATGAAATTATTTATGTATGATGCACATATGCCCACATTCATATATTTGAAATCTATTTTTAAGTAAGTTCTATATAGAGGTCTACAAATCCCCTCCAGGATGTCATGCTATCAAGCAAATATTTTATTTTCTATGCTCCAGGGTGAGAAAATTTGATCAATGCTAGACTAGGAAATGCTTGTAAGTTCCAATGAGGGTAGATTATTTCATCAGGGAATCATGGGTATGCGGCATTCATTTATTCACTAACTTATTAAACATAAAAGGCTCTCACTACACACTAGGCATAGACTTAAGAGTTAAGATGCAACAAGAGCAAACATTTAATCTTACAAGTATATACTGTGACTGGAGGGATTAGACCACAGAAGACAAGTCACTTATGATGGCAGCAAGGATCTGGATGACAATAAAACAGGAAAACCAGTACCAGGACAACTAAAGCCAGTTCATGGGAGAGTGCCCTCTGCAGAGGTTGGGAGGGAGAACTTGCAAAGAGAGCAGAGAATTCTGACAACCAGAATTCCTTCAAATTTCCAAAACTGCTAAGGATGCTAGGACTACCAAAGATGGGAGACGGAGAAATAATAGTGTAGGGAATAAAATTATGGGAGATCCAAGCCGTCAGCATCAGAAGGTTTCAAGATAAGGAGCAAGCTGAGACATGCTTCTGTTAAAGACCGGAGAATCCTGGCCAGACCAATATAGTCTAACATCAGTAAGGTAGACACGCATATACATTGAACTGGCACTGTGACACTGCTACTGAGCCGTCTGTGTCCGATCTTATTCACATGGGTGATAGTTCAGCAGCTCCCAAAGAATGTCCCCAAACCAACAAGCCTGCCATGACATGAGATCACACATATTCAAACCTCCTGTACCACCCCATGTCAAACTCTAAGGATGCTAACTGGTTTGCAGTTTCCAATTGGGCTGTGCCCCATGAGGCCTTAGTATACACATCCTTTCTGTTTATGATGCTTGTTCTCTCAGAAGTGTAACTATTTCAAGCCACCTTGCTTTATGATCTCTTTAAATAGAAGCCACAGAAGTACATTTAATTTCTTTTCTTGGAAGAATAGAATTCATGCACATTCCCTGTAGAATGTACAGTCAGTACAGTGAAAGACAGTTCAGAGATTGACTCCAATGAAGGCACACTCTACAACTCGGTGTTAACTTGTGTGTGTGTGTGTGTGTGTGTGTGTGTGTGTGTGCGTGTGTGTGTGTGATACATACATACAAACATGGACTATTTATACTGATATTGATAAAGTTATACATTTTCATTTCAAATATTCCTAAAAGGTCATGATATCCTGTGTTTTCCAATGGCATTGGCCTTCATGTCACAGGTTCTTCCTCTCTCTAATTTTCTTCAAATAGGCACTATGTGATCTTAAACTACTAGATGAAAATAGATTCTCCTTAATAAGCACAGATAAAGCAACAAGGTTCTAAAGAAATGAAGACCCAGTAAAATTAAAGTTGGATTGAAAACATCATGTCAAATTCAATTTCAACCCTCAAAACGCTGCTGGCTTGCTCCCCATAGCCAGTCTGTGATCTCTTAACTCCTGAAACCTGCTCCTTGGGAACACTGGATTTGTAGCTGAGGAGAAAGGAGAAGGTCACATGGACAGATTGTCCCACGGAAATTGTTTGTTAGTATGTGGCCAAAGACGTTCAGCACTCCCACCCATATCATTCTATAGTGATTTGCGATGAAAATTATTATTTTTTAGATTAAAAAAGGGCAAAGGAAACTAGAGAGGACAAAATTCTTTGGCTTTAGTCACTGGGCAGAGGAGAACAAAACAGAGTTCATTGGAAGTAATTTAGTGACTACTTACAGAAATACAATGAAGGTGACAAAAATCTCAGAATTTGTAAGGCAAATGTAAATATAAATATAAATCAATTACTGGCTTATTATTTCATTAAGTAGAAGACGGAAAGGACCAATTCTTGAGTCACAGTGTTTGCCTCCTGGGGTCCTAGATAGCTTTCGCTGTCAAATTAAAATAAAAAAGATAAATAAACATGAGAAATTAAGAATGTCGAGGTGTATGAAGGGAAAGAGGAAGAAAGGGAAATGATGCTCCACAGCTATTATCCCAGCTAAGAGAAACAAAATTACTTGATCATAAATTCAAGATAATCTGGTTTTCTTTATGAGTTCCCATTTTATTAATGAAAGGAAGGCAACACCTTATTGTACCCGGGTGAATTAAAATGCCTATTTGAAGAAGCAATCCTCCATAGGGGTCTTTAATAGAATCTGTGAATGGTTCTAGAGCCAGATAATTTGGCTGTAAAAAGGCAATATTAATATTAACCTCTCCATGTGCACAGACACACCTTGAGGGACAGGGAGATGCTAACAGAATGAGCCAGGCATGTCATTTCTCTTTTTAAAACAAACAACAACAAAAAAAACTCATACTATTTTTAGGCAAAAATTGGATAAATCTCATCTACAAAATTGCTTAGGCATCTTTTCATGCCTCTTGCTCCTGACAAAACTGACCAACAATTCAGCACTTTCCACCTGGCTGGGGTTATTCTCTGACTTTATATTCAGGGTATGGCTTGTCAGAAGCCTAGTAGCCAAGCGTTTAAACGAAATAAGCAGAACAGAAAATGAACTTCCAGATGCAGAATGGAGCCATGACAACACACCAGCCATGACAACACACCAGTCATAATGGCACGCCAGCCAAGATGACACGCCAGCCATGACGACACGCCTCCAAACTAGATGTGGGTGCTCAGAAGGGACCCTGGAGAGTATGACTTAATAAAGTTAGGGAAAAAACATAATTTGAGAAGAGAAGAAAACGTATGTTAATTGAGCAACTGGTCAGTTGGTAGGAAGCTTAGATATAATAACAAATGGTTTGTCTCTTTGCTCGAGACTTGCAGCCAGTTTTTTATAGTAATGTCAACACATTTCACTCTTTCTCTCTTTTTAGCTCCTCTCACCAACCCTATCTTTGCCATCATCACTGTCTTTCAGACTTTTGCAAGCCTCCTAGCATATTTCTGTCCCTCCAACCCCCTCCATCCAATCCTGGGAAGCCCATCTGTATTTGTTCTTTCCATTGCCACATCTGTCTACACAACATCCCTAACACTCAATCACCTTCAACTGATCCAATAGATACTTTGTGATAAGATAGGATGGTTAGCTTTAGTTGTCATATTGACATAAATCACCTGGGAATAAAGTCTTAGTAAGGAACTTCTTGATCAGGATGACTTGTGGACATATCTGTACAGGATTGACGTGGTTGCTAATTGATGTAGGAAGACTCAGTTAAGACTCAGGCAGCGCCATTCCCTAGGCTGGACCTTTAACTGCATAAAGGTGAAGAAATCAAGCTGAGCAGCAAGAAAAACAGCAAGGATGCATTCATTATCTGTTTGCTTGTAACTATGCGTGTGATATAGCTAGCTTCTTAAGTTCCTGCCTTAACTTCCACTGTGACGGATTGTAATCTGGAATTGCAGCCTGACTAAACTCTTCATGTTCAATGTTGTTGTTTTTTAACCTCCACATGTTAAAACCCTGAGTTCCTCAAAGTCTCAGTTCAAAGCCTATTGCTTCTGTGATTCTCTCCCCTAATTATTATAAGAAAAGTGGCATAGCAGAGTCCGTTAGACTTTTTAAAAATAACAAAATTTCATCCTATATTATGATTACTTATAAAAGTTAGCCCTATTTTTTTTCTTATTGTTTTTTGTTGTTGTATTTGGTTTTGGCAGTTTGAGATGGTATCTTTCTATATAGGTCTGGAACTCACTATGTAGAGCAGGCTAGACTTGAACTCTTAGAGATATGCCTGCTTCTGCCTCTTGAGTGCTGGGACTAAAGGTCTACGCCACACTCAGACTTAGGACAAATTCTTAAAAGAAGTGGCCTAGTCCTTCAGCAAAACCACAGTTCTCAGACTAACAAGACAAAATACGATGTTAAGGTACTTTACCAAGTGTCTATATAAACACTGCTTCAATTGTCTAGTGCTGTGGTTCAATGCTAGGACCTTGCATATTCTACTTATATCGTTATTATTCTTTTTTTGAGACATGATTTCCCATGTAGCTCTGGCTGTCCTAGAACTCCCTCTACCTCTGTAGAACAAGCTGTTCTCTAACTCAGGGATCTCTTGTCTGTACTTTCCCAGTATTGAAATTAAAGGTATGCAGCACTACAACCAGATCAATCTATTAATTATAAATCTTCTTTATCAGACAAGCAAACACAAGCATCAAGCCTTTACATGGTAGGATTAAAACAAATATGTGTTGGATAGCAGTATGAATGAATAAATGAATGAATGATAGAACAAATGAATAAATGACCCAGTGGATATTTCTGGACTGACCAAATAGTCTCAGGAGTTGCTACATAGTGAGAAGCTAGAGTGAAGGTAGAATAGAATGTTGTCACTACATTTTATTTTTCTATTTATTATCTACTATTATTAACATCTTTAATTCTGGGGAACTAGAAGAGCAATCAACAGATACAATATCCAGTTTATTAGAGTAATCTAAGGGTCATGAATAGTCCAGAAAAATCAATCCATCCAAAGTCTCATAAATCACATTTTCATAAATCAACATTGGTCTTTTTACTTCATTGGCGACCACTATTTCAGAATTTACAAGTTTTTTATTTAATTTTTCTTTTATTCCTCTTTTTTTTTTTTTGTTACAGATGGCTGTTTGGTTGCAACATTTCTTTTTTTCTTCCCTTCTTCATAAGTAGATCTAAGGTATCTGCTGAATAGACGCTTGTCTTGAATATTTAATAATTTATATACATTTTACAAGATCTCAATATTACAAGGATGACAATTACAGAAAATCTCATTTTCCAGAAATAACTACAGAGATATCTGATGCGCTGCATGCTCTTCTGGAATCTTCTCATTCTCTGTAAAGAGCTGCATGCTCTTCCGGAATCTTCTCATTCTCTGTAAAGAGCAGCATGCTCTTCCGGAATCTTCTCATTCTCTGTAAAGAGCTGGAGTATATTTCCCTTTCCTTGGAACTTGTGGGGGCTTGTAATAGCTCAGAAAACTCAGCTAAGTGTCTTGAGTGACATTATTGTTTATGCCCTGTGCTTTTGCACCCACCTCTTCCCCCTCAGAATGCACAGAGAAGTCAGATAGAGGTGTTTTGATCAATAGTCCCAGTAAGGGTTCAGCTTACAGCTAGCATTAACTTGGACAAATCTTGGCGAACCATCTTCCAGTGTCTCAAGCTCCTAGTTTTCAAGTCTTCCAGCTGAGGCCTCAGACAATGCACTGGAGACAAGCTGTTCCTACCATGTCCTGTGTGAGTTCCCAACCCACAGAATCAATGTGCCTAATAAATGTTTTATGCCAATGAATTAGGGATAATTTGTTACGCAGCCTCAGTAACTGGAACAGTAATTAGACAGCTTGTTGTTTTCTAGGTGTCCAGCTGAGTTGCAGGGGAGGGGGTGGGTGGAGAGAAACAACAGATGAGTTGAGGTTACTCTAAATCCTTAATCTAGGTGATTAGTAGATCAAACGTGTGGCAAAGTCCATCGTAGGTAGGCAGAAGTTAGCTGTAAGAAGGGATAAAATGAATGAGGTTCCATTCTGCAGGCTACCTACAAAGAAGCACGAAAGAGCAAGCTGGAAACAGTTATCCACACAGACCTGGCAGCTTCGAAACTAACACAGGGGCCAAATTCACTTCGCAGCTGTCAAAAATGCCCATTCTTCTCCTTAGCTTTATGACTGCTTTCAAATGCTTTTTGAAATAAAACTATTACAATTTTATCAGTTTTCTATTTTGGGTATGAATCTTTATTTTACATTATAAAACAAAATCTTGATTCAACTGAGACTTTTAGGTAACTGTCCATGAAAAGTGTGTATGTGTGTGTGCGCATGTGTGTTTGTAAGACACATCAATTCTAATATTGTCCCAAATTCTGTGGATGAGAAGGTTGATGCAATGGTTACTACATTGGACCATAGATGGAGACACAGCTACAAGAGCCAGAGGTCCAAATAAAAGGCCATTTCCCTGGATTGGACTTTTTTTTTTTGCTAAGAACACTATCTCTCTCTAGGAGACTACATGATAAATCCATAATGCAAACATTCTTGCTTTTCTAATAAAAAGTCAAACAAAATTGGTCAAGAATTTTTCCTCTTCTTGAGGTTCATAGAATGTAACTTCTAATGAACAAAACGAAAAAAATTGCAAGAAAGAGGGAGGCTTTTGTTCCATAACCAAAAAAAAAAAGAAAAAGAAAGAAAGAAAAAAAGAAAAACCAACGTCTCCCACTGGTCTGGTCTGTAAGGCAAGGTGTCTAATGGGGAGGGTGGGGTGGGTTGTCTGTCCATGTCCCTCTGACTTGTTCTGCTTAGGTTCTGTGAGGGACTGATCAGAAAGAGAGTTACCGATGGGCACTTGTTTTCCAAGGCTTCATGGAATTCATTAATCCCTTGCTGGCATTTCATTTCCCTTTAGACAATATTTCTTCATGCCTGGATAGGGGAACACTTGCAGGCTGACTACAGGTTGAAAATAAACAGAAAACATGTAAATCACAAAGGGTCTAAATAATGCTACAGTTTTTCAGTACTTTAGACTTGAATAGAGAGAGCTTTAATAGAAAGAAGGAAAAGAAGCCACCATTTCAAGTAAATTACAATCAACCTCCAGGCAAAAGGACTATACCTACGAATTCACTTTCCTCCCCACAGGAAATTTAGAGCTCTGAACAGAAGGAGCCTGTTTCCAAAAGCAACGGCTTCCACTCTGTTCATTTACTGCTCACTAAAACTCAAAAGTCAGTTCATTGTCGAATCTAGTCATTACACCCATAATATCAGGCTTGAACGAATTGAGATTTCTTTTATGAATTTGTTCCTCTGTGCAGGATAAAAACAGCACTGGGTAAAAGAGCCATTAGCAACTTAAGAGATGACAGAGTTGCCAAGGGATGGCGGTTGGGTTTGCGATGATGTAAATGTATTTCAGGGAACTTCTCCACACAAAACCTACTTAGCAATTCCTTAATAATTCAGCAATTATGGAAGCCCAGTACTCTCTGAATGTACACCAAGCGAGAAAACATTGCTTAAGCTGAACCTCGCAGCTACTTTTCTAATATGAAGGGAGGAGGACATGATGCCCTTGTTAATTAGATGATCCCACAGTAAAGGGCCAAAGATGTGTTCCAAGTTCACAGCTTTATCCTGGACCTTAACCAGTCTGTAAGCCCAACTAATACTTAGAGACGTTGAGTTAGAGCTCCCTGCTCACCCTGGTGATCCTTGCTATTTAGCCTGCAGGTCCAGTTTGAAACCTCAGAATCCTACAAAATGCTGGAGTAGTGGATGGGAATTGGGCAGGGATCACTTGCCACATAGTTGTGGTCTCTTACTAGTTCACCATGGCAACAGCCTCTTTGTTACTTTAATGGGGGGGGGGTGTTCTCAAAGTTCACCAACTTGTACACAAATTAGCTAACTAAAGAAGTCAGAGGCATTCTCCTGGTTCTTCAGAAAAATGTTGCAGCACCCTGAAATCACTCAGATGATGATTAGAAATGTGGGGAGTTATGCTTACTAGTCAGGTAACCTGACAGCCGCAACACGAGCACTGTACATATCAGCTGACAGACTTACTCCTGCTGAGGGAGTAACAGGCTTTTTGGTTTTTTGGTTTTTTTCATGTTGACTAGATAAACGAACCAAGCTGTGTAAGTAGAGCTGGCTGGGAAGTAACAAGAGGTTTTTATCCTCCGGTTAAAGGGCAGAAAGGTTGGAAAGACGTAAAGCTTTACGATGGAGGACTCCACTGTTTCGAGGAGAAGCACACAGCAATGTTGCCTGGACTGGGAGAGGAGCTACATGGGGACCTATATGAGGCAGCAAGATAGCTTTAATCTAAAATGCACTTCTCCATCACAGAGGTGCAGTAGATGAAGATAAGGTCAGTTTAAAATATCAGAGGCAATAGTCGCTTTCTTGCTGGTAACTTACTAACGATGAGAGCAATGTCTTCATTTCTAATGTACAGATGAGAACTGTGGACCATGTATCACCAGCACACCAGAGATACAAGTACAAGAGCTGGAAGAGAAATCTGGGATCTCTTGACTTCTGACCCACACATCTCTGACAGAGATGATAGCCTGTCTTCTATTCCAAGCTTCTCTGTTGTTTATAACAACTTCTCCAACAACCAGTACACAGGCTAACTGAAATGTTTATAGGACATCAAAACTTGTGAGGAGAAAAGGTGGATGGCACTATTAAAGCTGTGGATACTGAGTCCTGCCTGTTTTTTATAACAAGCCATGGGTAGCGTAGGCTGGCTATACCTCTACACCGATTTAATTTACTTTGGCTAATAAAGGTGGTGGGTCTCAAGGGACTTCTATTTCAATGAAATAGGACTGTATAATCTATATCCTATTCTAGAATAATGATTTTTTGATAAACAATTCAGGTATTTAAAATAAAGTGGCAAGTCTCCCACTGGAAATATGAAGGGAAGCATTATGCATACAAAACTTACAAGAAATACAAAAGCAAAACAAAGATCTTATATTTGTGTGCTTTGGGCGTGCATCTTCAATACCTGGAAGAGCAATGCACTTGTGGGGCGACCTATATAGTGTAGGACAAACAGTTCAGTATCCATCTTCATTTGCCAGGTTCTTTATCAAGGGCTCCCTCCTTGGAAGTGTTATAAAGACACTGGTCAAAAAGATACTATCTCTTCAATGTTCAATTCTGGCTCACCCATTGCAATTATTATTCACAGAGGACCTTTTTCCCTGACTTTTGCAAACCATCCACTTGTGCATGCCAATCTGCTCATGACCAAATGTGACCTACAGAAGAGAAAATAAAGAAATGTGCATCTCGTCCGGTTTCCAACTGTGGAGGGATACCTCTGCCTGGGCCACCAGGGCTCCATAGCCAAATAGCACTGGGAGAAAGCTCGCCTCCTAGGAGTGTGGAAAAGCCTGTGAGAGGGGGTAAGAAAAACACTGCTCAGCAGGACTCACTCAGAATCGTTGGGACATAGAGACTGAGGAACAGCCAGGGACAGGAGCCTTCCAGTTTCCATCTGTGGCAGGAGACCTCTGCCTGGGCCACTAGGGCTCCATAGACAAATAGTGTTGGTGGAAAGCTAGCCTCCCAGGAGTGTGCGTAAGCCTGTTTGCTCAGAGGGACCCACCTGGAATCATCAGGACACAGGGACTGAGGAGTGGCCTTCTGGTTTCTTTCAGTGGCCAGGGAGCTGATCCTATGACAAAGGGTTCCATACTCAAATAGTGTCAGGAGAGAGCTGGTATCCCAGGAGTGCTGACACACCTTCAAGCACAGGCAAGACAACCACTGATGTTCAAATTCACTGGATCAAGAGGGACCCTTGAAGAGCCATCAGGACACAGGAAACAAGTGACAGCTGGGGACTAGATCCTTCTGGTTTCTGTCTGCATCCCAGAGCTGACCCTGTACCATAGCTCTTCAAACCCAAATTCCTCTCAGAGAGAACTGGTCTTCAAGGAGTATTGACATCTAGGCTTGCAGAAAAGACAAGCCACAGTCAGAAAGAGTAAGACCAGCTAACACCAGAGATAACCAGATGGTGAAAGGCAATGGCAAGATCATGAGGAACAGAAACCAAGGCTACTTGGCATCATCAGAACCCAGATCTCCCACCACAGGAAGTCCTGGATACCCCAACACACCAGAAAAGGAAGATTCAGACTTAAAATCACATCTCATGATGATGATAGAAGATATTAAGCAAATAAATAACTCCCTTAAAGAAATACAAGAGAACACAAGTAAACAACTAGAAGCCCTTAAAAAGGAAACACAAAAATCCCTTAAAGAATTACAGGAAAACTCAATCCAACAGATGAAGGAAATGAACAGAACCATCCAGGAATTAAAATAGAAATTGAAACAATAAAGAAATCACAAAGGGAGACAACATTGGAGTTAGAAAACCTAGGAAAGAGATCAGGAGTCATAGATGAAAGCATCACTAACAGAATACAAGAGATAGAAGAGAGAATCTCAGGTGTGGAAGATACCATAAAAAACATTGACACAACAATCAAAGAAAATGCAAAATGCAAAAAACTCCTAACCCAAAACATCAATGATGTCCAGGATACAACGAAAAGACCAAACCTAAACATAATAGGTATAGAAGAGAACAAAGAATTCCAACTTAAAGGACCAGTAAATATCTTCAACAAAATTATAGAAGAAAACTTCCCTAACCTAAAGAAAGAGATGAACATAAATAAACAAGAAGCCTACAGAACTCCAAATAGATTGGACCAGAAAAAAAATTACTCCCGTCACATTAAAGTCAAAACACCAAATACACAAAATAAGGAAAGCATATTAAAAGCAGTAATGGGAAAAGGGCAAGTACCATATAATGGCAGACCTATCAGAATTACACCAGACTTCACACAAGAGACTATGAAAGCTAGAAGATCAAGGGCAGATCTCCTACAGATTCTAAGAGGGCAAAAATGCCAGCCCAGGCTGCTATACCCAGCAAAACTCTCAATAATCATAGATTGTGAACCAAAATATTCTATAACAAAACCAAATTTGCACAGTATGTTTCCACAAACCCAGCCCTACAAAGAATAATAGATGGAAAATGCCAACTCAAGGAGGAAAACTACACCCAAGAAAAAGAAAGAAAGTAATCTTTCAACAAACCCAAAAGAAGATAGCCACACAAACATAAAAATAACATCAAAAATAACAGGAACCAACAATCACTGTTCCTTAATATCTCTTAACATCAATGGAATAATTTCCCCGATAAAAAGACATAGACTGACAGACTAGATCCATAAACAGGACCCAGCATTTTGCTGCATCCAGGAAAAACACCTCCATGTTAAAGACAAACACTACCTCAGAGTAAAAGGTTGGAAAACAATTTTCCAGACAAATGGTCCCAAGAAACAGGCTGGAGTATCCATTCTAATATCGGATAAAATCAACTTTCAAACAAAAGTCATCAAAAAAAAAAAAATCTACCAAGAAGAACTCTCAATTCTGAACATCTATGCCCCGAATGCAAGGGCACCCACATTCATAAAAGAAACTTTACTAAAGCTCAAAGCCCACATTGTACCTCACACAATAATAGTGGGAGATTTCAACATCCTAATATCATCAATGGACAGATCTTAGAAACACAAACTAAACAGAGACACAGTGAAACTAACAGATGTTATAACCCAAATGGATAACAGATATCTATAGAACATTTCATCCTTAATCAAAAGAATATCAATTCTTCTCAGCACCTCATGGTACCTTCTCCAAAACTGATCATATAATTGGTCACAAAACAAATATCAACAGATATAAGAAGATTGAAATAATTCCATGCCTCCTTTCAGATCACTATGGATTAAGGCTGGTCTTCAATGGCAATAACAACAACAGAAAGCCCACATACACATGGAAGCTGAACAATGCTCTGCTCAATGATAACTTCATCAAGGAAGAAATAAAGAAAGAAATTAAAGACTTCCTAGAATTTAATGAAAATGAAAGTATAACACACCCAAACCTATGGGACACAATGAAAGCAGTGTTAAGAGGAAAACTCATAGCTCTGAATGCCTCCAAAATGAAACTGCAGAGAGCATATACTAGCAGCTTAACAGCACACCTGAAAGCTCTAAAATAAAAAGAAGCTAACACACCCAAGAGGAGTAGAAGGCAGGAAATAATCAAATTAAGGGCTGAAATCAACCAAGTAGAAACTAAAAGAACTATACAAAGAATCAACAAAACCAGGAGCTGGTTCTTTGAGAAAATCAACAAGATAGATAAACCCTTAGCCAGACTAACCAGAGGGCACAGAGATAGTGTGAAAATTAATAAAATTAGAGATGAAAAGGGAGATATAACAACAGACTATGAGGAAATTCAAAAAATCATCAGATCCTACTACAAAAGTCTATAATCAACAAAATTGGAAAATCTGGATGAAATAGACATGTTTCTAGACAGATACCAAATACCAAAGTTAAGTCAGGATCAGATAAACCATCTGAACTGTCCCATAACCCTTAAAAAATAGAAGCAGTCATTAAAAGTCTGCCAACTAAAAAAAGCCCAGGACCAGATGGGTTCAGTGCAGATTTCTATCAGACCTTCAAAGAAGACCTAATACCAATACTCTTCAATCTATTCCACAAAATAGAAACAGAAGGAACACTACCCAATTCATTCTATGAGGCTACAGTTACACTGATACCAAAACCTCACAAAGACCCAACAATAAAAGAAAACTTCAGACCAATTTCTCTTTTGAATATCAATGCAAAAATACTCAATAAAATTCTTGCAAACTGAATCCAAGAACACATCACAACAATCATTCACCATGATCAAGTAGCTTCATCCCAAGGATGTAGGGATGGTTCAATACCCAGAAATCCATCAATGTAATCCACCACATAAACAAACTCAAAGAAAAAAACCACATGGTCATTTCCTTAGATGCTGAAAAAGCATTTGACAAAATTCAACATCCCTTCATGATAAAAGTCTTGAAAAGATCAGGAATTCAAGGCCCATACCTAAACATAGTAAAAGCAATATACAGCAAACCAGTGGCCAACATCAAACTAAATGGAGAGAAACTTGAAGTAATCCCACTAACATCAGGGACTAGACAAGGCTGCCCTCTCTCTCCCTATCTATTCGATATAGTACTTGAAGTTCTAGCTAGAGCAATTAGACAAAAGGAGGTCAAGGGGATACAAATTGGAAAGGAAGAAATCAAAATATCACTATTTGAAGATGATATGATGGTATATTTAAGTGACCCGAAAAACTCCACCAGAGATCTGCTACAGCTGTTAAACAACTTCAGCAAAGTGTCCGGATACAAAATTAACTCAAGCACATCAGTAGCCTTCCTATACTCAAAGGATAAACAGGCTGAGAAAGAAATTAGGGAAATGACACCCTTCAAAATTGTCACAAACAATATAAAATATCTGGGTGTGACTCTAACCAAACAAGTGAAAGATCTGTATGACAAGAACTTCAAGTCTCTGAAGAAAGAAATCGAAGAAGACCTCAGAAGATGCTCATGGATTGGCAGGATTAATATAGTTAAAATAGCCATCCAGCAGAAAGTAATCTACAGGTTCAATGCAACCCCCATAGAAATTCCAACTCAATTCTTCATAGACTTAGAAAGAGCAATTCTCAAATTCATATGAGATAGCAAAAAAACCCAGGATAGCAAAAATTATTCTCAACAATAAAAGGACTTCTGGGGAAATCAGCCTCCCTGACCTCAAGCTGTACTACAGAGCAGTAGTGATAGAAACAGTATGGTGTTGGTACAGTGACAGGCAGGTAAGTCAATGGAATAGAACTGAAGACCCAGAAATGAATCCATACACCTACGGTCAGTTGATCTTTGACAAAGGAGCTAAAACCATCCAGTGGAAAAAAGACAGCATTTTCAACAAATGGTGCTGGTTCAACTGGTGGTCTACATGTAGAAGAATGCAAATTGATCCATTCCTATCTCCTTGTACAAAGCTCAAGTCCAAGAGGATCAAGGACCTTCACATAAAACCAGATACACTGAATCTAATAGAAAAGTAACTGGGGAAAAGTGTTGAACACATGGGCAGAGAGGAAAAGTTCCTGAACAGAACACCAGTGACTTATGCTCTAAGATCAAAATCGACAAATAGGACCTCATGAAATTACAAAGCTTCTGTAAGGCAAAGGACACTGTAAATAGGACAAAACAGCAACCAGCAGATTTGTAAAAGATCTTTACCAATCCTAAGTCTGATAGAGGGGTAATATCCAATATATACAAAGAACTCAAGAAATTAGACTCCAGAGATCCAAATAACACTATCAAAAACTGGGGAACAGAGCTAAACAGAGAATTCTCAACTGAGGAAAACTCGTAGGGCTGAGAAGCACCTAAGGAAATGTTCAGCATCTTTAGTCATCAAGGAAATGCTAATCAAAACAACCCTGAGATTCCACCTCACACCAGTCAGAATGGCTAAGATCAAAAACTCAGGTGACAGCAGATGTTGGCGAGGATGTGGAGAAAGAGGAACACTCCTCCATTGCAGGTGGGATTGCAAGCTGATACAAGTTCTCTGGAAATCAGTTTGGTGGACTCTCAGAAAAATGAACATAATACTACCTGAGGACTCAGCTATTCCACTCCTGAGCATATACCCAGAAGATGCTCCAACATGTAATAAGATACATGCTCCACTATGTTCATAGCAGCCATATTTATAATAGCCAGAAGCTGGAAACAACCCAGATGTCCCTCCACAGAGGAATGGATACAGAAAATGTGGTACATTTACACAGTGGAATACTACTCAGCTATTAAAAACAATGACTTCATGAAATTCGCAGGCAAATGGATGGAACTTGAAAATATCATCCCTAGAGAGGTAACACAGTCACAAAAGAATGAACACGGTATGTACTCACTGATAAGTGGTTATCAGCCCAAAAGTTAGGAATACCCAAGAGTCACGTCACAGCAATTGTAGGGCCAAGTGTGAGGTCCCAGATGGAGGACATGGAGAAGGGACTCAAGGAGCTGAGGGAGTTTGCAGCCCCGGGGAGGGAGCAACAGTGGCAACTGTCCTGACCTCCCGATACTCCCGGAGAGTGGATCACCAACCAAAGAATACCCATGGAGGGACCCAGGGTGCTGGCCACATATGCGGCAGAGGAGGGTCTTGTTATCCATCAGGGGGAGGAGAGTCCCTGGGGCCTGAGGGTGTTAGATGCCCCAGTATAGAGAATGCCAAGGAGGGAAGACAAGAGTGGGTGGGTGGGTGGGTGGGGGAATACCCTCATAGAGGAAGGGGTAGTGGGGAGGGGATAGGGAGGTTCCAAAGGGGAGATCTGGAAAGGGGGAAACATTTGAAATATAAAACAAAGAAACAAAAAAACAAAACAAAGAATTAGAAGTGAGAATGAAAATATAAATAAATAAAATGTGAGTTCATAGTTAATAAAAAAGAAAAGAAAAGAAAAGAAAAGAAATGTGCGCCTCAGATTGAGGTTGTCCAAATCCTGGGAATGGCTCATTCTTGCACATCGTCAGTGGAGTTTCATCAGTTCTCTGTGCCTTGCTTTCCTGGACTGAACACTGACAGTTCTTTTCACCCTCCAGCAGATGTACACTGTGTAGATGTTTGGAGTGCTGACACATAGGAGACTGGCAGTGAGCACTGAATTCCTCCTCAAGAGTATAAATTCCAAGGGTGGCATAACACTTTTCCCAGGCCAGGTTAGCACAGCCTGACAAAAGGCAATCATTTCAAATATTTGTGGGATTCAATTTTTGAACAATAGAGGGAGAAATGAAAAGAGGTATAAAGCCAAAACTGCAAGAGAAATGGAAAGAAGTTGATATTTGGACATGTGATGGTCTTGTTTACCTCAGAGAAAAACAGTGAGTACATTATTCCTGGAGCAGAAGGGACTAAGTTCCACATCAACCAAGGACTACAGTGCCAGCATTTGACCCAGAGGCTGGGTGGAGCAGGAAGAGGAGGGAGAGAAAATGTCAGGACTGTAGTGCCTGAAGAAAGGCAGGGTGAGGAATCATGGGACTTCTATTTGAATGGAATGAGAAGTTAAGGTAACTGCACATCTGGCTCTAAGTAAGAGCTTCTAATTTGTTGTGAAAAAAAAGTATGACAGCAATAAATTACAAAAGAATCACCATAGAATAATTAGCAACTTATCACCTTGTGATCCAATGATGTCTTATAAAAGTAAAAATAAGCTTCATGCAATACTAAAATTTGGCTATGACAGATTTTTAGCTTTTAAAAATTATTAAAACACACACAGACACACAGATGCACAGATACATACACACACACACACACACACACACACACATAGATATATATAGTAGTTTTCTGTCAGATTAATGGTACTAAGTAAAGAAATTTTCCAGCTTAATGGATGAATAAGCACATAACTTAAAAGACACATGTTCTTGTAATCCTTAGCAAATTTGAAAACTTTAAGAAGAGCCAAAGACCTTGGAGAGACTTAAACTCAGTCAGTGACATAATCCAATAAAAATGACAATTTCATATATGGACGCCTCTAAGACATGTGCATGTGGAACACTGCAGTATTTTTCTGGACACTTCAGTAATGACAGCCTCCTATCCAGTGCTTTACCCCCCCCCCCCTTAAAACACACACAGACCTCACTGATAAATACACTTTCAACTCTCTCCTAAATGCATGCATGTTAATTTCTCAACAACACAAATTTAAGTAGTCCCAACATTATTTTCCTGCGGTGCAAACCCCTCTATAGAAACAAGATAGGGATTTGTTGTCATGACAACAGAGTGTGACTTTGATCAGCTCCAATGATCATTGGCAGTCACATGCATTTGATAGATACCAAATTGTGAGTAAGGTTTGATTATCCAATTTTTCAGTCTCTCATTCTGTAAGAGGCTACAAGAGGCCATTCCTTTCCAAAGGGGAATGGAAAAAAGAAAAGAAAAGAAACAGCATAAACACTGCAGGGTGGCTGCA
This sequence comes from Rhynchomys soricoides, assembly GCA_019843965.1. Classification (NCBI taxonomy): domain Eukaryota; kingdom Metazoa; phylum Chordata; class Mammalia; order Rodentia; family Muridae; genus Rhynchomys; species Rhynchomys soricoides. The sequence continues at coordinate 4,284,118 of JADRCH010000073.1, read as the reverse complement.
GTTTTGAGACAGAATAAAGTGCTGGGCGGACGGAGGGCTGGAGTGTTGGTGGGGTGGGGTGAACCTTTTGAGTGACTTTGGTCTACCTTCTGGATAATTTGTCTCATGTGATCTTGCACAGCACTGCACAGGAGATGCTGTTTCCTTCTTTCTTCGTGGCAGATGTAGGTGATATTTAAGGTTGTGTGTGCAGGTGTTGGGGTTGATTTGTGTGGAAAGAGGAGAGATGGTAGCCTATAGCTTGACAGAAGAAGAAGGAGAAAAAAATCTGAACAATGTGTTGAAAAGACTGCAGTCTGAACTGCGCAGGACCAGCTGTTTTTGCTAATTAGGATAACAAAAATAGCACATGCTAAAATGTTTTTCTTTTTTTCCTCTCAGAAGCAATGAATGCTCTAGGAACTATAAGGAATGAGCTTTAAAATCCATTTAAATGGAGGCACATTTCAGGAACCATATGGGGAAGGAACTGCAAGAGAGAAGACGACGAAAAGAATAATATTTGATTTGGGGTGAAATTTTTTGACAGATAATGCACTGGGGCTATTTTCCTTGTTCCTAATATTAATAGGAAATGCTGTCAACACATCTACATTTCACAGAAACGCCATCATTTTTGTGGGTCACAGCAATGCAATATATAAGCACCATTCCCACTACAAATTAAGAGACAGACCCTGACAAAAGCTGCTAGCGTTCTGATGTACTTACTTTGTGCCTCCTCTCTTTTGTCACGTTTCCACAGAAGTAGTAATGAGTGATTCAAAAACTTTGAGTCTAGGAATAACATTTGTGAGGATGACAACATTCTGGACATCTGCACTGTTAGAGTACTTATAATAAAGTCACATGGCCATAGGGAAATTTCACAGAAGTACAATCACAGTCATTTGCCAAGGTGTATAACTAGTTTGTTTTCAGCTGTGCTTCTCATGAATAATTATCAAGCAGGAATATCCTAAAGCTACCACAAGCTGTCACTTAACCAAAATATTCAATATTTAACATTGGATTTAGAAATTCATAAATGAAAATAATTACTGTAAAAGCAAAATAGTGTACAGTGTGTATATTTGCATGTGTAAATGCACACAGCCTACATGTTAAAATTCAGCTTCCAAAGTGTCCTTACCACAGGAAAGCATGTCTTGAGCTCTGATAAGAGAATGCAACACGAGTTACTCTCAGCCATTTTCAAGTAGAGCAGAGTTTTCAGTCCTTCAAAAACTGCCTCTCAGCACGAAGCAGAGACTTAAAAGCAGCCGCTGCATGGTGATTGTAGCTGATTACAATCATGTTGGAATCTTTATTAGAGTTTGTTAAATGTTTGAAAACAAATACCATATAACAGTTAGCAAGTTATGTTTTTAAATTAATAAAAGTGCATCACTGAACATCTCAGCATTAATATCTAGAATGAATATCTCAGATTACTCTTAAGTGTCTCTAAAAATTCTTTCCTTCTGAAGTGAAAACATGAGAATGCTGTTTCTTATAACACTATCAAGTTATTAAATATGTGTGTGCATATAGTCTTTGCATTTCTAGTACCTCTTTACAAATAATTTGGCTGAAGCAAATATCATTCTCAGTTCTTGAAGCCAATTAGTGTATCATGAGTGTATAGTGTGGGTACTTTAGCTTGTTCCAGCAATTCTAGTGTGCAGTAAAGATTTTTGCTGTTTTATTGCCTATTCTCCCATTAGTAAAAAGCTTCTCAGTAATAAGCTTGAAAAATATATATTTTTCAGTTGAATAAAAAATAAATGATTTGAGGGAAGAAATTCTAACATGAGCAGCAAATCTAACTGAATTGTGGGTAATAGGTAGAAATTCCTTTGGGGGATAAATAATTTTTTCACTTGGATAACACCATTTGGCTCACTGAATAGATTATTAGTTTCTTAGAAACTTTAGAGAAATAATCCTACTTTGTCTCTCTTATGCTATATTTTAATCATACCCAAATGAAATATATAAAAGAAATATATTCATTGGAAATAGGACTTATTACAAGAATAAAAAGTTATAAAATCATCATGAGTTTTCAGAGTTTCATGACTTTTATTGAGCAATTCTAGTGAAAGAATATTTGATTGGAAAGCACAGAAGCACAATTTATTGTCCAACTAGATCCAACCTAGATTCTTCATGATCTACATCAATTTAAGCTTTGGTTTTCTATTCACCAAAAATGTGACTATTTATCACAATAAAAACATACAGCGATGAATATGAAGAATGTAAAAATAGATTAACATAATGACATCACTATTAAGAGATCTTATTTGGTTACCACCCAAATAATTAAGCATTTAGGCCAACAGCTGATATGCAGGAGCTGAAAACAGAAAGAATTAAAGCTTACAAACCTTGACCTTCATATTCTATGCATAGCAATACATGAGCAGCAGAACCAAATGACACCACCTTCAAAGTTCATTCTTCACCTCCAACCACAAACCCATCACTACACACCCATTCCTCCTGTTCTTGCTGGATTTCCCTCCTCCATTTCACTTGCATGGGTTATAACCGCTCAGGAATCTGTCCTGCTGGCCATCTCCCATTCCCACCATAGTCCACCTAACACACGAGATGATGACTTCTGCACTCTTCAGCCCACTGCCAACACACTGTCACTGGGGTCTGACCTAATGCTATGCTCATTTTCTTCCTGTGATTTTTCTTCTACCAAGGATGGAAGGAATCCAGACTTCTCAGCTTAGCATCTCTATATCTACCGATATGCTGCAAGCCACTCATTTTATATTCTCTGTAGAGCTGGTCCAGTTTCCGAAGGAGAAACACAACTTTGACTCTGGTAAACAATAGACCCTACTACTTAAGTCTGTTCCAGTTTTAATCAAATTATTCTGGAGGAAAGAAGGCATTTTTTTTTTTATTCTACTAAGTATTGGACATATTTTTTATATGTCTGGCACATAGAAAGGACTGAATTTACATAAATTTCTATGAAAATTTGTCCTGGTTTATTGTAGTAAGTAAAAGCACTCCAGGTTAAGGTACTTTTTATTAGATGCAAAGACTTCTCGCATGCAGTGATATCTGCCACCAATTCAATGCTCCATGAAATATAGACTGATTTTAAGACAATGACTCCAGATTGCGCAAAAAATAAAGTAGGCAATCAAATAAATAAAGTAGCCATGTTGGAACTCTCCCTTCTGAGAAGTTCTCTACCCCAGTCTCAATGTCTGTGGTGTAACTCATGGAAAGGGAGTGACAATTCTATCCAAAATGGGTGCTGGTTGTCAGACAATAGTACATACTTCTTTCCCATCCAACAACATTTCTGTAGGATTCAGACAAAGAAAATCATAGAAAATAGTATTTGAGGGGGAAAAGCGGAAGTGTAATTAGTTCACTTTGTGTCCTCAGATACCCTTTATTCATGAATGACGCGTGAAAGGGCCGGACCAGTACAGGGATCGATAGATACCAAATGCTTCATAAATTCCACCTGGAGTGATCGATCCATGAGGTTGGCATCAATCTTTATACAGGTAGATCACACTACTATCCAAGAGGAGCAGAAAGGAAAATGGACATATCATCTTTCAGATAATATAAGTAGTGTAGAGATCAAGGTTCACGAAAGAAAAAAGAAAAAAAATGGCTTTACAGTCAGCTCATATGTGTGTGAAAGAAAACCAAACCAGAGATCTATAGATAAAGATGGTAAAACCAGCAAAGAGAGGGCTTCCATGCCGTTGGTGTGGTCACCATTACTGCAGAAACAGGGAAACAGAGAAGGGCTTCCACACTGCTAGGGTGGTCACCATTACCGCAGAAACAGGGAAATAGAGAAGGGCTTCCACACCGCTGGGGTGGTTACCATTATCACAGAAATGGGAAAAATGGCCAAAAATACTATTCCACAATTTGAGGTTAAAAAGAAAATAAACTGAGAAGAAAAGACTGCTAAAAACATGCATGAATATTAAAAACTCAAATAGAAAATTAGCTAAATAAGGTGGACTAGAAAACCCAAGGACAGGACCCAAGGTCATTCATGAGAAAGGTTTGACCTAAGTAGCTACTTTAATTGGACTTTCAAATCTAAATGAAAACAAAAATAACTCCTGTAACAAATAAATTTGAAGCTAAAAAGCTAATCCTGGAATTATATCATTGACTATAAACCTGATTCCAAGGCAGTCACCTTCTTGCTAGGAAGCAGTGAAGTCCGTGGAGGGACAGAAGCACATTCCTTGTGGATAACAGATCTTTCTTTCTGGATCTCAATATCAGAAAATGAAAACTGAATGCGAGAGAAAACATTCAGAAATATTAAGAAAATATCCTATTCTCTAGGCTGTGGAGATGGCTCAGTAGGTAAAATTGTTGTCACAAAAACCTGACAACCTGAGTTCAGATCCCCAGAAACCACGTAAAAGTCATGTAGCATATTCCACGCATTAATGATCTAGCATCCCTAGGAGACAGCAGGCAGGGAGAAGAGAATCCCCAGAAGCTCGTGGGGCCGCTAGTGTGGCTTACAAAGATGTGCAGAACAAGAGACCTTGCCTCAAACAAGGCAAGTGATATAATAAGCAGGCACTCACTGCTATCCACAGCCTTTCAGAGAGATGCTAAGACACAGACATGACATGTTTTGATATGTGTGCACAAACATGCATGCAAACACACACACACATGCACACCATACAGATACATAAAAACACTAAAAATAATTTTACTTCCCAAATCACTAAAGAATATAAAAGAACTGTCAACTGAAATAACAGACAGAACAAAGATAGCAAAAATGTAAAAACAGATAAAAGAAATTTAAAACAACTTAAGGAGAGACAGAGACAAGGGTCAGGAGAGTTTAAACTTGACCAATTTTTTTCTGACCTCTACAGATGCATGCATATATGCACATGTGCTCACAGAAACACACACACATGCACGCACACACGCACGCACACACACAGGTATAAAAATGTTAAACTTGAAGGAAATAAAAGAAATAATAAATTCGGACCTTACTAGGAAAAATAATTGGGGTAAAGTAATTTATCAGTTTTGAAAACTTCACAAATAGTCAAAGTCTAGGTTGAGTAAACAGTAGCCTGCTGCTGCTACGTCAGCTTTAATTTGGACGTGAGCACAGCAGTAGCAGGATTTTCACGCAAAAACGAATAAAAACTAAGTAGAGTGGCAATTTAACTTGGACAATGTAAGATTTCAGATTTTAAAAAAGGCAGAGATAAAATAATGAAGCTGTATGTTAATAAAAGTTATGGCAGAGAGTCTATAGGGGCAGATAAAAGGGTTGTGAGGCAAATAACACAGCATTCAAATATACCAAGTCCAAATCTCCAGGAAGGAAAAAGCAAAAAAGAAAGGGAAAAAAAAGGTGAAAAACGAACTTTTCATAATAGATTTTATACAAATTTCTCTCAACCTTGGACTGATCATGAAGAATTTGAGAATATGGAGAATTGGATTATTGTAATTTAAAAATGGGAACATGATTTTGACTAGTATAGTTAATAATGTGGATTCAGCTGTCTACTCTAAGCAGATTTATCTTCCATTTGAAAAATCATGTATGATATGTTTTAAAATTGGTAAGATACTGGTTCATGAAGGGAAGTGAAATATATTATCGGGAGCAGAAATAATATAGATCAAATTGATCTGCCTACATGACTTATATCTGTAAATGTGTAAATCAAACTGAAAAGATTGCATAATCACTTGACAATGTGTGTGCATGCATGCAATTATATATATATATATATATATATATATATATATATATATATATATATATATGTGGAATAATGAGAAAAATATAAGCTAATAATAAAAAAGTTACTGCATCCTTAGTATCTAGGGTTTGCATACTAGAAAAAACCAATGGGGTTGCAGGCAATGAAAGAGTGTCAAAATGTTAATAGTTGGTGAAATTTGGTGATAGATCCCTGTGGGTTGATCAAACTATTTTCTTTACCTTTTTCCCTAATATAAATATTTCTAAAAGTATCACACACTGTAATTTGTGGGCTGCCTAAAAACCTGTTTCCTGAAGGCAAATTCATAATCCTAAACGCTATCCACAAAAGAAACCTAGGAAAATTAGAAATCAGGAAGTGTAAGCAAATATGAATTACAGAGTTAGAAAGTTTTGGCAAAGAAGACAGTCAACAGAGTGAGTGCAGGGACAGCCTGCTAGGTGTATATTAAACGATGGATTAATATATAGAATCTACAAAGAGCTCTAAAACTTAACCTCAAAAACCAAATCATTTACTTAATAAGTGGGCTAAATGAATTAAATACACAGTTCTCAAAGGAAGAAATGAAAATGGCTACTTTGCATTTGAAAAAGAGTTCAATAGATTCACAGATAAGGAAAACGCAATTGATGCTTTGAGATTCCATCCATCCAGGCAGAATGGTTGTCACTGAGAAAAAAAAAGGACAGGGCTGGGGAACTGCTCCCCTGTTAGGAGCACATGAGCTCTTACAGAGCACCTGGATTCTGTTGTCAGCACCAAAATGGCACCTCTAACCCCGTCGAGGGGATCTAATGTCCTTTCCTGACATGTGCGGCTTCCTATGCCCCAGTGGGGCTCATGAACTCATGCAGGCATTCACACTCAAACACCAAAATGGTAATAAATGGGTATTTTTTGAAGAAAAGAGGGGTCCACAAAAGCTGGAAAGAAAATGTGTGTGTTAGTATGGAGCTTGCTGTGGTAATGGCAGGATGAAAAGTAAACTGCATAGCCACTATAGAAATCACTAAAATGATCCCTCAAAAACTAAAAATGAAATTATCATAGGAGCCAACTGTAGAACTCCTGTGAGTCCAAGTCAGCCTACTACAGTGATGCTTACACAGCCATGATTTCTGCTGCACTGTTCACACCAGCCATGATAAGGAACCAGCTTAGATACCCACCAGCTGACAAAGAGAATGTAGAGTAGAAAATGTGTTTACACCGTGGAGTTTTGTTCTGCTGTAAAGAAGAATGAGATCATGCCATGGACAGAGACATGGATGGAACTGAGGTTCCTGTGCCAAGCAACATAAGCATGGCTCAGATAAATTATCACATTTTCTCATAAACCAAATTTACAGGTGTGTGTCTGTGTACACAGTAGATATATTCATAGAACATGAAAGCAGAGGAGGAAGAAGAAGGAGAGGCAATGGAATAAAGATCTCATGATAGCAGAGAAGGGTCTATTGAGAAGATAAAGGAAGGCCTGGTGAGCCCAAGTGCTCTATTTGGGAGTAGGAAGAAAAACGGGAACAAGGTAAAGGAACTGGCAAATGAACACACAAACAAATAGAATTTAAAGGAAGTCCAGGCCCTAGGAGATGGCTTACATATACAGACAGGTGTTCTGAAGCCTGAAGAACCAAGCTCAGTTCCCAGAATCATGATGAAAGGAGTGAGCTCCTCACACACCCATAGGATGAAGAAAATAAAGTGTAATAAGTGCTTTTAACAAACTCCGGAAAAGTTCAAACTCTTACAAAGATAACACAATGATAAAATAATAATTGCTTTATTAAAATAAAATTTTAATAAAATAGGTTTTATTAAAAATTAAATATTCAATTAATTCAATCAAGAAAGATGACTCAGATATTTGAAACTTAAATAAGTAATGACATTGAATGGGAATTTAATACAAAACAAAACTGTGAAATCAGTAGTAAGACATAATCTGAAGGATAACCCATGTGGGAATTAAGATATTTCTCAGCAGATTAGCAATAAGTTGAAATAATGGAGCAAAATAAAAAAATCAAGTCTTAGCAGATATATGTATTGATAAAACTTATGACTACAGCTGAAACTGGTCAAAACAAAATTGATTTTTGGATCATAAACAAGTAGATTTGAACCAGTGGAGTGATAAAGACGGAGAGGAAGATGACTCAAGAAGTGCTTGGAAATAGCTAAATAAGGCAGTGTGTTCCAATAGGGCAGGAGAGTGATGTTATGAGAGTCGGTAAGAGTCAAGAGATACAAGGGGACCGAGAAGCTCGTATTCAGACTTGGTGATGTAAGATGCCGCTACATTTCCGGTTTCAGACCGCAGCATTTATAAATCTCAAGATGGGGGAAGGGCAGCAAGAAGAGGAGCTGGTACCGTCTGAAAATGAGAATCACCTTTTATTTCAGAACCATGGAAAAGAAATCTGTGACAGAAAAGGAGACATGAGAACTAAAAGACCAGGAGGAAAACGAACACAACAGTGAAGAAGCCAAGAGAAGTGAAGGACAAAACGCTGGCGGGAAAGAGTGACATCTGGTAGCCCCAGATAGCAGGACCTTGCTTAGTCTCAGATCCAAAACATGCTGGAACTGGCTCCCCACATATTTTGCTCCAGTTCCAGTTCGAGATGATTGACAGCCATGAACTGGTCATTGGAATCAGAACATAAAACAACCAGAAATCCTTATATTTGGAAAACCAGAAGTGAATGTCAGAAATCCTGAAACTTCTCTGACTACAGACTTATAGGCTTACTCTGCTTCGTTTATTTTAATGCCTGCAAGGTAATGAACCAATGGGGCTACAAAGTGCAAAAGTGCCCAGCAAATCACAGTGCCACCCACACACAATGGGGAGGGGATTGTCACTGACCCACAAGGGGTACATTCTGCCTAATTCCTACACTTGATCTTAGCCAAAAGGCCGAGAAGCGATCTGAATAATTCCTAAACGCAAGAAGTTTTCCAAAATAAGACATCCTCTGCACAAAGATAGCCAAATGAGTAAGAACACGGAAAGTCAGTTCTATTATCTAGAATTATCTTGCTAGAGGTAGAGAGAACCAAATCAGGCATATTTCACAGTTAGAAATAGGAGCACACCTCTAACCCAATATAATGCCTGCTCAACAATAGGGAAATGATGCCTGGGACTGGACATCCAACTACCAGGAAACAACCGTGATGGCATGAATCTTGGAAGAGCACCTACATCTACCACCACACTAAACCAGTAAAATACCTGACTACATTTTAATATTTATCTTTATACCCCAGGTACAGTACTCGGCCCTCATCAAGGAAACTCCTCTTTGCAACGGATGGAGACCAAATTGCAGAGTTGTGAGCAAAGACTCTGCTGATACTGCTACAACACAAATCTTGCACCTAAGGCTCAGTCATTGCAGAAGGAGTTGTGTGTGCAAAGATAGTAAGAGCCAGAGGAACAGGTACTTTGCGATGAGACTGTATCTCTTGGAATGAGAGGAGTGACACCTTAAAAGCCTCATCAACATGAATCCCTAGAAAAGGGATGAAGGACAACACCCCTAGAGGGAAAGCTGATTAATCCCCACCACCACCACCACCACTAAAGAACTACAGGAGTCTTTATATAAGGGTAAGCATAGTGAGGGTATCGGATTCCTTTCTCCAAGCTGATGTATCGTCAGTGGGGTCCAGAAATAAATATGGACAATATCACATGTGCCTAGAACAGGCTCTCTTTCCCAAAGAAACACAATTAACACCATTTTTCTTATTCTGCAAGAGCACATTTGAATATAATGCTATTTTATGTTTCGTGATAAGTCTACCTATAATGCTTATAAAAATTCAGTAAGAACTGCCAGAACTTTCTCTTGTCACTCATCGTAGACATATAGCTAAAACATGATCACTCTTTTCGTATATGTACATATGTGTATTCAAATTTTTGAAAGGATCAACTGATTAATATGTTTGTTTGGATGTACAATATCCCATAATCTTGTTTCTGCAAAATTTCTAAACAAGATCTGATATTCAACTGTTTTTCCCAATATGTACTTTGGAAGTGTATTTCTAAAAAGTATTATGCAATTTCATAGACCTAAATGAACATTTAAAGTGGGATAAATTACAGTAAAATAGTGCAGTGCTTTCCTGCCACCAGATCGCCAGGATACTATTATATTAATAAATAAGAGTGGATATGATAAACTGTTTTCAATTATGTAGTATTTGGAGCTATATTAAGTATTCTAATAAGAGGAGAAAATGGCAATATAAAAATGCTTATGGAGAAATGCAACAGAATAAACATTTAATGAAAGGTTCAGATGGGAGAAAAGTATTCTCTTCCATTCTTTTCCTGGAAAACAAAGCTTCTCAATTCAAGAGAACAATTCAAATCTGGCTTGCGGAGATACTCGACCTGTAGTCACACAGTTACACTCTGAACCTGATGTTGGGCTCACACTTTTTACGTCTCTGGGTCATGACACCCCATGGGAAAATGTAAATGTCCTTTAACATCTTCACCCCTGAAAATACGGTATTTTCACAACAAACTTGTTTCCAGAAATTGACGAATAAATTGACCTAGGCATCACACTCATCTCAGCCAATGTCATCATTCATAACTCAAGCAATCTTCATCCTTTAAAACAAAATATCACTTCAACATACATAGACTTTACTTGAGTAAAGGATTAACCTTAAGCTCAATAAAAGTAAAACATAATTATTAATTTTTTTCTAAAAGTAACAATTTTAAAAACCAAAACAATGGCAATTTTAAACTACATATTTTGAGTTTATAATTTTTTGGCAAGCATCATTGAAATGACCCTTGCTTTTGCAACACAACAAATTCTGCATAAATTTCCACAAGTGGTGTTTTGTATTTGTGGTGGTTACTGAATGAAACACTCAGACCTGAGTCTGAGCAGCTTTTCCCTTTTATTCAAGTAGGCTTGTCAACTACATATTATTTAAAAGGTTCATCAACCACATATTATACCCACACTAACAAACCCTGTATGTGAACCACAGGGTGGCATCTTCTTATTTTAGCACAAATCTCTAAACATTTTCTTAATTTCAATAATTGTGTGCACCTGAACTATTTTAAAAAATTAAAGTAACCATTGAACAGGTGTGCAAATGTATTGTAATTCTGTTGGACAACGTAAGTAGTGCTTGCAGATATTTATGTTCCAGGATATTCAGATATTGAATCTGTAACAAGAATATTGGGCTGCTCACACTGAAAACTCAGTTAAGAGTTGTCTTTGTACTGTTCAGCTTGTAGACATTACAATACACAGTACATACTATGTGCAATACTCATATTTGAATGGGAGATTCCTAGGGAAAGCCACAAATGTGGGACATGTTGCATGTACCAGTGTACTAGCTGTCTTCACTACACAGATA
>JADRCH010000073.1:4231562-4272916 GCA_019843965.1 Rhynchomys soricoides | reverse complement strand
TAGCTGTCTTCACTACACAGATAAAACAAGTGCTATTACATAAGTAAACTGTGTCTTCAACAATAGGGCCTGTCATCTGCTTAGGGAGGATAACCAATAACATTGGTACTAACCTATAATGTTGCTGTTGGGGTTCTATGGGATTATCCATGGCCTAAAACTCAACAAGATTGAACTCATTCCTGGCACTGGAGGTTTTGCTTGGTGGAGTAAAATGCCAAGTTGGGGCTTTGTCTCTCCCCAGTGTGTGGTAATTGTACATGTAAGTTCCTTTCATATATGTATATTTTAGGAGGTTTCCACTTACGAAATGCTTACTGAACCCACCTCTAAGATGCACAATGTTACATACAGTTTTAAGTTTATGAGAAAATGTGAGCAAATATACTCATTCTAAATTTAAATACAGCAGTCCAGCACCAGACAGATGGCTCAGCTGGTAAAGGCATTTGCCTCCAAGGCTAATGACCTGAGTTCAATCCTGAGGGCCTACTGGTGAAGGAGAGAAATCGTTACTACAGAGTTGTTCTCTGGTTTCCAAGAAAGTACTATAGTACACCCTTACACACATTAAACTGTAATCATTTTTTAAAAAAAAGTACACAATGATTTTTCAAACTAGGTGGTCATGTAAATTTGTGGGAAAGGGATTAATAAAATATTAAATTATGATCTCCATATCACAGTAATCTCACATGTAAACAGAAAATACACAATGATAAACAAACCTACAAATTTCAATGAAGAATTATGTTATATTAAAAAATCACTTATTTCCTTGCCAGGATCTAGCCAGAAGGGCATGTCTGGCCTTCCTCTCCAGGAGCCCTCCCCATTCCCCAAACGCATGCAGATCCCGGACCCATGCACTCTGGCCTAATCTAGACACCACTTCCTAGACCTTCATCCAGCCATAGCCCGAACACACTTTGCAAGGGTCTAGCTATGTGAGTCCACCTTACACTCATTTGTACACCTTCCAAACTCCCATAACTACCATAAAACTCTAGTTTTGGACACACATCCTGCACAAGGGCCCAGCATTCCTCCACCAATATGACTTCATTCCATCTAAGTCACAGATAACCTAACAAACTTCTTTTTTTTCCTTCCTTAAACTTCTCTTCCATATCAGACACAGAACTGACAGGGAAGTCCATATGTCCAGATCTCATTTCAAAAATACAAAAAAAAAAAAAAAAATAAGGTCAAGGCAGTGTCCCCCCCAGTAAATCCACCAGTTTTAGGAAAATGATCACCAGTGAAAATTATGAAGATAAACACCAGGACACAGATTTAAAAGAACTTAAAATCACAAACTTTATCAAAGTATTCAAGGACATTATAGAAGATATAATCAAATAGCTCAATGAATGTTAACATAATAAATACTAAGTGATGCTGCTCAAGAAAGCACAAAGACTGATGAAAATGATGAAGACAATCCAGAATTTGAAACAAATTCAGAAATATTAAAGAGAATTCACATTAAATTGATGACAAAATTGAGAAGCCCAATCACACAACTAGAAAATCCGAGCAAAGCCTTAGGAGTCAAATAAATCAAACAGAAGATAGAATGTCAGCACTCAAAGATAAATTAGAGGATCTAGACAAAATAAGCAAAGACCACTAAAACTCAGGAAAGGAACACATAAAAAATGTGGAGATTACAAGAATAGATGAGGAAGAATAATTCCAGGTCAATGGCATCAAACAGACTTTCAACAAAATCAAAGTAAAAAATCATGCCCTTCCTAAGGAAAGATACACATACAGATACAAGAAGTATACAGAACACCAAATGGACAAGACCAGAAAAGAAACTACCCACAGCATGCCATAGTTAAAATGCAAAATATACAGAAAAAGAAAGAGTATTGAAAGCTTCAAATGAAAAACAAAAAGACCACAAAACCAAAACAAAACAAAAGTCCCACAAGTCACATATAAAGGAGAAATCATCGGAACAACAGTTGATTTCTCAATGGCTACTTTGGAAGCCAGACAGGAGCCATGAATTTCAAGTCCTAAAAGACCATGACAGCCAATGTTGCTAATATACCCAGCATACTCTCTGTCATAGTAAGAGGAAAGAAAATGTTCCATAATATAAATAGCCTTAGATATTTTTACATGCCACAGAACCAACCTTAAAGAAAGTATATCAGGAAATACTTCAGGCTGAAGAAATGAGTGGGAAATAGAAAAACAAAAGTAAAAAGAAAATGAGGTTCAAACACAAAGTACCACTGAAAACACAAATAGCATCACCCAAAATCCACAGCATAATGACCTTAGTCAACACACACCTTTGACTAATAACCTCATTTCTCTAATCAAAATATACAGGATACTTGACTGGATAAAGAAACAGGCAAGAAATTAAAATGAAAACACGAAACAACAAAACCTCTGTAAAGTAGAAACTTAGAGGATCTTTGGGAAGTGCTGGGCCAAACACTTGAAGGAGTGTTTTCCTGGAGTGGGCACAGGTAAAAGGCTAAGGCAAATTCGCGAAGGAATGTTTTGCTGAAGAAGACAAAGGAGAAAGGACGTTCTGCTAAAGCAAGCGTGTGAACGAACACATGATGGATTCTTTGCTAAGGACATGCATGTATTGGTTCGCTTGAAAATGCATAGTTGAGCTGCATTTGTCAGGAATCGAGAATGAGAAACACACCAAAAGATTTCAGGTGCTGTGCCATAGCTTTTTTGCTGCTTTCATGGACTCCGGCTGATTGGCTGAGTGATGTCAGCTGAGAAAGATGCACTGTGGCAAGGCATGTGCTGAGTCAAGACACATGGAGGACGTGTGATGTTTGGAGGGAGTATAAATAGAGGTAGACAGCTAGTGAAAGGGTGAGCTAGGCTTGCTTATAGGGCTAGCTGTGCAATGCTTGTTTGTCTCTGGTCTTCACTGATCTTTGTTTCGCTGAGAGAGGCACAGCTGAGAACTACTGGTGTCCCTCCTGGTCCCTCCTGCTGACTTCTGCCAAGTCTGAGGCCTGGCTATCTCAGCTAGGCCATGCCACAGCTGCTGATTTGTGCTTGCTATCCTGAGGTTACTGAATTGGACTTCTGGTAGTGTTTATGAAGTGTTTGAGAATGGATCGAGCTGCCTCTGAGAACCTATGAACTGAACTGCTAATTTCCAGACAACACAGATGGGAGTTACTCCACAGAACGATTTCTACACAGGTCCGCTTTCCCTGTATCCTTTCTTTTTCACTGCCTCTGGTGGGTGGTGGGCTTAAGGGAGGTTAAAGTGTTTAAGATCCATCATTAAAATTAGACCTTGAAAAAACTAAAGTTACACCTCTAGGACACACCAAAAACACTCTTGTGAGTAAATTTATAGATTAAAGTGCCTATATGAAACAATCAGCAAGAGCATGAATAAAGGACTTAAGGATGCAACTCAAAGATGTGCAAAAAATAAGCACCAACCAAATCCAAAAACACTCTATGGTAATTCATAATAAACACCAGAGCTGAAATGAATGAAACCGAAACCAAGGAAGAATACAAAGAGCCAGTGAATCTACTAGCTGGTTCCTTCAGAAGATAGACACAACAAACATAGCCCAATTAACTGAAACAAACAAAGAGGACCTAAACTTACAGCACCAGAAATGAGCAAGAAAACAGAACAACAGACAACAGAGAAATTCATATTATACAGGAATACCTTAAAAGCCCATACTCCTTTACATTGGAAAAGTTGAAAGAAATGAATGAATTTCTAGATTCATCCAAATCACCAAGAATAAACTAAGAAGAAATCAACACGCCAAAAATATCCAGAACAAATGAGTAGCTTGAAATAATAATGAAAAAGCCTTCCACATTAAAAAGTCCAGGCACCAATGGATTTACAGAAGAATTCTACCAAACTTAAAAAATTATAGCAATCAATTTTGAATTATTCAAAAAGACAAATCCAGAAGGAACACTACCAAATTCCTTCTATGAAAATAATAACCTTTGCCAACACTAGGTTAAAAACAACAACTACTACTAGAAAACTCACAAGCCAATATCCCTGATGAGCATGGATTAGAAATGGTTAATAAACTTGCAAACCAAATACAGACATATATCAAAACAATTATCTACCCTCATCAAATTAGACTTAGGTCCCTATGTATCACTTTGCACAAAAACTAATTTCAAATACATCAACAATATCACCCTAAAACTGAAGCACTGAAACTATCAGAAGTTACACACACACACACACACACACACACACACACACACAGAAGTAAAAAAAAACCAAGCAAGCAAACAAGGAGACCCATTAGAAAAATGGGGCTGGGATCTGATAGAGAACTCTCAAAAGAAGGAAGAAAAATAGTTAAGGAATATCTCAAAAAATGAATGCTCATCATCCCTAGCAAGCAATTAGGAAAATGCAAATCAATACAACTTTTAGATTTCTTCTTACTCCAGTTAGAATAGAAAAGATCAACAAAGCAACTGACAGCAAATGATGCAAAGAATGTGGAGAACAGGCATACCTCATTCACTGTTGGTGGGATTGCAAACTGGAACAGCTGCTTGGGAAATTAGTGTGGAAAATCCTCCAACATGACAAATAAGTAAGTCATGTAAACAGGGTAGACGGCTCCCTTCATATGCCTGAAGAACTCAACAACCTACTCCCCAGATATTAGCTCATCTATGGCTACTGCTGCTTTAATCACCATAAATGACATGGAAACAACTTAAACATCCTTCAACTAGTGAATGGTAATGCATACCATGGGATACTATTCACCAATTTAAAAAATGAAATTATAAAATCTGCATATAAATGGTTCAAACAAAAAAAAAAATACTGAATGAGGAAACCATGCCCTCATCCAACTTCAGGTATTCAGATGAGGAGGTTGTTACAGAAAACCACTTTTGGTAAAAATACAGGGAATAAGAGATCTTGTGGTTCTGTGCCCTAACTCATAATTACAACACAACTCCTTCACCTAAGGCTCAGGGATCACTGTGGAAGAGGAGGTGGAAAACTGTAAAAGTCAGAGAAATGTAAGCCATGCTACGAGGCAATAGCTCCTAAAATGTCAGAGAAGCTACACTGAAGAAGTCTCATCAACATGGCTGCCTAAAAATACCTGAACAAGGGTGATATCAACAGACATGCTAACGTGTCCAAGGCCCCAACTCTAGACAAAGATCTACAGACACTTAAGGGAAACTAAGAGCAGACAAAAAAGACTTCCCAGGGAAGCACTCCCCGTTGGTTATATGTATAATACCAAAAGTCAGCCAAGAAGTCTTATGCATACAGGTTAACATTGTGTGGATTGAGCAGTTTGTATTTATATAGTTAGTAAAAAATATGTAACGAAAAATAAAGAAAAAAAGAAATGAGTTTGGAGGGAGAACATGAGAGAGTTTGGAGGGAGAACAGGGAAGGGAAATGCAATTGTATTAAAATTTTAAAATATTCTTCAAAATCGACTTTAGGCTATTCCTGAAAAGTAATCTTAAAAAAGGAAGACAAGTCTAAAATAAATTGGTGAATTTGTGATATATTTTGACAGATTATGAATATATTTACTCTTCACGATTGCAAAATCATAACTTTTATGACCCACTTGAAACTTCATTTCAGTTACTTGTCACACATTCAGTTAAGAACGTTGATTATAAGACAGAGTTTTAAGACAGGGTAAAGTAAACATAGATACCTCACTCAATGTGATTTCTTATACAACTCTTATCTAATATATCATCATCTGATAAATAATAGAAGATATTCCCTATGAAGGCACAAATTATATAGTAATAATTATTAGGGTCTAAGACTGTGCTAAAGTAGGGCGTGTTATAATTTTTCAGATTGTATATGGTTACCCATAAAAACATTTGGCCATTAGGAGATTATGATCATAGAATCTCTTATGAGACATTTACACACACACAAACACACACTCACATGCACACCTGCATTTAACAACCTCAGTCTAGTACTGCTGTATTTGCTGTGACCTTTGAGTGATCAAATGCAGACATAGTCAGCTCCCAAGCCTATGAAAATATCACAGCTAATCCGGTGGTACACAGTGTAAGAAGTGGCTCCCAGAATCCTAAGTCCACCCTTTAGTCATGTTCTCTTGTATACCATGTAAATCCACAGAAACATACATTCACACAAATGGATGCATGAAACAACTGTAACATCTAAACCTGCTCTTTTTTTTGACAGAATCATGAGGTAGTAGAACCATCATGATCTTTTTCTTGGGTCTGCAAAATACATAACTTGTTTCTTTCTAGTATTTTTAATCTTTTTAATGGCATGACCCTCAGATATAAAAGTTGACAGGAAATTCCATTTGTTGGTGGGTGGGGTCAGGGTTTCTCTGAGTGGCTGTCTAGGAAATCACTCTGTAGATCAGGCTGGCCTGGATTAAGATTGGATTAAGAAACAGTTCTAAAATGTCTGAGAGGATGCTCCCAGTAGGGTGTAACTGATAAACGAGAATTGTGGCCATCAACATCCCATAAGCTGAGGTCCCAGACTGAATTTTTTGAAAAAATGGAAAACAAGAGTAAGCTCAGTACCAACGTACATTCGTTTCTGCTTTCTGGCTGGAGATCCCCCTCATGCGTCCACAACCCCATAATGAATGTCTCTGCCCAACTGGGAACCAAAACCAAGCTCATCCCACAAGAGTTACTCTGGAAAAGAAAATCTCCAACATATTACCCCAGCTGCAGAGTAGAAGGGGAAGATGCATAGAGTGGCTTACTCAAAATTAAAATTAAAACTTCCCTATTTAAAAATGAACAAAATTAAAAGTCAGAAGCAAAACTAAGGAGGTATCCATGAGAGAGCAAACTCTACAAGTATATTCATACCTACATACTCAGATGTGCACACATTTGGAGAGCTTTTAGAATAGAAATTAAGTAAGCATCAGGTTGGAAACTAGGCAAGGTGAAAGAAGCAAACAAGACCCCAGACATCAGCAGTCTCAAGAAAATTAAAAACGTCTTAGAAATCAAAAGAAATTCCAATAAAATTAATAAAGTGCCATTTTCATCTTTTACATTGGAATAATTTTTTATTCTTACAGTGAATACCACAAAGCAGGAAGAGGAGAGGCCTCTGTGACACTGCCTTTGGGAATGGAAACGGTACCCTTCTAGAAGGGAGTTTAAGATCCTGTGCAAGAGGTTTGGAGATATGCATATTCTAACCAGCAATTTTACGTGCAGTAATACATTCAAAAGACAACTGTGCAGAGATTCAATGTCTTTAAGAAACAAACAAACAAACAAACAAATAAAACCCAAGGGTTCAAATATTGAAGCCATTAAATATGATAAATATGACTTGCAGAAGAAATAATACTAGTGAAGTGAGGTTTGTACACATAGATGAATGATGAATCATAAAATAGGAGAAACAGTTTACTGTGAGAAAAGAAAAGGTGTAAAAGAGAGACTCCGCAGACACAACTTAAAGCCCAGCAGTGACAAGTCAGGCTGTTTCACAAGAAAATCTCCAACACCTACTTTTACCTTATTTCTGGTTTCTAATGAATGTTCTTGCCAGTTTCACATGTTAGCTGAGGTGGGCTGTGCTTCCCAACTGTTTGGTTATGCATCAATGTACTCATTACTATGAAAGTAGTTTTCAGCTGTGACTAACATTTACTGTCTTCAGACATAAAAGCAGATTTCCCATGTGTGAGCCTCATCCAATCCATCCAAAGACTAAAGGTAAAGTAAATTTCCCCAGCACAAAGAACTCTGATCAAAATTCCAGCGTGAAGGTGCACCCGAATGTCCAGTATTCCCTAGGGTTGCGAACTCAAGGCTACACAGCCCTGCCTAGGTTGTTGGGATGCCTACTCATTTTAGGATTGTTGTTCACCCCAGATCCTGAGAGCAAGCGGGAGAGAGTCTCGTAAGTATCTACAGTTTTGGCATAATGAGAATAAAAAAGGGAAATATTCTAAAACTAAACAGTAATACAAGAACGAGAAAATGAAAGCTGAAAACCTAAATACTGCTGGAGAGCCATTAACATTGATGGATAAAAAATATCCAGCCTCCCTGTTTGTTATTTGAGGGTCACTGCCTAGCATGCTAGAGGTGGACAAAACATGAAGAAAAATGTCCTCCCAGACTCGCCTGATCTCATCGCTGCCATCTCTATTATGTGCGATGACAAAATTTGCCACTTGTCTGCTATTTACAGGTGAAATTTTAATAATTTATAGCATGTAACCATTTGCTGATAAGATAAACCGAAGTCCTGAAGGTATAGCACTTGAAAAATAAGGAACACTTTCCATTTTGCCGCCTCTTCATGTTAGTATCTGCTAGTCTATCACGCTAATTAATAAATGTAGCGAGCAGAGTCAGTCTCAGGTTGGTTTTTTTTTTTTTTTCTAATTTTGTTTAATTTATCAAATGGAAAATAATCTAGCAAAGAGTCATTAATTTAATTTCTTCTGAGAGGGAATCATTATGAGATATGTTAAATTTTCAACAATGCAGCTTCAAAACAGCTGTAGCCATAGAAAATTTTTATAGTTTTAATTGAACATCTGTGCATTTTAATTGATTAATTTGAAGAAAATACAGGAGAAAAGAAAGAACAGTAGGTAATATGAATTTAACAAACCAGTTTTTTGTTCTCTCTGCTTCTTAGTTAATGATTTTTCAGTATAAACAAAACAAGAAAATATCAAACAACATTAAATAATTCCCATGGCTATAAACACAGTCAAATTGATTTACTAGAGTAGACGAGTGTTTTATGATAGGATTATTTTCAATCAAAAATATATAGAGGGATGCATATGTGAACACATAGAGCACTTGTTCAGGACAAGGGAAAAATGCTGGGCAGTTTACTGGAGCAATATTCCAAATACTGCAGAAACGTCAGTGTTCCATCAACCACAGCTGCCATCACCGGGTACACAGGGAACACGCAGCCAGACATATTTCTGTAACTTCTGCATCATCCAAAAGACTGTCCTACATTTCTGTTGTTACATCTATCATTTTGTTAACAATACGCATCTTACGAGCTCACCAATTCTATTATGAAAATGTTATTGTCACAGGCATGGCAGTGCCCCCAACTCTTCCCCCTCCCTCCCTCCCTCCCTCCATCCATCCCCTCTCTCCTTAGAAAGAATGTGGCCCCAGAATTGATAATAAAATAAACAGGCCTCTGAGAAACCTGTGGAGGAGCAACAGGAAAACAGCCACAAAATTATTCCTGTAGACACCAAAAAGCAAAGAGTCGTCTCCACTATCATTGCTGGTGGCTGGAAAACACATTCTATTTTTAAACCGGGATCTAAAGATATTTTTGTCAACACCATTCAACACTGATGGAAGGGATGGATGAAAAGCACTGATGCACAAACACACTGAAGTGTTGTCGTCTAGGTTTCATATTTAGCACAGTGGTAGAGTGATTGTCTAGAATGAGTAAGGGCCTGGGTCCAGTTTCCAAGGCTAGAGGTGAGAGATTAAGAGATGAGGCCAAAGCACAAATCTGCATTAGATAAAGAGACAATCTCTGGTCATCGGCTGCAACCTTGGATGAGAATTACTACCACAGGAACAAGATTTCAAGACTGATTCACAGTGGTCCAGAAAACAGTCAAGTTTAAACATTCAATAACAAGTTTGTTTTTGGAATTTCTGTATGAGAAAGACTTTACAGAGGGAAACCTTTCATTCCAAAAGCAGATCTCTACCCTAAATTCTTTTAAAACCACAAGAGCAGGTAAGTGGGAGCTCTGCCTGATTACCAAAGATGCTCTCTCAATGTGAGAAGCTCTCGGAGGCCTTCACTTGAAAGGTGAATAGAGTGTTCCAGGTTCTGTGGTCCAAGCACTTGCTGTAATAAAGAATGGGTACCTGACAACATGTTCTTAGTAACCGAGTCTGTTTATCTGACTGGAATATAAGCAAATTTAGTGCTGTAATAATCTTCATTCCCAACATTGTAAGTAAATGACTTTGTCCTGACACAAAGACCACTCTGCAATTGTCTTAGCTGTGCAGTGTCATGCTCGTCCTGAACAATCCTTTCCGCTGCCAGCACGTCCAACTGACACTCCACACAACTGCTTACATCAGTTGGTAATGTTGGACAGTATGGGCGACAGGCAGTCATTATCTTTTAGAGATAGATATCAAGTATGAGAGAAGAATCTATTCACTTGAAATTTCTCCAGAGAATGCAAAATGTGGGTTAAAAGCAAACATTTGTTAAAAATAGCATAGGAGCCAAAACAGATTTTATTTGAGGAATGAAAGACCAGTAGAACCTGAACATGAACCTCTTCCTCAAGCAAACTGGATGAATGTCAATGACAGGCCCAGAGGATGCTGACCTTCCCTCTGTCTCCTGAGGGAGACGTTCGTAGTGTGCTTGTGCACATGCGCGTGTGTGTGCCTGTAAGTGTGTGCGTTTGCACGAGCAGGCATGCACATGAATAAATACACATACCCAGGCAGAGTCTAAGTTATTGAAACTGTTGGATTTGTAGGTGACACTCTGGTTTTTGAGTCTAAATTCTCCTGTGTGGTTTGGCACAAATACCTTACACTCATAAGCATGAATATTCGCAGACAGCAAGAAAATACAGGAACTGGAGATGAAAGATGTTCCTTGACTTGTGCTGTCTCGAAAAGGCAAATGAGATCACATTACTGGGTCCCAGAGCTAAGTGTCATCATCAGATTCCATATTTAAAGAGCACTGGGAAGCAATGACATCGATAGAATTTAAAGTTCAAAATAAACCAGTGAGCCTTGGTTTTTTTAGGATTACGAATGAAACTGAAGGAAATGCATAGTAAAGTAGCAAAGTCTCCCAAGAAAAATATGCTCAAGGTCTGACATTAGCAATGCCTAGTGTTATTGATTATTCCTGATGTTGTCATTTATTTTTGTACTTGTAAAATATATGTTTTTTAATATAAATGCAGGATATGGTACAAGTAGGTAAATAATGTAATAAAACAATTGCAAATTATTGGACAGAATTATATAAATGCAAACACTAAGAAAATACTGAGAAAAGAACTGTGTTGAATCCAAACACCAACAATATGGTGAGTGTGAAATTCTGTCATCAGCATTACTTAAAAATGAGGACCTACAGTTTCTTCTCAATATCACATAAACACTATAAATGCACAGAGAATTAATATTCATAAATTTTGAAGTACTAAATGTCGATTATGAACTACCTGTACTACTCTTATGTGTCAAAACCCTCAAACATCAAGATTTGAATAATAACTATGGTTCTTACTGCTTTTCTTCTATGTTGACTTTTAATTTCTGTTGTTATTTTTATAGTGCTAGGGACTAAATACAGGACCTTGAGCAAGCTCGGTAAATGTTCTGCCACTCTGCTACATCCCTATCCTTGCACTTACAATTCATAGGTGAAAATCTGAAGCTCCAGCATTAAAAAGAAGAGGAACTGTACAAGGAAAGGTGCAAGGAGTCTTCCAGGTTCATCAGTGTACCAGGAAATAGCCAGCGTCCTCTGCTGAAAACAAGCTATACAATAACACAACCAGAGGAGTATAATTCCTGAGCCAGACCGAAGACCTCTAGAACCAGAGCTTATGCCCAGTCTTTGGAAGAACTGTGGCCCACTACCTTTGGAGTTCTCTCCCCAGAATCCAGGACCTTGGCTTTGAAAGTATATAGAAAGCAAATGGAAAGCACATAGCTTCAGAACAAAGTTGATAACACAGACAACCAATGCCCTTTTATCAACAGGAAGCACACAGCCTTCACAGGATTGGTCACTAGCACATTAAAATGTCTAATAATTAACTCTAGATGATAACAAAACAGTTCTCTGTCAGATCATATAGCAGTAGTGAAAAATTCCAGGGTGATATGGAATGAGTAAATGTTGCTTGAATTTGGTCCAATGGTTAGGAATTCATAAACCATCAAGTTAGTAAAATTGTTCACAGATCAGGATATCCTTGAAATATCAAGCTAATAATAATAATAATAATAAGAAGAAGAAGAAGAAGAAGAAGAAGAAGAAGAAGAAGAAGAAGAAGGAGAAGAAGAAGAAGAAGAAGAAGAAGAAGAAAAAGAAAAGAAGAAGAAGAAGAAGAAGAAGAAGAAGAAGAAGAAGAAGAAGAAGAAGAAGAAGAAGAAGAAGAAGAAGAAGAAGAAGAATTGCAAAAGTTCTTTGTAGATGTGTATGTTTAATCCAGGCAGCACAGGTATCCTCAGACAGAGGTATTCTAAGTCTAAAAGATCAAAGTTTATAAGTAAAAATATGCAACACAACTGAACATTAACAGAGAGACTTAAAAGGACAGACTTCAGACTAGTGAGTAAAGGAGCCTTACACTAAGACTGGAGTCATAAGTTTGATCACTAGAACTTGCACAGTAGGAGAGAACCAACTCATATAAATTGTCCTTTGACCTATACATGCGACTACACACATAGACACATACACATAGAGAAGAATAAGTAAAGAAGTAATGGGAAGAGCTACGTTTTGAAAATGCCCAGTAGATTGAAATTCCTGACAGAAATGAAATATGTTTAACTTATATAATGAAAAATTAGAAGCCATTCAAAATTAAATAAAAATTATAATTTTATCATTTTTGATAGCTAGTAAAATTTTCTTGAATTTATTCACTGGTGAATCAAATTGTAATATATCAATTTAGAAATCAGCATAGCAATAAGAAATAAGGTTGTGTGTTGGTATTAATATTAGTGTAATTGTATTAGATTTTTTCAGTTCCAAAATGCTAAGAAATATTAAAATCTAATATAAGAAATCATTATTACCAAAGTATACGATGTACATATATGGACACATGAAAATAAAACTCACTGTTTTACTGTAGACTTGAGTGAGAATGATTCCATAGGATCGTATATTTGAATATTTGACCCCCAAGGTGGTAGAAGTGTTTGGAAAGCTTCTGGGGGTGTAACCTTGTTGGAGAAGGTATGTCTGTCACTGAGGGCAAGATTTGAGCTTTCCAAAGCCCATGGCATTCCCATTTAGTTCTCCCTCTCTCTGCTTCGCGCCTGTGAATCAGAGGTGAGCTCTCAGTCCCGCTCCAAAGCTTGCTTTCATGTTAACCTGCATGACAGCCAGGAACCCTGTGCAACTGTAAGACCCAAGTCAACCTTAATTCTAAGAGTTGCCTTGGTCACAATATCAGCCACAACAGTAGACAAGCGACCTAGACACTTGTAGAATTAACTTGTGTTAATAATATATAAGAGAAATGTTAAGTGAAAAATTGACCCAACAAGGCAAATGGAATAGCAAAAGAGTGAATTTATTATAAAGATGTGGCAAATAGAGATATAGATGTACCTAAGAGAACCTCAAATACTAGAAAAAATAAAGCAAAGCCAATTCTTACAAGTATAGACACAAACTCTCTAACAAGAACCAGCAAGCTGAACACAAACAATATTCAAAGAGAATACATCGTGTTCAAGTGTTTATGATAATTATAATGAGAATACTAATGCTTTTTATATTTGAAAGCTAATTAGCAAAATGCATTAAGTGAGCGAAATGAAACAAAGGGGCAATAGATTGAAGGGTAAAAAGAAATTTAAAAAAAGACAAAATATAACATTGAGCCATTACTTAAAACAAGCAAACAACCTAGAAATAGAAGGCAACTGCCTCCACCTGAATCTTATCAAAGAAAGCTCACAACTTGCATGGTATTTAATAGTCTTGCTGATCACTTCCCTTGCAAGATTGGAAACAAGACCGGGACTTCGACTATTTCCACCCCTCATTTTCCAGAGCCATCCTCTCCAGCGAATTCGGATGAGAAGAAAGTCATCCGTTAGAAGAGAACACGTCAAATGACCTTACCAGGCAGGATCACCACATACATACAGAACATTCTAAAAATGGTACAAAAACTTTGTTTACTGAGAACTTAGGATTCTGACTTAAAATTCAGTGGTCTGTCAAAATATACTCAGAAAATTTTAACAAAAATCTATTTCAAAATAACATCAATTACAAAAACAATATTGGTAATTTCTCAGATCTCTCACTTTCCCCAACTCTTTCTTTCAGTAAAGCACAGGAAGACAGTCCCAATAAAAATACACATCAAAATATACAAAACAGCCTGGAAACATAAAAAAATTTATTAGAGATCACAGCTAACTTTTCTTCATTTTGCTTAGCCGTGTCTTTGATTCTCGTTCATGATGCCATAGCTAAAGAAGAGGGAAATAATCATTAACTCCCAAATTATGCCATAGTTCAAAGGCCAACAAGAGTTCACGAGTTATGTTGCCTAGGATAATGTGGCAAAATTAATAATTAATGTCTCTGGATTTAATATATCAACTTTAGACATTTAAATGACAACATGATTGTTACCAGATCATTTGGTTGAACATTATAAATACCATAATTACTCTTCTGAGAGCAAAAGAAAGAGGTTATAAAATCTTTTCATAAATCGATACTTGATAAAATTCAAGATCACCAACAGGACATGAGAATTTCACTGGTTATGTTTGCACAGAATACGTGACAATGTGGGACAGTTTTACCTCAGGAGAAAAACACCTAAAGAGCCTCTTGGGAGACTTCCTAATCATACGTGTCTTACATGTTTTCTTCACAGCAGAATGAGCAGGGACTCCAGTGGTTCTATTTCCACATGGGTAAACTGAGGTATACAGAACAACGTAACGGGCGTGAGACAACAAGGCAGTGAGAGGCAGTGGTAGCATTCCAACCTCAGCGATGTGACTTCAGCCTACAGTCAATATGTAGATTATGTGCAGAACTAGGTGAACACAGGTCTCAAAGATTAGAATGCGTCTGTTCTCCTGAAGCTTGCACGTTCCTCATGGAATGCCCCAAAAAGTATTTAGGCAATGATATATTTTGAAGAACACAAAGTAAAGGAGAATGAAAGCCATGGGGAATGTCCAGGGAACACCTTGTGAGAGGCTATTGAAGTTGAGCCTTGAGGTTACAGAACGGCTTGTCCTATAGACACCGTCAGCAGTTATAATGACTGTGCAATGGGTGGCTGACATAGACGAAATGAGGAAACATAAAAGATGACTTGGCTGACATAGACGAAATGAGGAAACATAAAACATGACTTGGGAAAACCAGGGCTCAGAAATAATGATGAAACTTTTAGCCTCTGCCCATGTGTGATAGAAAACCACTGGGGGCATTGGAGAAGGAATGTGTTTTCTCTAATATCCCGATGGCTGATATAACAGACCCAAGTTGTCAGCAGAGCTAGGGGTGGATCTGAGGCAAGAAGGTTACTTCAGTGCTACATGGGTGCTGTGGGGCTGAGCAAAGCAGCTAAGGTAGTGAAAAGGATTGGAAATCGCAAATAGTTTGGGAATGTCCTAAAAGAGACAGTCAGTAGGACATTCCAATGGATCAATGTGGGGTGAGAAAAGAAGAATCAGGGTATGTACAATTATATATTACATAAAATACATCTGTTGATATATGTCATGATATTTAAATCACATATATAAAACACAAGTCAGATCTACTTTATATACAGTATATATTAACTATATTATATATTCTGAGTCATATAGACTCTATATGAATTAGAGTACTTCTTACACATGTTTTCAGGAAAATCTAAGTATTTAATGATTAAAGGCTTCAGGGGTGATTCCATCAGCAAGAAAAGCTGTTCTTTGGTTGTATACAGAATGTCTGAAGAATCAAAAATACAGGTAGCTACTCAGCATCTTTAGCATGGCTTGTTGTCCAGGGCATGGATATCTAAGTATCTTAAAGCATCTTTGAGATGTCCAATACCTGAAGAGTTACAATCCTGGACTTTCACAACTGTCGCTTGGACTTGAAAATAATAAGACAGGGTGTAGTCTTTGCAAAGAGCCTACATCACATCTCTCTTGGGAGAAATCAAACAAATATGAAACAAAATTTTTGCAAAAATTGCAACATGCTGCTTGTACTCCAGCTCCAATTTATCTCTCTTTACAAGCAAAACTGAAGGTTTTAACTAATGAAAAACTTTTTTGTTGTTTTAGAAAATATCCTCATTCTGGGCTAATACAGCAGAAGTGGCTGAGGGAGGTGTGATTTAACATGGGTCGACAGTGACTACTGCTCAGATGCTTTCTTCTCATTGCATTAGAGAATAAAAACTATTAAAAGGCCTTAAAAAGCATTCAAACTGTTTTTCATAATCAAGGGACCATTAATGTCATTCAAATCACTATGGGTTGTTGTTGTTGTTATTGTTGTTGTTGTTGTTCTTTTACTATTCATGGGACACAATGAGTCACTGGCACATTTCCAGTGCAAGATGCATCTGAATAATACATGACATGCCCTTTAGCTAGCATCATGATGCCAGATTTAAAACAAGGTACGAAGTTTCCTCCGAGTACACTTGCAGTGTTCAGCTGTTCATAATCTATAGTGTTAACAATTTATCATCAAACCCAGTGACTTGCTGCCAACATATCAAAGTGGCCACTGGATGCATATGATCAAGTCTGAGCATCTGGCCTCCTCTGTTCCTGACATTAGCACAGACAACAGAATCAGTGGACTATTGAATGCAATTACAGTAAGCGAGACAGACAATAAAGATTGATAGTGCCTTCTCTTTTTATCACACACAAAACTAGTGGGGGTTAAAGCTTTGCCTTGAGCTGCCTTCATTTAATAATGATTGAAAATATGCAATTGTGTTGGTAAAACACTGGAGCCTGTACCACTTCATTTACTGGACACATTATCAAATTAAATGAAAAGTGAACTGCCAAAAGCAATGGTTATTATATATTAATGATGACTATTTACTTAGCATTGTTCACAGATCACCCAGAGAACAGAATCCTTCTTGTTATCTTCTTTGCAGGTTCCACTTGAGCAGCCTTTTAACGTTTCTGTGTTTACGTTGTCTTCTGTCTACAAATCTCTAAATACAGACATGCATGACCGGCTTTGTGACTCTCCATGTGAGTGCGATGTGTAATTAATAAAATGTTCTAGCTGTAGATGAATCCTAATTATTAAAGAGGGTTTTGTCATCCTTTGTAACAGTTCTCATTCCTTTATCTGCTTCCGAAGCAAGAGAAACTGAATCAGGGGTACATGTAATAGTGAAAAGGTTAGACGTTCTAGCTTCATAGAGCTTTCAACATATGGAAAG
This sequence comes from Rhynchomys soricoides, assembly GCA_019843965.1. Classification (NCBI taxonomy): domain Eukaryota; kingdom Metazoa; phylum Chordata; class Mammalia; order Rodentia; family Muridae; genus Rhynchomys; species Rhynchomys soricoides. The sequence goes on along the minus strand of JADRCH010000073.1, from coordinate 4,255,682 downwards.
TAACATAGACCATCAAGATATAAACAAGCCACAAATGCATGTTTTGTATGTTTCTCTACTGAGTAGTTCCTTAATAACCATCAAGGGATGTTACAGTTCACCCATAATCTAACCTCAAAACAGGAAGCATATAAAAGGCAGAAGGCAAAATGGGAGAGCAAAGAAGAATTGGTGAGCAGAGGAGGAAAACGAATCAGATGCCAAGGCTCTTACTAGAGGAAACTGCTGAGCAAGCTCCAAGAGCTCTGACATGCAAACCTGAGGGTGTCAGTCCACAGACAAACATGTGGTCTACATGCCTGAATCTGTGAAGACAGGAAGCAGGCACAAACTATTGTTCAGTTATGAAGTTTAATTCAAGATTCTTTAAAACACACACACACACACACACACACACACACACACAAACACACACCTGACCTTTCTCTCTAAAAATAGGTGCAGGGAAAAAAGGCACCATACATGAAAAAATAATCACATCTGTTTTCAAAGATTTCAATGACCTGAACATCCTGTGGCATGTACCTCACAGAAAGAAAATACGGGAGAAGCAGGAGAAGAGGCAGGGATTCAGCCATGTGTGTTCTGATGTTATCCCACAGGCTAATTGTAAACAATCCAGCACAAATTCAGCCGCCACTGAGTTTGGACTTAGAGCATCCTTCATACACAATGTAAATAGAAATACAAAATACAGGAGATTCCATAAGTGGAGAACACTTCCCGAAGAGAAAGCTTTACTGGGGTAGGCAGAGAATCTGGAAGCCAAAGAGGAGCACTGATTTAGGGCTCACAACATGAAAAGAAGAGTGTCCTTTCTAAGAATCGCCACCATAACTTAGGCACACTTGTCCAGACACATTCAAACCTAACACCCACGTTGCCTTTGGGTCTTTCCAGCTGAGTTCTTACTTAGCCCCTCCCCTCAAGCCTGTTTCTGGAGCTACCCCAAATGAGCTCTGGAACACAACACTTGGAATTTCTATTCATCTGATTTCAGAAATGAATGTCATTATAGAATATTTAGCAAATAATATATGAGTACATTGGAAAGGAAATCTATCCCCCTTGCATCTTCTGTCCATAATATAGCCTTCATGTAAAACATCTTGTCGACAGTTTCAGTAACTTTTGGTATGGTCACTTTAAATTTTTTAAATGAAAATATAAGCCTATAATAAAACAAATAATATATACCAGCTGTCAATATAAGTGGAGCTATGAGCAGAAGTCTCACCATGCATCAAGCAGCTGCCGCTCACAGTGTTTTTGAAGGAAGGTTTTCAATTAATCTGTGCACATATTTTATATAGGCATGTCAACAATACCAAGTTATCTACAACTTTTTTATATCTTTCCCTCATAATTTGAAGATATTTATCTATATCTATCCAAAGCTATAATTTCTAATGGATATATGGTATTTCATATATAACTAGCTGCAATTATTTTTAGCCATTATCTTGTATTTCTCAACTTACCAGTCTCTATTTCTTTGTCTCTGTCTCTGTCTCTTTCTCTCATATATATGCCTGTGTGTGTGTGTTGATAAACATATATATATATATATATGCACATATAAACATATATGCATATACATATATATTCAAATGGGCATCCCTATACTTTATCTTCATTTACATGTATAGTTTTCCAATATAGATGTCTAAAAATGGAACTTCTAGGCTTATACATTTTTAAGATGTCCTGAGATACTGCCCTACCAAAGACTATGGCATGTGCTACAAATCTACAGGAAGACTCTCTATAACTTATGGACACTAAATACTCCCAAAGTTTGAATTTTTACAAATATAATATGGTGTTTCATTTAAAATTTTCAGCTTCAGCTTCATTTCCTACGTTTACTGGCCATACTCATCCCTTACATTAACTACCCACTAAGAGCCTATATTAATTCCTCTTCTGTATAATTTATTTTTCCTTATTTTTTCTGGAAACTCTCTACTCCACTTTTAGCCTTGTTTATAGTGTATGCACACAGAATTCCTTCTGTCCTTGAAAACAGTCTTTCGGGATTGAAAATTACTAAAATGGACCACATGTTATATTGTCCCATTTTATTGCTTTTAAGTAGTGTCTGAAAGGGAATTTAAATATGGGGAAAGAAAAACACGCTCTTTTTCTTTATTCTCTTGTTTCTGTTCAATGTGTGTGAGAGGGTAAAAGAATAAGCTTTCCAGGTGATCCTTCTTTCCATCCACTTACAGACACTAATCTGTCATGGTCTGCCGTGGAACCCAAGTCCTGGGGTTTGACCCTGACAGTTTTATCCCAGTGGTCACCTACAACTTGAAGATGACAGCCGATCTCACAGACCTGTGAGGACCCATGAGGACACACTCAGATCCCAGCGTAGTGATTCCCATAGGCAAAATGCTGGTGGAACACCAGTCATCTGTCCTCTTGTTATCATTTTGCCTGAGCTGCCTGCACCTTGCTGGGTTCTTTTAACATCTGATTAAATGTATTTCTACTCTCCCACTTTCTCCTAAAATTCAAGGGCAGGACCATGGTATAGATTTCATAGGATTTTGTGGAATCAAAAGCTGCTTCAGGAAATGGCATTTTAAAATGATACTTGTGTTTCCTTGGCTGCCATTTTATTTCTAACTAGATGAGTGTCTTGAGGATCTTAAGAGTAAAGCATTGACTGATGTGTGGTGGTTCCAATCCACACAGCTTTGTGAGGGAAAATGGCAACACTTTGCCTAATCAAAGACTGAGTTTGACTCATTGCAAAGCAATTTAAATGGCCTTTCCACTCTTGGGAGAGCCCAGCCCAGAGGCTGAATTGTGTATCTGGGCCTTCCAGATTCTGAAGCTGAAGCACTGTCTCTAGGAAATGTGGAAGATGCTACTGACTATTCCCGCTGAAAACAAGACATAGATTGCCTGCCTTGCTGTAGTGCAGCCTGAGATATTCCATACAAGAATCACAGGGGTTCTTATGTAACCAAAGGCGACCAGAGGACCCAACCCACTTTTCTTCAGAGTCCTAACCCCTCTCTCTGTTTCACAGCATAGAACTCGTATTGAAGGAAACAAAAGACATGATTAAAGTTCATTGCTACAATCTCCGTGGCTTGAGAATCCGAGTCTCTACCAAGGTTCACTCAAACCACAAAAAAAGTACTCGCTTCTGGGTAAGCAAATAGTCTTGTAAGCAAAGGAACCCCTAGAAAGGCAGTACAGTTTATCCAGCACCATGATACGATGTAGTATAAATGTCTATGGTTATCATGAATATTAGATTCATGTTTATTGAGCAATATCTATGAGATAGGTACCATGTTAAGCATTTAGATGTATTATCTCAATTAATACTCTCAGTAAGCCATTGAATTTCTGTTATCCAAGCTATTCAGGGAAGGCTGGGATTCAGGCACAAAATGCGGCCAAGAACCTAGAACAGTTGGCATGCAGCATAGCTGGCTCATAATTAAAGACTATGGCAGGCTATCCTAACAGTGAAAAAAACTTCCTTCAAAAACAAAACAAACAAACAAATAAATGCCAATCAGGTAATATTTGTTTGTTTCCGTAAATAAGTTTTAACCTCTTTGTAGAGCCTCCATTTTAAGACAGTAAAACCCAATACTAGGATATTTTAGTTACTAGTAAATACTCAGCGAATATGAAGACTGAGTAAATCTCTAATTAAGCTAGCAATAACTAAGTGAGAAAAACTAATCACTGCTCTAATAATTCTGCTGGTCAGTTTGTTGCCGGCTAAATGGTTTACTCTCTCCAAATTTATATTTCATCCTCTGAGGCACTAGAATTTCAGAATGCAGCTGTAGTTGAAGATAAGGTCATCCTAAAACTGAGATCCTCAGGATAGCTTTTTCTGTGGTTATGAGGGCCATGCTTATCCAAAGCAGACATTTACACATAGGGAAAAGTTAGCTACCTGCATGGCAAAGGCAGAGGCCTTGGTAGACACCAACCCTGGCAACATGTGACACCAGATTTAAATGCTCTGAAAGGAAGCAGAAATCAGTCTGTCCCTTATGCCACCGGATCCATAGCATCTTCTATGTCAACTGAAACTCACCAAAGTAGAATGCCTGCCAGAAGGATAGGAAGCAACTGGGAGTTGCTATATTTACTACTAGTCTTTCATGATACTTCTTTTAAATAAGGGATAAAAGAGTAAAGTTAGAGGCTAAAACTAACCTGAAACCCCAAGGAACAGAACTCTCTTCATTCAAGTCTTATGACAATTTTCTAAAACAGTAGGTTTAAAAGTTCTCTGTTTTACTAGCTGAACTCTTCTTTTTTCTCTCCCTTACCCACAATCCCCAACTTCTGTCTCCTTGGCACTTCACTCACGGTGCTTACTACGTCCAGCTGTATTTTCTCCAGTGATGAGGATAAGTCTACATCAGACTACGGAGGAATGCGTTAGCTGGGGACATGGTTTACCATTCCCAGTAGAAACTCTCTTCTTAGGATCCAACTCAAATTAGATACTGGTCAACCAGAACAAATCGGCAAAAAATCAACTAACTTAGCTACCTGTGGCTTACCACAGTAATGGCTCCTCATTCTTCACCAGACAATGGGCTGGGAGCAAAACCAAACAGGGGCCAGAGCTTGAACATCCTTGTGATCAAACCATACTCCCTGAAGGAGCTATAGGGTACCCGGCTTTATACCAAAAGATTCCAACCTCCCTGCTGCCTAACCGCTCAAGGCATTTCCTTGCAGGTGCTTGGGCCTTGATGACCTCAACACTTCACAAGTAGTTTGCTCCTGTTTCCTCTGTGACACAAATACAAAATGGAAGATGTTACAAAGAAATAAATGAATTTATATGTAAAAAAAAAAAATCCATCTTCCTGAGTGGATACATGCCTGTGTCTCATTGGCATGCACCAGATTGTACTAAATGACAGGAATTTCCCAAGGGAAGATAACCTCCACACACGGCTACAAAAGCCTTATTCCCCACGCCATGCAAATTATTTAATTTAAACACTGCTTGATATGACTCTCTGAGGAGAAGGGTGTTTTCACAGATACATCTTTAACCTGTTGGTGTATATGTGCATATGAGAGATAGAAAGGACCACATACTCCTTCGTTGCCTATGAAAATGCTTCAGGGTGCAGAACCAGAGACAACAAATTGTGTCTAAAACCTGGAAAATGATAAAATGCAAATGGTCGCCCTTTCCTTTGGGGGAGAGAGAACACAGGCCAAGTTGTTCTTTTAGTAGCATTACCCCAGTACTGTGCAATGCACTTCACTGTTCACAATATACAATACAAAACAACACAATCCATCAGTGTATTTTACTAAAGTAGGAAAAGTGATGGGAAGATTAAAGAATCAGTTATCCCCAGCTGTACCTTGTTCTGGGGATGTCATTTTAAACCTTCTTTTAATCCTTCTGCTTCTTCAACTGGCCTACCTTCTGCTTTTCTACTGCATATTAATCACTTAAAGATTCAAAATGAAATGAAAACTTGTGCACCCTATTAACATTCATAAGAACGCTCCAAAATTTCATCATGAAAACTCTTAACTTTTTAAAGAAGTCTTTGATGGGTCCTATCAGAAGACTCTCCCTCCTAGATAGAATTCCTTTACAGAAGGCTTCACACACGGAAGGGCTAACTCTACCACAAGCTCAAACTTCCACAGACAGGGACCCCACTGCAGAGAGCACCTGACTTATTTTAAAAGCAAACAGACATTAGACAGCACTTTCAATATTAACTTATTCTTAGCTCTTCTTCATCAGAGGAAGCCAGGAGGCTAAGAGCCCCTTCACCCTTCCCTTGGTCTTCCTCTAGCTCTCTCCCTGTGTGGTAGCCCCTGCTCTGGGGAGGTGAATACCTTCCTCCTGCCAGCCTAGTTATTTACTGACATAGCTTGCATTCTGGGGCATTATCAACTTAATGCATAATTCAGAATCTCTTGCACATGGCCTGCACTTTTGCCTCATTACTGCAACCTCAATGAAACGTAAGAGGAAGTGTTTCCAGGGTGGGCACAGTAAAGGATTCCTAATGTTACCATAGGCACCCCAACTCTTGGCTGCTCTGACTCACCAAGTCTCTTGCCTTGCATTCCCACACACCCTCATAAGGTCCCACACTGAGACAAAATCAGTCTGAGAGATGGTCTCAAAGTCGGTCCTGAGTGGGAAGCCATGAACCTTTGGAATAAAGAGGCCTGTACACATCGGGGAAATGACAATTCTTACCTTCCTCATCTTGTTCTGGAGTGACAGTTAGATGTTCTCAGGAGGGCAATCATCACACATGTCTGTAATTCAGAAGGAGAAATCATATTAGAATTTAGAATTTTAATTTCCAGTGGGTCAGGGTAAGAGGTGGACAGGAGACTGGGACAGAAGAAGAAAAAGACAAGTCAGAATCCATGGGGAAAGACATTTTAGCATGTTGACTTGGAAGTGTCTGGGAGAAAGGCAAAGCAAAGGAAGTAAGGAGAGAGTTGAGACTGCAGCAAACTGGGGGGCCGGGGGAGGGGGGGGGAGGAAAGACCATGCTTGAGAAGGGACTTCTATGGGATCAACTATGGCAGATGGTTGATTCACTCAGAAGCAATTTAGGAAAAGTGGATGGGATAAGCTCTTTACAAAATCCTCAGCATCTGAGTAATTGGTTAGATTAACCAGCTATATATTTTAAAGATGTGTTAAAGGAAAAGAAGAAAGGGAGCATCCCATTGTCAATATTAAGAACCAGGTAGATCTGTGCTCTGATTTAAACACACTACTAGGGCACGATGAAACTTACCACACACAAACATTGCCTCAAACACACACTCTGTGTGTATGTATCCGTGTTGATTTCCCCAAGAAAGCATCACCATCCTCCAGAACACTGACAAGCAGGTTCTGTGTGTGTGTGTATGTGTGTGTGTGTGTGTGTGTGTGTGTGTGTGTATTCACACATGTGCATATGCTCTGAGTTTTCCTCATTCTAAGATCCAAAAGTCTTTATTTTAGACAACAGTTTGTGCTCCATAAAGTCTAAATCCTACATGAAATGCCCTGGCACACAGCCACTCACCTTGCCCTGACACACCCACATGTAGGCCGGCCATGACACTAGAATTGGAAGGTCAGTCTTATCATTTGCACTTATTACTAAGTGTGGGATTCTAGCAGAAGCTTTTTACATGCATTTTGAGTCTGCCAAGCAATAATTCCTCTTTTTTTTATAAACAGAAAGACATGAATTATTAAAAAATTAGACATTTAGAATAATGGCCCTCCATACGCAAAGTATTTATTTCGACTCTCATCATTCATGGGTTACTGCATTGATTTTTTTTCATCAGTTTACTTAGCATTAAGCTTCCAGGGAACTCATCAATAAGAAATGAATTTTGGTAACTTTCAAATCCACTATATTATTTTCCTTTTATTTGTAGTGAATTTTTCTTCTCTCAATGGTATTGCTGCAATAAGTCAGTCATTATTTCTTTATGTTTTCTCCTCTTTCTTTAGGATTTCATTTCCCTTTACAGCACATCTTGTGATCACAAAGAAAACAGAGACACTTATTTCTTTTAACAGTTGAAATTGCTGCAAGTGATTTAGTTGTCATTTAATTTGATTCCTCTCTTCTGTCTGTGGAGAAATATGTTTAATGTACTGGAAATTATGTTAATAAGAAAAAGCATTATCTCATTTAATGAAATAAATATACAAATATTTCAAAATAAAATAAAGAGGCAATCTTCACTGAGAAAAATGTCTCTTATGATTTGTGCAAAATAAACAAAGAAGGAAAAATATGAAATACATTGAAACACTAACAAAATTTTGCCTGTGATCCAAGAGAAGAGAGAGCTTGGTGACTAAGTTACCAAAAGTTAATCAAAGACAAACATGTATTAATGATCAAATTATTAATTTCATATTTCCAATGACCTCAGGAAAGATCATTTTACTTTTCTAGAACAGTACCTGTGGTTTTTTAAAATTCCCTTTGTATTCTCTCCTTTTATTTCAAATGATTCCTATTGCTGAAATTAATAATTATCAGAAGTCTCACTGAAAACATGACCAAACCTCCATGTACAGAAAAAGAAAGGTTACAATTCCTTTGATTTTGCTAATCAAAACAGCGTCAATGAAGTCATTCTAAAGCTTTTATATGTTAAATTTTATCTAATGCACAAAAGGTTGAATAAATATTGTTGGTGATCTGAGCTAAACTTGAAGTAATTATGTAATAAAAGCATGACCACTGTAACAGTAACACATAATTAGCAATTTAATTACTGGCATGAAGACAAGCTAAAGATGTCAATAAAAAAAAATTGTCAGTGACAAGCCGATTTTACTCTTTTCTGAAATTTGAGAGCAATACTCAGCACCTGATGAGCAAAACTGTTTTCATACAAACTGCTCACCGCGCACGCACCAAAACAGCCAACTCAAAACAGTCCTACTTCACATCACTGCATAGTGAAACATTACATGTTCTCCCATCTAGATTAGCACTTTCTTTCCTCTGAAAACACAATATTTCCAGTCAGCAAGTAAAGAACATTATGGCTTTTTAAAAAAAATAAAATAAAATAAAATGAGTTAAAGTAGCAGATGTTCTTCGTTTCAATTCCATTTTTCCAAGCTTCAGTACTATGTTTGACAGCAATACGTCCCTGAGTATGACATTCAAAATACCCTCTTTTTCTTACCCCTAACTCTCAGCTAAGAAATGCATATAAAACAAGCACTGTTTGAAAAGGTGACAAAGGCCAATCGGAGAAGGAACGAGGAACATTCAGCATGGCTCTGTCTTGCACACTTTCTTTCCCTCCCTACATCTGTGTTAACGATGATAGGTAAGAGGTAAAGGGAGAAATAAAAAACTACAAGTGAGCTGACTTTACTGTGACATGGACCACTTGTGTTTTTTAGCACAAACCAAGTTTCGGACTTTTAAACAGTCCTGAGCTACTCATCTCAGAGTCTTCCCTTCACCCATACCACATCCATTCCACCTTCTGTGTCCCTGGTGTTTAACAGGGACACAGGAGCAGAAAACAGATCCTTCAAGACACAGCTATACTAAAAGAGTTTTCCATCGTGTGATAAAAAGTGAATCATCTTGGCCGGGGTACAATAGCCACTTCTACAAGTCCTGCACATAAAGTGAAGTCATGAAAGCCAGACTAGCAAAGAGGTTCTGTCTATAAATACCTTTGGGGCCTGATGGGAAATATTTTAAAAAATAAACTCCCACAGCTAAGAACATAACAAGAAAAATTTCAAGGGCAACACCATTTATCTTGGAACCACTAATTTCAGTCAATGTTCCAGTCCTAATAGAAAAAAATCTAAGTTTATAAAGTCAGTCAGAGAGATGGAGGGGGAGAGGGAGGGAAAAAGGGAGGGAGGGTGTGGTATGTGCATGCAGAGTATGCATGGATATGCGTGTGAGTGCACATCCATGTGGACAAGAAAGCAGGAGGAGGATGCTGTAGGTCCTACTTTGTCACTTCCCTTCCCAAGCCAGCAAGCCCCAGTGATCTTCCTGCCTCCTGTTGCAGGCATCATGATCACGCCCAGCCTTTTACAAGGATTCTGAGGATCTGGATTGGGCTTCCCATGTTTGTGCAACAAAAGCTCTTGGATACAGCATCCCCCCCCCCCAGATCCATACTGAGGCTGTGTTACACATATGCACCATCTCAACAGCTCCTTCCACATGTGAAAAAATCACAGTTCTGAGAGGTTAAGCATATCCGAGGGGTGAACTCAGAGTTCTGTTAACTAACGTCAAGTCAGGAAGTAATACTGAAAATGAGGAAATGATCCAGAAGTCAGCCAGGTAGATACAAACAAATGAAACTGGTACAGCACGACGTGCAGGAGCAGTTTGCGTGTGCGTGTGCGTGTGCGTGTGTTTATGACTCACCAGGAAATGGAACAAGAATAAGGAGAAAACAGGAGAAAAGAGAACAAGGAAGCATTGGGTAATCTTGGACTCTGCATCCTGATCCCATTAGTGGGTTCAGGACACCCACGGTAGAGAAGAGCTACTCACTGAGTCTAGATGGCTCCTTTCTGTAGCATTATCTTTAGCTTAAGAGGTGTTTCTTCACCAGGGAGAGAGAAATTACACATACATGAGACATGAAAATGGGATAATAGATGGCAATTCCTTTGTGGGTTCAGCAGGGACTAGCTGGGACCTTGGACTGCTTTGCTTCCTCAGTACTTTTTTTTTTTTTTGGTTTTTGGAGACAGGGTTTCTCTGTAGCCCTGGCTGTAAACCAGGCTGGCCTCGAACTCAGAAATCCACCTGCCTCTGCCTCCCAAGTGCTGGGATTAAAGGCGTGCGCCACCACTGCCCGGCATTACTTTGGACCTCTTTAAAGCACCATTCATTCAAGGAAGCATCTGTGTAGTTCAGTACCGAATTCACAAAATTAACAGATGCTCCACCTTTACTCAGGCGTGAGAAAACACAGCTCAAAGAACCTTTAATGCCTAGAGCAATAGTCTCAACGTTCAGCAAGTTTGGTGAGCACAGCAACAGATTCTCAGACTCCGCCTCCATCCTCTGGAATTCTGCCCTGAAGAAGGTGAGAACATTCTCTGCCTAATAGCTTCTATGGTAGACCCTGGTCTAGGTGCAGCAGCCCTGACCTTGATAGAGCTCTGATGAAATGAAACTAGCTTTTTCCAACCGCCTTTTGGCGGAGGGGGTTGGATGACTAGATCTCAGTAGTGCTAACAAAGGAAAGATGAGATCATACATGGGAAATCAGATTCGTTTGGTGAAAGAAGTAGAGTGAGTGGTCATAAAGAGTCTGACCTTGGAATTTTCTAGTTTAGGTACTGTAGGCTTGACTATTCCCAAATTAGATGCAATGAATGATGGAAAAATCCTTCTGAAGGATGAACTCTCACATGGAAAAAGAGCACCAGAATAAAGTCCAGTCTCTGAAAGTAGGGCTACTACCCTTGAAATAAAGTCAGCAGCTCCCTTTCTGTAGCCATTGGTTCTCACACGGGCTCATATCATCTGACGATCAGAATTGGTTCCCAGACCATCAGTTACAAAGATGCATTTTAAAATAAAGTAAATGGCTAAGTACATAGTAAACTGAGTATAATAAAATTTATTATATCTCACTTTCCCTGAAAGGTATATAAAGAATTACTAAGAAAAAAAAATAACATTTTCTCTCTATCCTGCATGAGGTGATCCCCTTCATGAAGATACAAAATTTGGCCTTAAATGGAGGGAACCAAAACTCTGTTTCATTTCTTTCAATTGGTCTATTAAAAACAAGCAATGGGGGACTCCTGAGGTAAATTTAATAGTAACAGCAAAGATGATATGAAGGAAATAGGACATAACATATTTAAATTATGATTTATTAATAATTTAATACTCAGTATCTCCCCAAAACACAACTCTTGGTAAGCATGATGCAGTTACACCACAATGGCTGCATATGTCTGGGATTTTTTTGGAGAAAAGTGGAGTGCAAAAAGGTACTGCGGGTTTTTTTTAATTGAATATAATCCAACAAAGATTTGGCAGAGCACATCTTTAAAAGGTTGGGAATGCTTGCAGAAATTGATTCCTTCACACTGTTGTGAATCATTTAGCACACACTTCAAAGAGAGTTGAGCTGCTCCTCTCTGCCTCCCACTTCCTAAGAAAGACTGTTAATCAAAATGAAGACTCATAGATACAGCCCTGGGAGTGCAGCGAAGGCTCTGTGAGGCAGGCTTTGCCTCCACTAAGAGCAGTGCAGGCTGTGGGGGCTGGATTTCAAGGGAGCGAGGTTAAAAGCAGTAGTGTCGCTATTATACAGAGTCTCAGACGGGGTCATTATCGCCATTACAGAGATGCAAAAACAAGTCGCATGTAAAGGAAGTACTTGAGGATGTCCCCCAAAGTGTGCAATGCCTGTTTCATTTAAATGTATATTACCTATTTTATTTAAAGATAGCAGAGGGAAGGAAGATAGATGGAGCTTTGTGGTAAAGTATGTGCTTAGCAAGCAGCAGGTCAGGCTTTACTCTCCATGGATACAACACACGCACATACACACACACACACACATACACACATATGAGAGAGAGAGATTTATTTAAATAACCAATGGAGTTTTACTTGTAGAAATTTGTGACTATAAAGAAAAAGTAAATTTCTTTCTTTAAGAAAAATATGCATATGCTTTCTTTAAATTAATAAATTTATTATTTATTGGATTCAATGGAAGCCAATCACATAGTATTCATGAGACCCAGGTTCCATTCCCCAGTACCTGAGGGAAAGTAACCAATCAAACAAGGACATTTAGAGATCTTGGTAATAATGTGTGTGCACATAAATACACATACATATGTGCACACATGAACACTCAAATACACACAAAAACTAATAATGGAACAAGATCAAAAAAAAAATAAAAGGAGATAAATTACCTGGTTAAACCAAATATCCAAACAATAAACTGTTTGTAGTTATAATTGACAAAACCTATTTTCAAATATTTAAAATAACAAAATCATACAGAAAAAATAGAGAGGGTAACTCTATGCATTCAGTCTGGAAGACAGTCAAAAGCAAGTATAAAACTCTTGTTTTATAAAGCCAGAGGCAGATGAAGGGATAGGGGCCCTGTGAGGCACACTCCACTCCTCACATGAGGCTGCTCAACTACTCACTGGCTGCAGCCACCGTCCTGGGGGCAAGCGCTTGCACACTGGCCCATGCACTGTAGCAACCTTGCCTGGTATGCTAGCATCAGAATCATCTAGGAAAAAATAATTGTAGACTCTGCTAGCAAAGAACACACAATCCAGTAGCAAGTGCCTAAAAGGACACTGACAGTGGTTTTAGGTGGGAAGTGTAACTCTAACACTCATTTTAATGTTTCCTTTGCAAAGACAGAAACAAAAACCTTGATTAAAGAATTGGGTGCTTTGCTCTCTGGCCTAGAACTTGAACTATGGCTGTCAATTACATCAGGCCTCCCATGTATCAGACATGTTCTATTTGAATTGAATTTTAACTCCAAGTCACTCACTGGTCCATGAAAGAGCTGACGCTGGAGGAGCAGAGTGGGTGAGCAGGTCCAGAGCTCTGAACATTTCTCCTGACCACAGTCCTCAGCAGGGACAGGAGAGAGACACTGCTGTCACATCAGTCGCCTGGTGCCAGAGCTCGCTCTCCCAGGGCTTAGTCAGATGCTCATTCTCTATGTAAGGGAGTTTCCACAGGAATCTTATAATACGGATAAACTTAATTTTCTTTTGACACTTTGCATCTAGCACAGTCTGTGCTGGAAAACCTATTGCTTTAGAATCCAGATGAATGTGGATGGTGTATAATTTAAAATAGTGCTCTCAGAGCAGGCTACACAATTAGGATCAGCTGGAAAGCTTTTCAGAAGCCATCCTTGTCCAGGCCTCATCCCCAGAGATCCTAATTTAATGGATTGGGGTGGGGCCAGCACTGGTATTATTTCAAGGGCTCCCCAGGTAACGGGTATGCACAGCCATGGTTGAGATCCACTGATTTTACAGCTTGGTGCTACAGCCAAGGCACCCCTGCTGGGAGGCAGGAGAACTGATTTCTCACCCAGAGACATCTTCTGTAGTTATGTTCTACATAACTACAGCTGGTAAGAAGATCTTAGTGTTGTAAGCAATAGAATTGGAATAATAGTGCATCACACCCCAAAGCTAACGGATTATGTTAGAAGTATTTTCCTCATCCCACCCAAGTCCAAGTTGACCTAAAGCTTACACAGTTGTTTCAGATCTCGGAGAAGGGAATATGTCACGAGTACAAAGACCACAAAGGAGGCTATTATTAGTACCAGGCCTTTGAAAAAAAGGTGTTCTCATTTAAGGATAAAGTATACTCTGATAAATATTGCTAATTGCGTCTTTAAAATAATTTTAAATTTTATAACAAATTCACATTTCCAATTTAAAAATCTCAGAAGCAATGAGCTATCATTCTGAGACTTCTCGGTGGTTCATTTCAAATACAGTAGGATAATATCATAACTTGTATTTAGTTTCTCTCTCTCTCTCTCTCTCAGGTATCTGCTATGAAAAAAAAAAATAATCTAATGGTTGAGAGGTGTCAAGACTTAATCATTCAACTTCCCAAGGAAAAATTTACCCCCAAAATGATAGCAAGCTGACATTTTCTTTAATCTTCGGAAAGCGTTCCAAACAGCACAGGCATTTGGAAGCATTTTAACTCCACGGACTCTTTTAGCCATCGTGTCTGCTTCCACTGCCACTGTGATTCCTCAGAGGAAAATCAGCGAGACAGATATTTCATCAAAACCTTAGGTGCCTTTTTAACTTCATACTATCACTGGGTGGCATGATAATTATGTTACATAGGGATTTATTACATTCTGATTTCAGGCAACATGCCTTGGCCAGTATCTATACCTAGGATAGGCCTCAGGTTTTCACAAAGAGCAAGACCAGTCCAAGAGTGATGAGATGCTTAGACAAAGTGCTTGACCTAAATACATTATGTAGCACTGCAGCACTGAGTGTCTGTTAAATAGGTCAGCCTGGGTGCTTAAAAGTTATGCAAAAACTTATTTCTGCCACACAGGAGATATGCTACTAGTCAAGCAGTATAGAAATTAGCTTTCTAGGCAAGAAGAAAATGTGTCTCATCACTGTGAAGAAAAAGAGAACTCTGGCTATGCATAAGATGTCTTAAATACTACACTACGCTTGTAGTATGTCTTTAGGCAGCAGAATCATAAGCACAAGAAGGCTGATGAAATGCCTAACGACGCTGGAGTTTCTTTTAGTGGTAACAAGCTCTTTGAACACCACTGCCTTAACTTTTACTCTCTGAGCAAAACAAATGGGATTTCAGAGCTGCACAGGTATTCCTTCCAAACCGAAGCACGTATGTATAGGATGAAGATCTTAACTGGATAATCTAGACATTATCGGGATGAAAAGTATACTACCATTGAGATTGACTTGGATCAGAAAACCTGGGAACCCCTGAATTAAGCTATTAATAACATAGCCTCTGGGTAGATGGACTTCCAACTTACAAGCTTGATTCTGAAGTATCTTTAACAATCAGGGACAAAAATCAAGGTAAATGAAACAGGAACCACACATCTCATATTAGCCAGAGCCCTGCTCTTCCTCCAGATAACCTTTTACTAAACAGTGGGCAACTACAGTGTTCATAAGAGGCCCAAGCCCTGTCCGCAGGGATTAGATCCCTCTTTACAGCTCTCGGAAACATCTCTGCTTCTAGGAATAGGAATCAAAGCAATAGATTTGCTGAGGAGAAATAGAACGTAAAGAAAATAGAAGTAAGCAACACAGGTACCGGCTCATCTTATTAGTTAATACTTAGAAATTTAAAGAGAACGTAGTATCTAATGAGAAAATGAATTCACAGTAAAATGCATTGGGTGGATTTTATATACAAATGTGCCTTGAAGAATGGACTTTCAAGGGAAGGCACAAGGGAATATAGATTCCCCAAGTCCCCCTAGATTTGCTATGATCATAATACATATTAAGTTTGAATATTTGGTCTTAATCGGTAGCTCTTACATGCTTAAATAAAATTAGATACTTCAGATTCCTCACAGAAGGACTGAATTTTCGCCTCTCACCTCATTACCCTCCCACCCTCTAAGTAGGTTTAGCTTAATGTATTTGAGTCCATTTCTGAGCACAAACCCTTAAGATTTTTGCACAATTGAAAGATATTCATTAAAGAGACAGGAAATGAGGTGTATGCAAATTTGAGGCAAGCTAATAAAAATATTTAAAAGGAAATATCCTATCTCTCCTCCCATAACATGCTGAAAACAAAACTATAGGAAACAACACAGCTGCTCAATTCAACTGTGATGCGCTCTGGGAAATGGCTTCTACCTTATCCCACACACCTGCTCCCAGACAGCAGGAGCAGCAAAGCCCGTGTGAGGAAGCACAAAGCACAAATGCCTTCTCACTGAACTCTCAGGCAGGATTTCCCCAGCAGCTTCTAGCTGAGACAGCCAACATCAGGAAGGTTCCTCACATTCCAGACAGAGCCTCTCAGTCAGATCTAGTTTCCTCTGGAACAAATATGGTGGTGCAGTAGTCCCCCACCACCCGAGAGACACACACACACACACACACACACACACACACTATTTCTACCCTCCTAAAGGCATTTCTGCACCACCACCTTACCCCCTCATGCCCATCATAACATCAGGGAAAGTGACAAAAATAAGTAGTATGCTCAGAGTTTGCATATGTACAGCAAAATACATACAATCCCCCGCTGCCTTTACTGCTCTGTGATGTCATCATTATTCACCACAGTTCTTGCCTTCATTTGCAGAGTTTGGCTTTTAATGTAATGGCCATTCAATAAAAATGTTGCTTTTAAAGGTTTGCATATCATCCCATTTTCTCTTCAACCCTTCAGCAACCATATGGCAAGCAATCAGGTCTGCAATCACTAGGTCCATATTATGTCGAGCATGATTTCAGCATTACGCTATTACCCATCTGTTTCTGTAGAAAAAGACATGAACCCATGTATAAGAGGTCAGTGGTTTCATTGCACACTGTATTCCAGAAATCTATCTCTGCTCACTTGAGATCACTTTTGTGATTTACTCTCGTCTCCAGGCCACACTTCCTCCCTGCTCTCTCCCACACTCTTTCTTTCTTTAAAGAAATACAGACAATCAGCACAATTTGTCTGTCTGACTGTGGTATAAATTATTTCAGACTGTCAGGGTAGGCAGTTAAATTTTCTTACTCTCGGGTATTTATCTCAGGATTTTACACATTAAAAATGTGGGGTGGGGGAGAGAGCAGAAATAAGTCTTACCTGATTTTATATTTTTAGATGTCTGCACAATAAAAGTGACATAATTTTCAAGCAGAAGCAGACAACAGAGGAAGTGCAAGTTTTTTAACCTCAACTTTGGAGCATCTAACACAAACCTCCAATCTAGAAGGCTAGTTCTTCCACTCAAGGAACAGAAACAAATACACATGTATGTGTATTCTATGTTTGCCTGCCCTGTGGGTACACATACATGATATCTGGATGACAAACCAAATTTCTGTACAAAATTCTAGTAAACTCCTACTTAGGTGTTCACAAACAGCACTTATAATGAACTAATGCACTGCGGGCCAAATTAACCATGTCTGGGTAAAGTCCCCTGGTTGGAATTCAGCATATTCCAATAAGCCAATGACTTTGTTAGATAAAACTTGCTACAAGTATGTATATGATAATTTCTTTACTGTTATTTGCCTGAAATCAATTTAGGAAGCTGGTCAGGTACAAACCTGCAGGGAACTTACAGATCCTATTGGGACTGTCAGTAGTGGTTTTAAACTCTTGTGCCTTTCTGGCCTGGCCAGTGGTTTCTCAAGCCCCAATGAAGGTTAGAATCAACTGGAAAGACCTCTAAACTGATCAGTACCTGGACCTAAACCCCCAAGATTCTTGCTTAATTAATGTGGATGTAGCATAGACCATTGGAGCTTGGTTTTTCTGCTTCATAGCTCAGACTGAGAACCTCCAGTCCAATAATATATAACTAAATAAAAGTCATCTTATCTCAATCCATCATTTTGAAAAATGCAATGATAAAGTGTGCTATAAATTAAAAACAAAACAAAACAAGAAATAAAAAATAAAACCTAAAGCCATGAAAGTTTCCAGAAGCAAGGTAGGAAATTGTAGGCTGAGAACCATCAATTATGAATAAATAATATTTTATTTATTCTTTGAAATTTTCACTTAGTATTAATTTTGTCTAGTGACATGCCAGTCAATAGTCTAAGAATTAGATTCCATCAATTGCATTTTAAATGCTCATACGTAGTGGTCACCCACTAAAAGTAGAGGCTCTGAGTGAATAGGTACAGTGTTTAAGGTTTGAAATTCCATGTTTGTCACCAGCCTCTTCATAGATAATGTTAAATATCAGGTAAGACTTTGAATAAGAAAGGTAGATAGCTAACAGAATCAGGATCCATACAGTCTACATTGTTAACCAGAATATTACAACCACTTAAACTCAAGCAAGCAGAGAGATCTGATTTGCTTAGAAAATCATGAAACCTAACCATGCCTCACATCTGCACAGATAATGCTGTTTGCCCATTTGTGAGTGCTTTTGGTTACATGTGAAGAAAAATTAAAAAGCCTTTTGTGTCTAGTCACTTCACACACAGGTACTGGTTACTTGTTTTTAGTTTTAGTTTTAGTAAGCCTAGACACATCATTTTTCTCCAGCCAGTCATGTTCATTGGTATCGTACATTATCATTGAATTTCATCTACAA
This sequence comes from Rhynchomys soricoides, assembly GCA_019843965.1. Taxonomy (NCBI): domain Eukaryota; kingdom Metazoa; phylum Chordata; class Mammalia; order Rodentia; family Muridae; genus Rhynchomys; species Rhynchomys soricoides. The sequence goes on along the minus strand of JADRCH010000073.1, from coordinate 4,237,322 downwards.
ATCTTGCTCAGTTTCAAAAGCCATCCATTTATTTATGAATTCAACAAAAACTTTATGGAGTGCCTCATAATTTAGTCTTGACCTGACTGAGGTACGGGACAAAAACAGGTAACTTAAAAAGAAAAAAAGAATGACAAAATTAGTCTTGACTATCATAGAAGTGATGCCTACTGGGAAACTGGGCTAGTCCTCAGACCACAGCACAGTATACACATGAGGGAATAGGAGCATAGAGGATTTCTGGCCTACTGGACTGGGGAGCGTTCTGCAAGCATTCAAGTCCTCTGTGACCCAGCAACAGTCAAACTTACTGTGCCCAAGCCCAATGCCTAGCTGTGGCATGTGGGAGGCATGTCCCTGAGGCAAGCTTCCAGGTAAAGCTCAGACACAACATGTAGAGTCTTTGATCACACACAGTCCCTGTGGCTGGAATGCACAGACAAATCCTGAGAGCTGGCATGGTCACTCTCTACATTGTGACACATGCACGTGGCAATGCCAGGCTGTTGACATATTCATGTAAGTCAATGCACAGAAGGATCTGATTTCACAGCTTTAAACAGAAAATACTGAAAATGTAATTATCTTCACCAACAAACCCATCTGAAACAGTCAGCATGCATATATACCTCAGCACAAGGAAAAAACACTAAAATAAATTGCATTAACAGGATAGAGTGTATTCTTAAGTCAAATTTTATGCATTTAAGACTTATGAGCTTGCTTTTAGGTAGCATAAAGATCTAAAAATGCATATGCCTTAAACCAAGTAAATGTTTAAATCTAAATTTTTGTTTTACTTTGATATATTCCTAAAAATCATGTTTAATCCTCATGAATCCCTCCCAGAGGCAGCATGTTCCATAGATTTTCAGATTTCTAAAATGACCCAATAAACTCAAAATTGGAAGAGACATCAAGATACACTTTTGTCATTCCAGGGGACAGGGGTTGAACCTGGGGTCTTTACATAAGTTAGGTGCTCGGCCAATGGAACACATCCCTAACTTTTAAGATGTAATTCCCTTTGCTTTATTCATTAACATATAAAACATAGTTATTTGGTTTTTATGCACATAGTCAGTCTAAATTTAAAATATATACTTAATTTAGCTAAAATTAATGCAGCTATGATGATTATAAAGTTCAACTGTTAATTGATAGTTACATAAATATGATAGCTTAGTCCCATCTTTAAACTCCTCTGCATATAAGTCAATATTTTTTGGCAAGAATAAATTATGTTTCTACACTGTCTGATCACTATTTCCCAGATCAGTATTAAATGCACAATGGGACATTTTAACTTCGATTTCTTATACCAATCAAATTTTATAATCCATTTCATTTGGTTGCCTGCATTGTCATTTTTGGCTAGCAATGAATCAGCTTCCCCTGAGTACAGATATGATTGCCCAGTTTGATGTTCAAAGAATTTGGATGAACACAGTTTTTCAGGTCCCTTGGATTGTCCATTCTCATACCCAAGGAGGTACAAGGCAGGTCAGGAGGGCAGTGTTATAGTTAAGCTCTTTGATCTCTGCTGCTGCTTCTCCAAGACAGAGAAATAAAAGATGCCTGTGGCTCCTCTATTATTCTATTTTGTCTTATTTTAAATGTGATGGCCTAACCTTTCACACAAGCAGCAGGGAACTCTGAACTTTTCAGAATTCATTTAAAGTATTCAGCTCAGTATTTGTTAATGATATAACATTGCATCACCAGAAATGTTACTATGAACCTGAGAAATCTGGTATAAATTACACAACTGAAATAATTTCTTGCTCACAAATTTGAGAATGCAGTTTAAAGACAAAATGAAATCTCACATAAAATCTCTAGATATTGAAGGTAAGAAGGAAGAAAACCTGTGGCAAAGTTCAATTCTTATGGAAAGAGGTCAAACTCCTGAGGACAGAGAAAGTCCCATACATGAGAATGCTGGAGTAAGGGAGACCAGAAAGCAGCGTGAAGTGTTGGATCTTTGCTGTTAATGAACACTTGCCACATCTAAACACACACACTTCTAGCAACTGTTGATGTTTGTATTCTGAGCTTACCTTTGTCAGCTCAGTCATCTCTCGAGCCACATCATCTAACAACTGTATTGGAGTATGATCCTTCCCATCATCCTGTGCTCATGATAACTACACATTTCAGAAGGTAGAATACGGCTTGACATCAGTACGCGGGCCCTGCATGGTGGGGCTAGGGTCATGCAAGTTTTTCTAAAACCAAACCAGACCACCACACAAAGAGGGTAATCATCAAGCGTTCCTGCTCTGCCTCACCTCGTGTGAAGAGGGCCCCAAAACAGTGGAATGGAGGGTATGCAGGGTAACAACTGTAGGGGTTGCTCATGTTCACTTAGCGTTAGTGCATTCTGTACCTCACATGAAAACATAAGAAAAGGAAAGCAGGGGAAATTATGTGGATGAGAACCTCAAATGGTAATCAATGTGATCATAATCGAGTTTACCTCACTGAATTGCTTTGTTTCAGATTCACTTATCTTACAGAGTTGCAGCACATAGCATTAAAAGCACGAGGGGCATTGAGAGCTTCTTTACATTTTAGCTTACAAAATCATGAACTAAATAGGGAATAATAATGATAATAATAATCAGAACTGTATGACACCTTCAACACAACTTCATCTCCACTAGCTGGCTATGACTTTAAGAACGGTAAATATATAGCCTGTCCCAACTACCATGTTTTATGTTTGTGATCAATAAGGAGTGTTCCCAACTACCATGTTTTATGTTTGTGATCAATAAGGAGACTCTTACAGCTAAGCTCACACTTATGTGAGAAGCTTCACTATAACACTCAAAGCATCTACTGCCAATCAATATGATTCAGCTGGTGATTTGAAACCTACGTGCCACTGTTGACGGAGCACACGTACTATTTGGAACACTTAACATAGCACCTGTTTATATGGTTAGGGTATTCTCTAGGTATGTGATGTACATATGTGTACACACATGTACCAAAGACGGAGAGAGAAAGGAAGATGAGAAACTATGTTGGGAAGGAAAGGGCTGACACAACTGAGAGTCTTATATGTCTCATCTGCATGGTTCTGCTATTTATTCTCCCGGGAGACAGACTGTTTTACTACTCCAGCACATCTCTGTACACCCAGCACAAAGTTCTGCTAAAATTTTTTAACCAAAATTATGTCTTGCCTTTTTACTTTAAAATAATATCTGAGACTGGGGGTGCATTTCATTGGTAGAGCCCTTGTGTAGCATCTGCGAGCTTCTGGGTTTGATTCCCAGCTCTGAAAAAGAAAAAAGGTTATCAGCAAGCTATTTGTCCTTACTTGTTTGTTTGATTACAGAAACCCACTTTGGACCACATGAAATAAAACTTAGAACCTGTGTCAGCAAAGGTAACTGGAGGGGGCGAGCAAGTATAGAAGTACTGGCCCACGGGCTTCCATATGCAACTCTAAAAACAAACAGCTTTCAAAGCCTCTTCATAACTCATGTGGCAGCAAAACCAGACCTGAACTAATTTCAAGAAGATTATTTTGAAGCTTTATTTATCCCACTCAGTGTGAATATTCATACATTTCAATGCTGAAACATGAATGTGTTTGATTATAGGGTGCTGCCCCAGACCCAGCTGGAATATTGCATAATCTGTAGTATGAGGACCATAGTACCTTTCGAAAAGAAAATTCCTGAATGCAGAAATACATCTGCCCCAGGGGTTCTGGGTAAGACATTGTCGACCTGCCTGTGTAAACTTCATACACCTTTGACCTATTGCGAAAATGAACTGCGTCGCTTAGTCCGAGTCAATATTTTTTAAAGAAAAGACATTTGGAAGAGAAAATGCTACTACACTCATCAACCGTTACGCCAATCAGATATTTTCATGTCATAAGGGTAAGATGACAAATCGGGGCTTTTGAGCCTTTGGGGATCGGTTTTCCCGTTTGGAAATATGGCTCCTGTCCTGTCCCTTCAGCACAAAGGTACTTCAAACTATATAAGGTCATTAAGAATTCCATACTGCCTCTCCTGTATTTCAGAAGAAATCACATGTTGAAAACTGCTTAAATCATATAAGAATTTTATTTGGCAAAGACCCCCAGAATTTCTAAACATACATAGCAAGGCACTGTACCACAGTAAACATCCTTACTGATTTTCCCTTGATAAGCTTACTTCTTTGAATATACTAATGTATACATGTGAAAGAAATGGATTTTCATGATTTTTTTTTAGTATCACAAACACTGAAGGATACTGATCTGATCCTTATCAAAAAAAAAAAAGTATCAAAATGCAATTTTCAGCTTGGAGAGCTAGCCATTGACAAAGGATTTAACAGAGTCCCTCTAAAAGCTGCAGCAGTATTCGCTCAGCCTTTGCCAAATGCTTTCCTTTTTGGGTGAATTTGCCACCTCTCAGCAACACAGTTTATTGTCGCATGTGATGGGAGCAGACCTGTTTGTGCTGTCACAATGGCCAATAAAGCTGAGCTGGAGACTCTTCATTTTAAACCTAAAATAAATAAGTAGATCTCATTTAAACCTCCCTGTGTGCATCGCAGCCCTCTTCCCAGAGTCCTCACTTCAAGCCAGACTACTTAGGAATCGTGTCTCCTGTTTAGTGACTCCGATCCTCCCATCAGTAAACTGATCCGGTGATAAAACAGAGAGGGCCTTGTACTATTTGCATTTTTACTCAGTTTAGTCACAGATCACAAAATAAATTAGTAAATTGAGCAACAAGGCTTCCCATTTGCAAAACCCCAATGTTCCAGGTAATCATCTCCGCTTAAATTCACAAATCCCTGAAAATGGAATAATCTCCCTCTCTAAAGAAAAATAACAGGCACGACCTCCATTTCTCACCACATTTATGCCAAAGACCATGGGCTGGATTTGAATTTGAAATTTTAAAAATGTACAAGACATGAATGTGCTATATAGGTGAGTTTCTTGAGATCAGCTCTTAAAAATGTAGGGTGCAAGCAGAACGTCGTGTGGGTGAGCAACTGAGAGGAAAGAATTTAATAATGCAGCACACCTGATTAGTGTTCACATCTACTCCCAGTTAAGTGCACGGCACATGAATGTCTCTGGAGTCTCAGCTCCTTCAGCCAATGTGGCAGCCCGAGCAGGCACCACTCAAGACAAAATCTTCCCTCATGCCAAATGCTATGGGAATGTTAAGCTCAGTACACCACAGCTCTTAGATTCTGAGTGACTCACAGGGATACTGACCTCCTTGGTGTGGAGCAAAAAACTCGATCAAGGACTTTACAAGCTATACTGCTGAGAATATGCAAGGGCTTTGCTGTCTAAACAGTGCTCCCAACAAAATCTCTTATCACATTGGCCTTCCCACTTGAAATATGTAGCTTCAGGAGAGATACAGAAGATGGGTCACCAGCACTGAAATTTTAACTGAAGCCTGGGGAACATGGGTGTGCAGATCCTGAAACCAGAGCCTAGCACTTCACTGCTTTCTATAAAGAAGGGTTCTTGGGTTGAACCAATCCAGCCATCTGAAGTAAGAAAATCTATACTAACCTTTGAACCATCTAAGATGAGGTCATCAAAATCTCCAGTAGCAAAAGGCCCTGGGTTTGCTCCCAGACTCTACAACAATCTCTCTTAATATCATTGCAGCATAAAATAGACAACTTAGAATCTTTGTAACATCAGCACAAGGTAAGTAAAGGCAGTAGAGAACCGAAGCTGGGTACATACAGGATGGAGACTGAGCCAATAGC
>JADRCH010000073.1:4219062-4226562 GCA_019843965.1 Rhynchomys soricoides | reverse complement strand
CTAGATATGCTAGCTCCAGCAGGGAAGATATTTTTTCCCCTGTTCTCATCAGTAATTCACCAGCAATATTTCCCATCAGTTCTCTGTTCCCACATCCCAACCCCAACACACACACACACACACACACACACACACACACAGACACACACATCACACACATAGAGACACACATAGACATGGACACACATAACCCCCTCCCCAGACACAAAGGTGCAGACACACACACACACAGACACACACACACATACTACACACACATGCAACACACACAGTGGGGCTTTGGATTTGAGGTAGATGTTCCCCAGCCTTAATAAGGTGAAGATACAGCAGATGCGCCAATGTCATTGTTTTGTGACAGGTAAATAAAGCTTCCTCAGATAGCACTTAGTAACACTGATTCAGTGTAGAAGGTTCACATAGACAGCTAAGTAAAGTACCTACAGCCAGCCTTATATGCTAATTCCTTTATTCCTTTGCTTGCTATGGACAAAAGTACATTTTAGTTTCGTTAATCATCCAGGATACAAAAATATAAAGTATTCTGTCCAGTGAATTGCCACAGATGACATTTTTTTTGTCTTTAAAATTCTAACAGTATCTAAAGACAAATAAGTCTCTTGAAGTTGATGGTACATAATCAAGTAGCAGAGAGGAAAATGCTCAAGTGTAACATTCAGCACATCAGCGTTTTCTCTCACAGAGAGGGGGGGGGAGAGAAAGAGACCCTCTGCCATGGTGACTGGTATTGAGAAAGGGGACTGGGAAATGGTCAGGTCTTATATATTGACAATAAGTCTCAGACCTTTTATGTGCAGTGTTTCTTTCTCTTTTGTTAGTGGGCCTCCTGGTAGTATCCAGTCCCCCCCCCCAAAAAAAAAATCCACCCAGGGAATGCACAGGGATTTCAGCTTCCTGTTTTCATATAAGATTTCATTTAGAGTCATTTAAAAAATGAATAAGAGTAGATGTCCAAGATAAATTACATCCAATTACAGTGTCTAAATTTGAAGGATGTTTCCAAGAACAATCCACTCATCCATCCAACATTCATTCAAAGCTTTATTATGCACAGCCGAATGAGGTGTCAGTCTCAGAAGCCCACATTTACATGGCTGTTGCTATTTGATGGTATCCTGAACATCCAAGGCTTTAATCATGCCTGAGTTGGGAAGAATTCAGCAAGAGGGACATGCAGCTATTTGGTCTTGACCTCAGATTGCCAAAGAACCTCAAATTCAAACCCTCGTTACAAAGATACAGAGAAATACTCTCACAGGATCACTTCAAACAAATGTCCTGTTCCTTAGATGGCATTCATCACACTCTGTCTTCCTTCGGGGAGCTCTGAAGAGTTACTTCTCAGTTCCCTTGCAGTATGGCAGGGTCACCACAACTAGATCTAAAGGATCAAAGTAAGCTAACACAGCATGGGCCATTGGATTCCCAGGGTTCTCTGCCTTGTCTAGAGCATGTCAGTGGCAGGGACCAGTGCTGTAGTAACAGAAGGTAAGTACCCAGGAGCAGCCATCTCTAAGTTCTCATTGGTTTCCCCTGGAGAATCGTGCAGACCTGCAGGGGACTTTTTATGAACAAGAAAACAGAACCACTGACACATGGGTGCTCTTTGTCTCTTCAGCACAGCTTGGACTTAGCCCAAATCCTCTTCAGTGGTGCACAGTAACCTCATAGGATGACCTCAGCGACCTAATTGAATCCTTGGTTCTAAGTCCACAGTATTCCTGCTTTGTACTGTGCATGAAGTCATACCAAAGAACACTAAGCACTGACAAGTATTGCCTAAAACGCCGCTGCTCAGATCCACTACCTCTACATGTAATGAATGATAGCCTTTTCACTATACATACAAAGTTTGGTGCCAGCAGAAACAATGGTTTAATGGTAAAAACCAAATACTTAGAATATTTGCTATTGCCATTGTACAGTATGTAAGTATCTAATTAATGTATCTGTGTTGTGTTAAGAGCATTTGAATTGCTCACAACTTTAGAATTGCTGATTGGAGTTTCATTAAATAAATTGGAATTAAGAATAAAATTCCTAACAGTCTTTGAAATGACCCTCAATATCCTGTGCCCTCCTATGCTGTAGACTTATACAGTTCAGTGTTCTTAGAATTAATGAACATAAAGTCAAAATCGTTGTTGACCATGAAAACCGTTGACAATGATCTAGGCCCTACAAAATCAAATATTCAGGCAAGATCTAATTTGTTATGCAAAAAACCCACATCCATGTCATTAGTACTTAAATTTGCTTGACTGTTGATGGTAAAATCTTATGTATAACAAAACATTGTGTTACCTGTGGGTGTATGTTTGTTTTGTTTTTGTTTTTGCTTCTTGTTTTGTTTTATTTTGTTGCTTGGAAACAGAATATTGCTGTGTAGCCAATGATTTATTATCAGTAAACATTTGATTAGCAGTCCTATTTTACGTATTTACAATAGTTGGGAACACCAAAAATTTTCTCTGGTTAAAAGGGGTCACAAGTGGAAAAAGTGTAAGGTTCTCCACTTTAGCCTAATAATATTCATGTTCTGAATAATACATGTTTAATTGTGATTTTCACAAAATTACATCACTGCAAAGCTGTTAGGAGTGCCAGATTTGGGGAAGACGAAAAGAAGAGGCAAGAACCGATTTCCTTGTAAACATTTAAGTGACAACCACTCTAGCCCTCCTAGTCACACATGTGCCCTGCCCACTTTAACAAGAACAACTTAAGGGAGAAAGGGGTTGGTTTGGCTTATGTTTCCACATTCCATCCAGGTATGGAAATCAAAGCAGCAGGCAGGAAAACCATGGAGACTGGAGTAGGAAGCTGGCTGGAAGGAGAGAGTAAAGAGGAAGAGAGAGGCCACCCCCCGTGAGCCACTTCTTCTGTGATGCTCTAAATCCAAGAAGTTCTATCACCTTCCCAAACAGCACCACTTGCTGGGACCAGCTGTTCAACTGGGTGAGCCAAGGGTGGCCATGTCACATCGCACCTGCAACAACACACCCCACCTCCGTTTTCCTCCCCCCTCTTTTCTGTCTCAGAATTTCATACCTTCAAAATACAGTCCTTCCTCTACTCAGGAGAGGCGATGCTTTTGACTGGATGACTTGTAAGAGGAAAAAGATGCTCTAAACAACACTGACTAAGTCATGAGCCTATTGACGAAAGCACCTATGTTCACCTCCAAATAGGGTTGTGCATGAGTTGAGCTTCAAATCCCTTATTCATTCACCAGAGGCCTGTGTTGTCTGTGTACCCTCAGACCCACTTTGGTTCAAATTTGCAGGAAGATTTAGGAAAAAACAAATGTTCCAAAGCAGCTTCCCACTGTTGGAGCCAAGAATTAAAAGGAATAAGGAATAGATGTCGTGCTCTAAGCAGGACTGCAAAGGCGTGATGTAATTCCACAACTCAGCCTTAAGCACTTACACATGAGACTCAGCAGGCACAACTTTGACCCCAGAAATAAACTAGGCAAAAACTGGAATAGGAAAATGAATCCAGAAAGAAGTTCTGCCCACTCAAAGCTACTGTCCCCTGCTGATTTTGCATAGATGGGTGTTCTACCTTGCAGACATTCAGCATCTGGGTGGAAAGATGAGACTACGGTTGTGCCCACTGGAAGTTAACAGAGAAAGCTCTACTTAAGGCACACACTACCTGGTGGGCTGCTTTGCTTCCTTTCTCTTTCTGAAGGCTAAAATAGGGTGGGTAATAAATAGAAAATGACCCCATCTTTCTGACAACCCTATTAAGTCTGATGAGCTATCCTGTACTACCACTTACAGGCTTCCGTTGCCTCATCAGGACATTGAAATCCTCAACTCTTACTGTGAGCAGAACACAGTTCCTGAGGGACAGAGCAAGCATTGACAATGGAGGGGAAAGCCCTAGGCAGTAGTCCCCGAAGCTGTCCAGTACCCCAAATCTCTCCTCCACAACAGGTTCTGACCCAACCTGTATTCTGAGCATATGTATGTAATGTCAGGAACAATATTACATAAGCACAAGATGTCTGAGTTGAGCTAGCTCTGCCTTTAATAGCTATGATCTCAACAAATCAGGGGCAGCTTTCCTCAACTAAACACTGGATTTGTGTTCTCTTTATCTCAGTGCTCAAAGAGTTAAATGAAATAACATGAGAAGCATAATGAGCCGTGGTTAGCTACGAAGGATGGGAATCTTCAGATGAAACTCCAAATATTGAATTGAACTCACAGGTTTAGTTTGAAATGTTTCAAGACTTTCTTTAGTGTGTTGTGCCTTAGAAACTAATTCCATGTTCAACAGAGCAGTATATCTATACATGCATGTCCTAGAAAGACCTAAGCATCCATCGAGGCCCTGGCTGTGCCTAAAAGATGAGCACTGCATGGGTTCACACAGCCTTCCCTTCAGCAATGGTGGAAGGATATAGTTCTTAAGCTGAAATGAACAATCTTCATCTCCTTGAAAATACAGGCTGCTAACGTTCACAGCATGGGTGATTTTAGAATCCAAAAGAATCATTATCTCTAACAATATAGACATATAAATGTTTTTTATAGAAACATGAAGTCTATAGTTGATCATGTTGATATTATAATAAATTTATATATTTATAAAATTGCTCAATAAATTGTTAACAGAAAGTTTATACAAATATGTTATTATGCACAATATAATCAAAATACAATAAAGTAGCTACACATAGCTACACATTTTCTTCCTTCTTTCTTTCTTTAGTTGGACATGGAACTCTTGCTTCACACAAGCCTACCAAGCACTTGACTACCAAGCTTCACTCATAGCTCATGCATGAATATTCTGTTCTGAGGACCCAGCTATACCACTCCTGGGCATATACCCAAAAGATGCTCCAACATGTAACAAGGACACATCTCCACTATGTTCACAGCAGCCTTATTTATAATAGCCAGAAGCTGGAAACAATCCAGATATCCCTCCACAGAGGAATGTGGTACATTTACATAATGACGTCATGGAATTTGCAGGCAAATGGATGGAACTAGAAAATATCATCCTGAGTGAGGTAACCCAGTCACAAAAGAACATACATGGTATGCACTCACTGAAAAGTGGATATTAGCCCAAAAGCTAGGTATACCCAAGATAGAATTCACAGATCATATGAAGCTCCAGAAGAAGGAAGACCAAAGGGTGGATGTTTTGGTGCTTCTTAGACTGGGGAACAAAATACTCATGCAAGGTAGAGGGAAGGAGGGACCTTGGAGGGAAGAGAAAAAGGGAAGGGAAAGGGGGAAGGGTCAGGTGTGAGAGGAGACAGGGAGATGTACAGAGGGTCAGGAAATTAAATGGAGGTGTGTAGCAGTGGGGGATGGGAACTGAGGGTAACCACTAGAAAGTCCCAGATCCCAGGAAAGCAAGAGACCCCCCCAAGGCCCAACAGGAATGACATTAGCTGAAATACCTGGAGAGAGATCCTGTAGAGACCATATCCAGAGGTTAGGCACTGGACCCGTTTGAGGAATAGAGACACCATCTCAAAAATATTAACCCAGAATTTCTCCTGTCTAAAGGATTTAAAGGGACAAAGAGTGGAGCAGAGACTGAAGGAAAGGCCTATCAGAGACTGTCTCACCTGGGAATCCATCCAATCTGCAGACACTAAACCCAGATACTATTGCTGATGCAAAGAAGTGCTTGCTAACAGGACCCTGGTATAGCTGTCTCCTGAGAGGTTCCGCCAGAGCCTGACCAATACAGAAACAGATGCTCACAGCCAACTACCAGACTGAGTACATGGGCCCCAATGGAGGAGTTAGGGGAAGGACTGAAGGAACTGAAGAGATTTGCAACCCATGGGAAGAACAACAATATCAACCAACAAGACCCCCCCAGAGCTCCCAGGGACTAAACCACCAACCAAAGAGTACACATGGGGGGACCCATGGCTCCAGCCACATATGTAGCAGAGGATTGCCTTATCTGGCACAAATGGGAGGGGAGACCCTTAGTCCTGTGGAGGCTCAATGCCCTAGCATAGGGGAATGCTAGGACAGTGAGGTGGGAGTGGGTGGGTGGGTAGGGGAACACCCTCATAGAAGCAAGAGGGAGTGGGGATGGGATAGGGGTTGCAGAAGGGATACTGGGAAGGGGAATAACATTTGAAATGTAAATAAATAAAATAGCCAATAAAAATATTCTAAAGGAAATAATGTGTACCATCATCCAACCCAGAATTTTACAAGTTCGAAATACTGTCAGGATGAAAGATGCAACGGAAGGTTCCCCACTCCATGTCCCTGGCAGATCACTACAGAATCAGTTCTACTTCTGATGCAGAGTCAAGTCATAAATCACTGTGCTCTCTTATTCACATGTCATGGTCCAGCATGGCTCTCTGATAATCTTTCACATGGTTGGTATACAAGAAAGTTCTAAAATACTAAATATAGAAATATACTGTCCCCCTAACTAGTCTTCCTCTTTGCTTCCTTGAGTTCATAGCTCCTGTCTCACTGGTGGGTCTCTAATGATAGTCAGACAGTACAACTGGAAAATCACTAGCTCAAATACTATATTTTGAATTCCTACGTGTTCATGCATGTCCAGAACTTGCCTCAATTACAAGTAAATACTCAGGAGGTGGAACCATGCATGAGTTTTCCAGAACTACTTATTTGGCTCTAATAAGAAGAAACTCGTGTGTGTGTGTGTGTGTGTGTGTGTGTGTGTGTGTGTGTGTATCTGCCTGTCTATTATTGAAAGTCTGTGTGTCTGTCCATCTGTCTGTTTCAGTGTATCTCTGTGTGTTTGGGTCTGTGTGTGCTGTGTATCTGTCTGTCTATCTGTATCTATCTATGCATGTGTCTGTATATGTCTCGTGTGTGTGTGTGTGTGTGTGTGTGTGTGTGTTATCTGTGTATGTCAGCCAGTCTCTGTGTGTGTGTCAGTCTGTGTGTCTCTGTGTCTATGTGTGTGTGTGTGTGTGTTGGCAGTAGTATGGTATTGTAAGGACAATGCATACCATGTGAGTACAGGCATAGGCCACAACTCAATGCTTAACATCTTTTTCTATCACTCTGTACCTTATTGCCTTCAGACAGGGTCTCTAACTGAACTGGAAACTTGCCATTTCATCGAAGCTGATAAGCCAGAAAATGACTGAGATCCACCTGTCACAATTGTCCCCCAATTTGGGGGTTATAGACACAGACACAGACATGCTTGAGTTTTTATGTGGATATTAAGGATTTGAACACAGGTCCTCATGCTTATACACAGAATATTCTTACCCATTAAGCCTTCTTTCCAGTCCCTCTACTAGGAAAAATTATGTTTTTCATCTTGCTTTGGGTGAAATTCCTGTCCTTCAATGCAAAGTGCTTTAGAGACCACAAATCACATTTGCTTATTTTATTTTGGGTTCCAGGTTGCTTATATGCACATATCTCTCACTTTACACTGCAGTGTGTTGTAATCATAGGCACCGCGCCACCCTCTTCATCACTGTACTGC
>JADRCH010000073.1:4150892-4204495 GCA_019843965.1 Rhynchomys soricoides | reverse complement strand
CTCCTCCTCCTCCTCCTCCTTCTCCTTCCTCTTCTTCTTCTTGTTCATCATCATCATCTACATCCTCCTCTTTCTTCTTTCTCTTCTAATATTACTCTCCTCTTTTCTCTCCCTCTTCTGTTCCTTCAAGTGCAGCCTCTTTTAGGATGTTGGAGTTTAATTCCTTCCATTAGTATCCTAGCTATCAGACCTTACTCTGAGGAAAGCAGTGAAAGAAATTATCCGTAGACATATATTCTTAGGGACAAGACTCCAAAACTTAAAGCTCCCATAAATAACTGCTTTTTACTAAACTGTTTATGCCAATCAGGAATGTTCTAGTTTAAAATCCAGGCAAGTATCCCCACATTTGAAAAGCTATGAAATCTTTTTTGCTCAATTTTGTTTTTGTTTGTAGGCACAGACAGTCTCATACTACAGAGAAGTTTGGGTTTGAAACCACTATGTAGCTCAGGCTTGCCTTGAACTCATGGCAATCTTCCTACCTCTGTTTTTAAATTATAGGGATCACAGGCTGAAGTCACCACAGTCAACTGGAACTCCGCACATGAAATCCTTCAGTCCCCAAGCACTTCAAGTAAAGGCTGTTCAACGTTTAGCTTTGTTCTTTTGAACAAAAGAGTTATTGTTTAAACATCTATTTATTTGTGAACTAAGATGACAGAGCTACAGAAAGTTTTAATAGTCAACCATAATTTAAATTTTAAAATGGAAATTTACCACATTTTAACCTAACAGATTCAAGTTCTAAGCAGTTTAGAGGTTAGTCATGTTGCATAAAAATGTCAAACAGGAGTTGTGAAAAAATAAGGAATACAGGGGCCTATAGTAACCAGAATAATAATGTCTCTTCAAAAGAGGTTCACATTAATACAAACCCTGAAAAATAACTACAGCAATCAAACTCACTATTTCCAGGGGAACAGTGACTTATGAATGCCAAGCTAGGATGCAAAGACTCCTTCAGCTGTAACCCTATGATTCTGTGACTTGTTACAGTGTGGTGAAGGGGGCTTATTAAAAATATCAACAAGCACTTATGAAAACTAGAGAAGCTATTGGTAAAGTAGCTCTGTAGAAATGACATAACAGCAACAAGCTCAGTGGGATGTAGCCGTAGCCAGACAGAACTGCATACAGGAGCTAGTGAAATTAGGAAATCAGAAGCAAGAAAGATGACATGTCAACAGGAATGGAAAAAGAAAGTCAATAACCTGCCAAATTTCCAGTGTGACAAAGAGGGAGGTTCTGGGGCTTTCTGTGCCTTCTCCATTCTAGAAAACAAGGGGGAAAAGATTGACTGCCAAACATGCTACAAATAGCACAGTATAGATTACACATTACACATTCCATAGGATCATTTCTAAGGACAACAGTGAATTCATCTGAAAGTCTAAAATACCAATAGGGCTCATGGGGTTTTTTCCTCAGTATTTAAAGGGCATCTTTACAAAACACATGTGCATCATGAGCTCTTGTACATCGGGACCCTCATGCCTTCTGTACATTAGCTGGACAAGAGGCAGAAAATCGGAGTTACACAAGATCACTAACCCCACTGTAGGAATTTGGTTAGGTTAAATGCACGCTAACAATGCCTTATAGGCTTAAAGAAATCAATTTTACCCACTTGAGTCAATTGTGGCATTCTTAATATTGACCACATATACTCAACTGTCTGCCGTCTATATCTCACAGCTTCTCAGGGCTCATTTATAATTGCTATGCACGTAACACCCTTCCCTCAGGGAAAAAAAAAGTGGTTATAATTGCATAGAACACCCTTTCTTTGGAAAAATTATTTTGTTATTTTTCTTCTTTTTAATGGAAGAACGCAAACAGGTCAGGACATCTGCATATATTACATAGATCTTTATCTGAACCTTTAGTGAAGACAAAACCAATAACAATCATAACAGGGCCTTAATAATGTATGCCTTTCCAAAGAACACTGTCAATAGGACAAAACGGCAACCAACAGCTTGGAAAAGATCTTTTTCAGCCCTATATCCAATAGAAGGCTAATATCCAATATATACAAAGAACTCAAGAAGTTAGACTCTTGAGAACCAAATAACCCTATTTAAAAATGGGGTACAGAGCTAAACAAAAAATTCTCAACTAAGGAAGCACCTAAAGGAATGTTCAACATCCTTAGTCATCAGGGAAATGCAAATCAAAACAACTCTGAGATTCTACCTCACACCAGTCAGAATGGCTAAGATCAAAACCTCAGGTGACAGCAGATGCTGGAGAGGATGTGGAGAAAGAGGAACCCTCCTCCATTGTTGGTGAGATTGCAAGCTGGTACAACCACTCTGGAAATCAGTGTGGCGGACCCTCAGAAAATTGGACATAGTACTACCTAAGGACCGAGCTATACCACTCCTGGGCATTTACCCAAAAGATGCTCCAACATATAACAAGGACACATTTTCAACTATATTCATAGCAGCCTTATTTATAATAGCCAGAAGCTGGAAAGAACCCAGATTTCTTTCAACAGAGGAATGGATACAGAAAATGTGGTACATTTACACAATGGAGTACTACTCAGCTATTAAAAACAATGAATTCATGAAATTCTTAGGCAAATGGAGGGACCTAGAAAATATCATCCTGAGTAAGGTAACCCAGTCACAAAAGAACACACGTGGTATGCACTCATTGATAAGTGGAAATTAGTCCAAAAGTTCAGAATACCCAAGATATATGAAGCTCAAGAAGGAGGAAGACCAAAGTGTGGATGTTTCAGTCCTTCTTAGAAGGGGGAACAAAATACTCATGGGAGCAAATGCCAGAGCCTGACAAATACAGAGGTGGATGCTCACAGCCAACCACTGGACTGGGCACAAGGACCCCAATGGAGGAGTTAGAGAAAGGACTGAAGGAGCTGAAGGGGTTTGCAATCCCATGGGAAGAACAATATCAACCAACCAGACCCTCCAGAGCTCTTAGGGACTAAACCACCAACCAAGAGTACACATGGAGTGACCCATGGCTCCAGTCACATATGTAGCAGAGGATGGCCTTGTTGTGCATCAATGAGAAGAGAGGCCCTTGGTGCTGTGAAGGTTTGATGCCCCAGTGTAGGGGAATTCCAGGGAGTGGAGGCGGGAGTGGTTGGGTGAGTGGAGGAGCATCCTCATAGAAGCAAAGGGGGTGGGATAGGAGGTTTCCAGGGGGAAACCGGGAAAGGGGATAACATTTGAACTATAAATAAAATATCCAATCAAAAAAGGAAAAAAATGTGAGTTTCATTAAAAAGTTTCACATCAAAGATTAGCACATACAGACACACACAAGTAAATAAGACTTAAAAACTCACTCCTTTTATTTACCATTTTCCTAAGATTCTCCACAGGATCACATCTGGATCTCATTCCATTCCAAAGCCTATATAAATCTGATAATATTATTTTTAAGGACATGTATACCAGGGTTAGCATTACTCATAAAGTGTGGTGTACTGTAAACATATTTTTACCAGTGACAGACAAGATGTTATTGGGGTACATGGGAAATTTTAAAAGAGCCAAAGTTTCTCTTTTAATTATTAAGGCAAATGTACATTTCTATTTTCTTGCTGTTAAGCATGGGTGTTTACAAAATATGAATGTATAGAAAGTATATATATATATATATATGTGTGTATTATAAATATATATATGTATATACTATAAATATATATGTAAATATACATATATATATTTACAGTTTTGAGCATTATGCCTTCTGAAGAAGAGCATATATCTATAATGACATCACAATATTTAGAGACTGGCCACCTTTATAAGCAATATAATAAATTAAGCCATCTAGACATGTGATTATTAGCATGAAATGTCTTTGCCATATGTTACTTACAATCATTTTAAAAGCTTGGTCACTTCTCTGCTTTGAGTTGTCTCACTACTGTTTGATTGAGGGGGAGGCTGCCATTACTCCACACTCAAAACAAAGTGGGATGTGAAATAATGTTGATATTTTCACAGATTTGAAAAGCTGAGTATTGGAGAATATACCTATAAACCCCGAGCAGACCATGAGGCTTAGGAATGTGGTTGCCATGTGTACATCCTTTGCTGGCCTATGACAAACTAGAGGCTCTATGATCTGTCTGAAAGGGCAGTGGCTCCTTCCTTTCTGTGCATTTCTCAGTTATACCTGTTAGGAGATGTGTGCTTCCTGAGCATTTGAATCAAAATCCCAAGAACAAATGTTCTCAGCTCGTCCAAAACTTATGAGGAAAAAGAGATCATTCATTCATACATATATACATACATACATACATACAAACATATATGCATGTATACATATGTACATTCATACTTAGAGCATGTTCTATCTCTGGGCCACAAATTAACAGGCCACCTAGCCCAGGCTAAACTACAATTATCCACTTAGCCCAGGCTAATCTACAGGCTAATTATCCACCTCACTGCTGGCTTGCATTTCTGATAGTCATATTCCTGGTAAGTGGTCTCTTTTCCATATTTCAGACTTTCTGGCTATATGAACTGATTATTTCTCGAGTTATAGTCTACATTTCAAAAAGCTCCACAATTTGAATCAAAATCTACTTGTAACCATTGTTTTTGTTTGTGTGACTGTGTGCATGTATGGATGTGGGGTGTTTGTGTGTGTGTGTGTGTGTGTGTGTGTGTGTGTGTGACAATATCAGAAAACTACATGTGAGCAAGTATGACTCATAGTTTAAGAGCAGCAGGTTAGCTGGAAGACCACTTACTTTTTTATCACTTGATTTCATTTTTGTTTGCTGAACAGAATCATTTTGCTAGAAAACATGAAATACATTGTGAGAAGTCTCAACAACAAGGAAACAGGAAAGGAAGGGAAAGACCTCCAGGGGCTGATGCTATACTCCAAGCTGTCCAACCCTGGCCGTGATGAGCTCATTCTGATGCCAGGTCAGTACATCACTGCCTGTGGACAATGGCCCTGTCCATTTCCTCATAGCTATAATTCTGAAATGCTACATCCTACTCCCGTCCTCAATCAATTCCTCTCATGTATATCCAATTCCAAATTCCACTTCTGCTCTCAATCCTCCATGGACTTCAGCAGTCTACCCCACATCCTTCGGCTCACTTCAGTCTCTTCAAAACCACTTTCTTCTGCTGCCTTTCCACAGAAACTTTTGTTTTCTTTGCCTGTCCTTTGAACGCTTGCTCAGTGAGTCTCAATCTTGGTATTTCTCCTCCCACTACAGTTTTTCAGTCACCCATCCCCCAATATGCTACTCTACACAAATGGCTCCTGCTGGTAATTGTTGGAGAAGCTGCATAAGATGGTTGTGTAATCCGGCTCATTTGTCACCTTTATTCTGCTGGTGAAGAATCCAAGTCAGAAATGAATAGCATTGTGCTGTCTTTTTTGTTTGTTTTTTTAATTTCCTTCAGACATGTGAAAATGTAATTTTGTGGCAGTTTTGTTAGGGGTGAGAATTTTGCCTTCTTTTCCCTTCCTGCAGTGGTGTCCAGTGTCATCACCGCATACACATACGAAGCAAGTAAAGGCCCTTAAGTTACAACAGCTACATCACTGATTTTAATCAGGAAACCTTCCCCCAGTATTAAAAGATAGCAGTTTTATTTAAAGAAAGTACTTACACCCCTCAGTAATTACTTAGGTGTGTGCACAGCAGCACAGGACATTACACCCTTCAACCAACTTCAATACATCATTAAATTAAATTCAGGAAGACATGTGGGTTTAAATCAGAAACATGCTTCAGTGATTGGGAATACAATAGCTGGTGAATTTTTTACTTTTGTTAAAGAAAAAAACAATAAAATCTTCCTTAGAGGCAAAGAACATTTACAAAACTGGGCATCTATTCTCACCAGAATTACTACCCTTGTCTGACCAAAGTTTTATAGGAAAGAAAGTATCACAGCATGCCCAGGAAAAAATAATGTAATTAAAAGGAAAGTATATTCAGGCTGACCACTTTAGAAGGAAAGGTCTTTAAGGTATTCATCCTAGAGTTTATAATGGAATATCTTTTTGTATAAATTCTTTCTGAATTTTTGAGTTCACTAACAGAATTCCTCGCTTGCTTGCTCACTGGCTGACTGGCTTGCTTTTGACCAGTTTCACAGAGTACCTTCTATGGTTGAATAACCATGTTTGGAGCTGGGTTGGAAACAGAGATAAAGTCTCCTATATCATGGATTTCACAGTAGCATGTAGATAAAGTAAATAGGTTAATATTTTTCTCAGTCAACACTGAGACCTGTGTGAAGAGGGCAGCTGGGTAGGATAAAAGACAACACCAGAAAGCCCCTGGGAGCTGGGCAGTGTTCTTTTGAGCAAGTAAAATGGTGGTTTCATGATAAACCCAATACTCCATTGCTGACCTACAGAGTACAAATTTTAAAAATTGAATCCATGGCCAGAGGGCCATGAGAATGAATGGAAGTCTGCAACTGACAGGGGTGGGGAAGTAGGGGACATCTCCAGGAAAAGACAAGAGACCTGGGACAAGAGAGGTGCCCAAAAATCAATGGGGGGTGTTCTTAGATGTTTCTCACAGAATTGGGGATATGGAACTTTAAGAGGCCACCTCCTGCCCAGACAGGAACCCCACATAGAGCAAAAGGAACACCAACCCACCCACAAAACTTTGATCCAAAATTTAACATATCTACAAGTAATACAGGCACAGGAGATGGAGCCAAGACTAAGGGAATGGCCAAGTAATAAGCGGCCCAAACTGAGATCTATGCCATGGGCAGCCACCATTCCCTGACAGGAATCTAGCATGACTGTCCTCTGAGAGGCTCCACCCAGCAGCTAACTCAGACAGATGAAAACACCCACAGCCAAACTGTGGATGGAGCCTGGGGACACTTATGGAAGAACAGGAGGAAAGATTGTGGATCCTGACAGGAATAGGAACTCCACAGGAAGACCAACATAGTCAACTAACCTGAACCCTTGGAGCTCTCAGAGACTGAACCACCAGCCAAAGACCTACGCCTCCCCACACATATATAGCAGATGTGCAGCTTAGTCCTCATGTGGATCCTGAACAACTGGAGCAGAGGGTTCAAATATCCCAAAAGCTGTTGCCTGTATGTTCTCCTAGCTAGGCTGCCTTGTCTGTGCAAGAAAGCGCCTAGCCTGGCAGAGACTTGATGTGCCAGGGTGTGTGGGGTATACCCACCATGTCTGAGGAGAAGGGAGGGGGAGAGGGGAAAGCATTGTGGGAAGGGTGACCAGGAGGAGAGTAGTAGCTAGGATGCAGAATAAGTAAAGTTAATTAATTAAAAATATGAATCCACATAAAATAAAATTAATAAACAAAATGGGGGAAACATCTATTACCTAGTGAGAAATGGGGAATTCCAGAATGAAGGGACAGAGTAGTTAAAGATACTTAACCAGGAAATGATAGGATGCAAGGGTCTGAGGAATAAGCAGGTGAGATGGCCACTGGTAAGACAGGTAAAGAAGGCCTCAGTCAGGACTCGGACTGTGACAGGGCTTTTGATTCTTAATTTTGGAGCAGGCATAAAGACAAAGAAAAATGGCTGGAAATTAATTTAGGGAAGGATGTGAGATTATCAATCCAAAGGCCATAATCTAGAAAAAGGGTCATGACATCCAGAACAAGCCATTTTATCTGAGAAGTGGGTAAAC
The DNA here is from genome assembly GCA_019843965.1 of Rhynchomys soricoides. NCBI lineage: Eukaryota > Metazoa > Chordata > Mammalia > Rodentia > Muridae > Rhynchomys > Rhynchomys soricoides. Next base: position 4,196,827 of record JADRCH010000073.1, on the reverse strand, counting down.
AAAGAGTTGATAGTGGCTGTTTGGGTAATGTTTGGAAATGAATGGTGACATGTAAGATGAAGGATGCATTTGAAAGAAACAGAAGAGCCTAGATGGGGGAATGCTGTATACAGGTTTTGAGTCTTAGTTTGTCCAGTGCCTATCATGGGGCTCATCACATTTGTTAGACTGAAGGCAAGTATAGATATACTCTTAAAAGTCACAAAACAGTGAGTCTATAATACAGATCATCACTAAATCCATAGACAAAACTAAGATTATCGAAGACAGAGGCATTGAATGCAAAGAGAAGGCCAGAACAAAAGCCCTGAACTCTCAAATACTTAAAGACTTGGAAAAAAGAGTCAGATAATGAATGCCAGACCAGGAACAGCCAGATTCAGAAAGACATGATCCTCCTAGCCAAGAGAAAACTGAGTCTTTTGTTAATGAAAAAGCAGCACACCAAAAGATGGTGAGAGGGCACAGAGAAGGCAGCACAAGCAGGGGACACACAGGTTATACTTGGTCCTTCCTAGAGAAGAACAGGCTAAGTCATGTTGCATAGACTTAATGGTGTGTGGGAGACAAGGAAGTACATATAGCAAAGGAGATGTCCTAGTGGTGTGGGGCTAAACTTCACCTTGATAAGTCTAAATCCTGAAATCTCCAGGAATAATAATCAATTGCCATTTCAAAGAGTGTCTCCCTCTAACTGCACAGCCTCCCTGTGACCAGTGTCTCCCATTTCAAGGAAGAAAATCCCCTGGTCAGGTGTACCTTATGTAATTTGTATGCACTCATATCCCACTCCAATGATTTACTCTTTAGACTCTGAACACCCTGAGCTGGAATGGGCACTGCAGGTAACCTAGTGGAAGGGAACATCTCACCAAGTCACTGTTCAGACACATTCTGAAGGCACATTTAACTCATGAGTCTCACTGTTCAAAAGACTGATGGCTGATAATTTCTTAAGAAAAGACATAAGGACTTGATTTTTTTTTTTACTGTAATAGGGAGTTAAATAAAAAATGCCACCGTTCACTTGTGCTACCTCAGCCATAACTGTACTGCTTTGAAATTGTCCTTATCTATTCAATAACTAACTGTATCTTGTCATGTAAAAGCTCTGACATGACAATTAACATCTCTGTTATTCTGCAAGTAAAATTAAATCGCTCACTAGTAAAATAGACTAAAGGCAACCAGAAACGGCAGATATGCCACCTATCTTCTGACCGCATTCTATCCTTGGGTGACTTTTTCTATGCAATTTACAGACAGTGGATGAAAAACGAAAAAAAAAAACTTTTGACATTTGTTCTGTGATGTAATACAGCACTTACCCATCACATTATGAGTTAAAATAGATTCAGACTTGGGAAGTCACCCTCCATCTTAAAATGAAGCAGACATAGACAACTAGTCATCACTCTTTCCTAAGCAACTCACCTTTGGATAATACTGACTTATGTCCTTCCCAGGGTATCTGTGAAGATCAAGACAAGTAATATGCATACCAACAACTTCCATTCATTCTGGACCTACTAGGCTAAGCACCCAATGTGTAATCATGTGGGCTCTTTCCATGGTCAGCTAGTTGGCATTTCTGTTCTGATCTCTTAGATACAGCTAAACTGAGAAAGTAGTTTTACAAAAGTCAGCCAATTATTAAATAGATTATGGATAAATACATCCAAAACAATGATACATCAATTATAGATAGAGAGAGATTTTAGGTAGATGAAAATTAGATAAATGGATGACATAGATAACAAATACAGATAGATATAACATAGATGTAGATAGATAATGGATAAATAGATCACGGATAGGTGATAAACGATAGATGTGATACTAGATGATGCCTGCCTGGATGGGTGAATGAATGGATGGACAGGTGAATGGACAAAGATAGGTAATAGATAACAGAATTAGAGAGCTGTAGATTTTGTAGTTAGGAGAGTGTCTTCTATTCATCTATGATTTGGGTTCAGATCTCAATTTTTCCTTTATGCCTCAATATCTTCAAATACAAAATGGATACAATGACATATCAAAAAAGAGTTTTTATAAGTATTAATGGAATATAAGTGTGTGTATAGTGAAATCCACAGTGGTTACAATATTATACTTTAATATTTTAATCACATGTGCGTGTACTTGTGTGCAAATGTGAGTGCAATCACTACATGCATATGAGTGCTTGTGAAGGCCAGAAGAGTGCATTTAACCCCAGGTGATACTGAGAGAAACCCTGTCTAGAAGAAGAGGAGGAGGAAGAAGAGGAGCAAGAGGAGCAAAGGAGCAAGAGGAGCAAGAGGAGGAGGAGGAGGAGGAGGAGGAGATAACAGTCATGTTCACAGTAATGAATATGTGTGTGTGTATATGTGTGTGTGTGAACATATATATACATATATGTGTGTTTATACATATATGTGTGTGTGTATATATATATGTGTGTGTATATACATATGTGTATGTGTGTGTGTATATATACACATATATGTGTGTGTACATACATATATATGTGTATGTGTATATATGTGTGTGTATATATATATACATATGTGTGTATATATGTGTGTGTATATATGTGTGTGTATATATATATACACACATGTGTGTGTTTGTGTGTGTGTGTAGTCTTTTCTTGATAGTCTTTTCTCCTTCAAAAAGGACTTAGAATGTTTTCCACCAAAGTGTTAACCCTGATTATTTCTGGATAGAAGTATGAATATTGGTAATATTTACTTTCTATTTTATTCTTTATGAAGACTTTAATGTTTACATGATTTTTATAGACCTGGCCATTTTATATTTCTCATTAGAGCCTGGAACTTGATCCTCCTGCCTTTTCCTCTATGTATTTGGATTACAAAATGTACCAGGACACTAACTTCAAAATGTATCTTTATACATACTGTATATACACCTTTTCTCATTCTGTGTTCTTGGCACTTTTTAGGCATGAAAGATATGACCAGGAATAAAACCAACTCTCTCCTGAGCTTGCAGGCTTCCACTGACCAGGGCAGGGGTACAATAAACAAAACTAGACTATACAACCAGCAGAAGGAAGAACCAGCTACTGAATATTACACTAAGTTGGTCTCTCATCAGAGTGGCATCTGAGTAGAGACAGGATGATACAAACCACCGAAGCTGACATCATAGGAAGAGAACATTCTAGACAGAAATATATACAAAGGTCCTGAGTGTAAAAATCCCACATTTTTCCTTTCAGCTTTTTAAATGTTGTTTTAATTTGGGTAGAATAGGTAAAAAAAATAAATAAATAAAATAAAATAAAATAAAAATACCTGGCCCTGCAGCTCTGTTTTCAAACTAGCATCACTGTCATTCTGAATATCAACAGCAGAAACAGGGGGTGAACCTTGGTCTTACCCCTTGTTGTACAGTGCTAGCTTCAAAAGAAAATTATACAAGGAAACTGAGTGGTCCCCTGCATTCACTAGTATCTAAGCGGCCAGAAGGCATCGGATCCATGTCAAGAACAGCTGGTTGTCTGCTCTGTGCCCAGGGGCTGACTGATGCGTGGCGATGAAGGAGAGAAAATGCTGGCCCCCACTGACATAACAGCCTCAACAAAACCACTGCATGCCCAGAATGGTTAGAGAATCCTGCAAGACAGAACACGCTAAGTCTCCAACTGCCACACAATGACTTTCTCCAAGTGAGGTGGGACAGCCTCCATGAGTTCCAGAGGCCAGGGACCATGGTGGCTATTAAGAATCTAAGACAGTCAGTGATATACCTTTTTAACTCCCTTTCATCTAAGTATGTTGGGATTTTACTGAGGAACACTGCCCAGAAAAGGAAGCATGAGCACTGAGGTCATTCAAAGCCTGACAGCAATAGGGCATGGCCACTGCTAAGAACACTCTCTAACACTTCCGACAGCAGTATGAGAGGAAAGCAACATCACAGCCAAACATCTGGGGCAGGAAACACTAGAACTGGATTAATCCTTGGAAGCCAGCATGCAGCTGAGCTTGCTCCTTTGGGACCCATAATCTGCAGAGACTAACCTCCTTTTCTCGCCTGCTTCCTGGTCGTCAGACTACCCAGCACCAATGGCATCAGTATACAGGTAATGTCAGATCAGCACTAAGTCTCCAAGTTCAACTTAAATCTGAAGACGGGAAGACTGCCTGCAACGCCCTCCTTGCCTCCATTTCTACTTCTAGATGCCACGAAAGGGTTGAGCTTTCAGGCCTCACTGTGGCCAGATCTTTTCTCTGGCTGAGGAGGGGACTTGTGTCCCTATTTGATTAAGGCCTACATACGGAGCACATCAACATGGCAGTGAAGAAATTTTGCCTAGGTCTGAATAATCCAGGTCATGGCTTTCAGTAAACATGAAAAGAGTCAGTGGGTTTCCTGGCCATTTCTGATCAGTCACTATCTGCCAAAACCTAAAGGGGTACAGACCTTCTGGTAAGGCAGTCTTAGGGGTAGATTTTTAATGCTTTGAGGAACTTTTATGAAGAAGTTTAAAAACAACAGACTCAGAGTACTAAAAAGTTCTTTCACCAGACTTGAAACCAAATTTCCCCTATCCAGATGGCTTCCAAGGCCAAGAGGGAGGGAAGTCCCGCTGCCTTTTTATGTTGGTCTTGATTGTTGTTAATGATCCCCAGCTGTAAGTCTCCCACATCTCTTTAACCTCTCTCTGGTTGGCCTCACATATCTCTGCCTCTCTTGCAGGGAAAATAGAACACAACACAGCGCCCTTTCCCCAGAGCCTGTGCTGTACAACACATGCAGGTCAGCTGCCAAATGGACCCTAAACTTTGCCCAAACGCATCAGCAAGATCCCTAGGCTGTCTTGGAAGAAGTGGATTGGCATCGTAAGTCCTAGAGGTAATGTGGAACCATCCCAAGAACCAGCAACAGAAATTTGATGGTGATGCTCTGTAGCCTGTAGTCAGCTCTCTGATGTTTCCACTTCCACTTGGTAGGAGTCACTGCCTTCAAAGTCAACACTGTTGGGGATGCATTACATGTCAAGGGTTCTGAGTCTAAAATCAGAGTCCTTGCTTCAAAGTTGCTTTCCAGAGTGTTCAGCTAATGCTAACACTAATGTTCACAACAGTTTTTCAGGTATTTGTAACTTGTTCATCCAAAAGCCTTTGGACTGGTGACACTGTGGATGCAGAAGGCCCAGAGACAAACAAGTGTTAGAGTCCTGGCCAAGCCAGGACAGGGCTGAGGGTAGGTAATATTTAAAATAGAAGAACCCTCCAGGAAGAAACAGCAGAGGTGCAAAGGAAGAGGCTAGACTGGGGTGTATGACTCATAAGAATGAGTTCTTCCAAGACATGTAAAAGGAGCTTAAAGAGATAAGGACAGGAGAAGCCTGGGGCAGGGGAACGAGCTCAGAGTACTGCGTGAGATCTTGGAAAAGACAAAGAGGAAACAAAGAAATAACCTAGGCTTTGCATCAAAACTCCATCGAAGGACCCCTTACAGTGCAGGTCTCTTACAAAGTTCCCTTCCAAGATCAGAGAGCTCCTAGGCTGCTATAGTCTGGTGGCTGCAGTAGCCCGGTTACCAGCTGCCCTTCACTCCACTTCTGCCCATTTGTTGAAACATACACTGGTTAACAATGGCCAATTGAATGTTTCACTTCTGTTGATTTAACTGTTTTTCCCAGTAGGCTGGTTTTGTCTAACCACAGCGTCAATCCAAGAATCCAGGGAACTATTGGCTCTCATATAGTATAAAATAATAGGCAACAGGCAAATAATGCAAATGAACTTAAAATTCTCTGTTAAAACGACTTGAAGTCGTTTCAACCTTGCTGCCCTCTCACTGAGACACACACACACACACACACACACACACACACACACACACTTTATAGCACGTCCATGTCCCAGCATCTGCATTCCCAGCCTACCCTGGGCTCTTCAGCCAGGTCCAGATGAAATGCCCTGAGTCCAGTCAAGCCTCCTACTCCAGGATTTTAAAAATGGACCCAATAAAGAAAATGTGATTTCCAAGCATAGAATCAAGTTTCCTTTGTTCCTTCATTTGATTCTGGGCCAGAGGGAGCAAGGCCCTCTCCTCTGCTTCATGGTAAATAAAGCGGAAGAAGGGGGAGATCTGAATCTTAACCCTGAAAACCCCAGCTGCCAAGAGCCGACGGAAGTGGAATCCAGCCCGTGGATCAGGCAGGCAGATGGACAAGTAGGCAGAGACATGGGGCACACAACAGGGCGTGCTGTCATCCTTACTCCTGTGGCTATCCTACCCCCACCCCACACCCCCACACCCCCATATCCCCACTTCCTTGCAACACTGAAGACAGTTCTTCCAGGGACTAGAGAGATTGCTTAGGAGTTAAGAACTTCCTACTCTTCCAAAGGACCAGAGATCATTTCTCATCACCGGAGAGAGGTAGCTCACAACCACCTAACAACTCCTCCGGGGCACCTGATCCTATTTTCTCACCCTCAGAAATCAGCATACAAAAGCTCTTCTGCCCATCTTTTGTTAAAGTGTAGACACAAGGAGAAAACCAGGAAATCACTGGCTGTAGGGACGAGGGTGTTAGAGCAAAGGTGTACTAACAGACCTTCAAGCACGTCTTGTGTGAAGACTCTTGTTTTAGAAGACTGCTCTAAAAACAGAATAGTTTTACCTTTCCCTCACCCCCATGCTCTTATTAGTCACTCTGTAAAACACAGAAGAACCCTAAGAATCACCCAAACAAAGCTGCACTGAGCTGGAGCCACATTTCCAGCACACCCAGTATGTATGCCTAAGTGAAGACACAATGCAAAGAGGAAATAGAAGTAACGTAGGAACTTGGAACGTAAGAGCTTGGAACAAGGCAGCATCTCCCCCACGTAGGCTGATCCACCTGTACACCTCTGAAAGAAAGGTTTGTTTATAATCACAGTGCTGACAGGAACACTGAGAACATGCACATTCATTGCTGGATTGAGAGTCAGACCTGTTTGTAACCAAGACTGGCTCTTCCCTTCCATCCCTATAACAAATAAAAGTCAGCCTGAGCTCCTAAAAGATAAAAGCTTACCTCTCTGGTGTTCTGAATAAGATTAGACACTAAGGGACTAGAACTATTTGAAAGGATTAGAAAATGGGGCCTCAGGGGTGGTTTTGTTGTATGTCACTGGGGGTGGGCTTTGAGGTTCTAGATTCTCCAGCCAGGTCCAAGGGCTCTCTTTCTGCAGCCTGCAGACGTAGGGCTCTCAGCTCCTTCTCCAACACCATGTCTGAAGGCATGCTGCCATGCTTCCTGCCATGGTGAGTAAGCCAATCCCAATTACATGCTTTCCTTTGTAAGAGTTGCTGTGGTCATGGTGACTCTTCAGAGCAATAGATTCATGATTAATGCAACCTCCTTTGGGAGGACATGTGGTGCACACCTATTGTCCCAACAACTGTGTCAGGGGCCACAGAAACAAAAGCAGCAAACGTGGAAGCAGGAATAAAACAAAAAGTTACCGTTTCCAGGCCTTGGGAAACACGACCGTTTGTATGCACAGCCAGAGCACATACACCACAGTGCAATGGTGTTGCCTCAGGACACATATCAGCCCTGCCAAGTGGACAGTTATGAAAATTCTGTCCTGAAATTTGTTGCGATTTCCCTCAAATGACAAAAGTCAGTCTGTTAAGAAATCACACCCCAGGGACAGCTCTACATCTCTGACTCCATGTCATGTTTCCTCAGTTTACTTCCAGTCAAAATGCATTTTTCCCAGGGCTCCTAAGGCTGGGGTCAGTGCAGCTAATGAAAAGCAAGCTGTCTCTCCTTCCTGCTACACACAACGGCAAACTAACAGAATGCAGGTTCTGATCCTGGCATATTTGTTGTTGGTGATGATGTGGAAACTGATGGCCGACACCTTCCTTCTCTCTAAGCTCTGAAGGCCCTGCTGGGAGCACAGGAAAGGAAAAAACTGGTGATTTTGACTGGAAGTAAAACAGTTGGATAAACATGACATGACATGGTGTCAGAGTGCAGAACCATGGGACTAGAGAACTCACAGACACGGACAGAATACATATAGCTGAGATTCAGGAGTATGCTCATGGTACTGCAAACTATCAGGATGGTGGAGTTCTAACAAGAGGCAAAGGAAGAAAGAAAAAAGAAAGAAAGAAAGAAAAGGAAGGGAGGGAGGAAGGGAGGGAGGGAGGAAGGAGGGAGGGAGGGAGAAAGAGGTCTTGAAAATTAGCTATTATCTTTTTACTACTGTACTATTAGAAATAAGGTAAAACCCCAAAATCACTAATTTAAGACCAAGAGTTTTGTCCCAGGGACACATAGCTCATGGGGTCATTCTAGAAGATCTAAAATTGAAATCGGAAGGGAACTGGAACAAGTTTCTGAGAGAGTGACAGCTGAGTGGGAACATTAAGCAAAGTACAGAGGGCACTAAGTAAAGGGAGGGGTGCTGAGGGTCAGGCTCGCATTCATTTTATTTATTTATTTATTTATTGGTTTTCGAGACAGGGTTTCTCTGTGTAGCCCTAGGCTGTCCTGGAACTCACTCTGTAGACCAGACTGGCCTCGAACTCAGAAATCCACCTGCTTCTGCCTCCCGAGTGCTGGGATTAAAGACGTGTGCCACCACTGCCCGGCCAGGCTTCTATCCTTGATCCACAGAGTACACGGTACATATCATCCAACACAGAGTCGGCTGCGGTTCCATGAAATGTAAACGAGACATCTTTGCCTCACTGTATGAACTCTGCTTCACTCAGATGACTCATCTCAAAAAAAGCAAAATAGCATCAGGCTATGTTCTTGCTACTGGAGAGGATGGAGTTCGCTGTCTTCGTTAATGACAAAGAATTTTCTGTGTAAGCCAGAATGCTGAATAATCAACTAACCATTACCATGTCAAGGCCAAACAGCCCTCTCCTTCTGGCTCTTTAGAACACTATTCTTGTTTAACCTTTCATAAACTGCAAACAACTTTGATACCCCCATAAAAGGATGGGAAATTCACCCAGGAAATACGTAAACTGTCAGATATAATTTCAGGAGTTCCAAGGATTCCCGAAAATTAAAGGAGTTATTGCAAGAAACCTGGATCTGGCAGCAGCCAAAAAGGGCTCTTAGACCCAGTCTGCTCCCCGGGCTTCATGGGCACCACCGTTACAGTTACTGAATTCACTTCCACACTTGACAGAACAGCACTTAGAAGGGAATCCATGACTCTAGTGGCTGTTTTGTAACCATCCTGTAAACAGATGGCTCCGGTGGTCCTCCATCGCTGAAGTTCTAGCATTTCTGTAGTTTGTAGTCTTCATGCTCCAAGGGAGAGCAGACACACAATGAGCTGTTCCAAACACTTTTCTACCCATGGAAAGTGCTTTCCGATGTTCCTTTACTCCACTCTCTGCCAGCCTTTGCTGTACACTGTCAGACTTAGTTCCCAATCTTAGACCTGTGTACCTTCATCAGAACCCTCAGTCCTCCTGTCTCTCATCTACGGAGCAGGAGAATGGCCTGACAGGATGGAAATGGAGAAGGGGAAAGAAAACCACAACCTCCTGCAGGTGTCATAGGAGGTTTCCCCTTAAGAATTTGTGAAACAGTAGCCAGTGGAGCAGACTGAGACATATTACATCAATGTTTCCTTGACTCCAAGACAGCCTTTATCACACATTAAGCTGGGAATACCAGCTTAAAGTGAGGACTAGGATCAACTGGCTCAGGGTCAGAAATCTCAACTCCGCTATTAGAGGGTCAAAACTAAAGAGGTAAAATGAGTTAGCCTGTTGCATGTTTTTCCTATAGTCAGAAAAGCATGCTCAGGATGTTTAATCAAGGATGAAGTCTGACTCTTCAAGAATGATTGAATCAACATTAAGGTACAGTGATCCTTAATTGAAACGAAGGGTTGGCAAATGGGTTTCCAACTAGACCCCAACTTTGTCTCTACACTACCCTCAACTCTGTAAGACCATCTCCAGGCACAGACTTCAAGGTCTTGTTAGAACCTTGATCCTGGATCAAGGAGACTGAAATTCACTAACAAGGTAGAATCTTGGGCTCCAGCCCAGACTTACTTAACCAGCATCTACATTTTATATATCTCTGATAATTCATATGTACACTTGACATTCAAAATAAGAATGGTTTGTGGTAGGTTTTGTTCATATTGTTTGTTCAGAGGTCTGGATGGGTTATCGTTCATTTGATTTTTAGACAGGAACCAACACTTTAGATTAAGGTGACCTAAAACAACACTGTATAGCCCAGGCTGGCCTCAAACTCATGTTAATCCCTATGTCTTAAGCTCCTGAGAACTGGAATTACATGCATAAACTACCATGCCCAACTTTTAAGATATATTAAAGGACGAAACAGTTTCCCAAGATTTTTCTCTCAGCCCAGACTAAGGCATTTTCTCTTTGGAGAGAATAAAGTTAGCCGTCTGCTTCAGAGGTGAGAGTGTGATTTTTCACTACACACAAAACTGGAAGAACTGCAGGGGAAAAACAACCTGAAACACATAGGCACAAAGAGGGTGGTAAGGTCAGCCTCAGTCACACGACAGGAACCCTGACACTGTCTGTGGCCAAAGAGCCTTAGGACTGATGTTGTGAGACAAGATCAGCTGCTCGTGATTTCCATCCTGCATCAGGCTCAGCCCACTCTCCCCTAATTAGAGCCTGTGTCCTGTTTCTAGGTGACAGGCGGTGATAGAACTCTCGGATAGGGTTCCCTCCGTCCATTCATCACAAGACACATAGGTTACAGCAGATCTAACAGAGAGGCGGACATGATATGTTGTCTATGGAACTGTCACTTGTGATGTATGAGTTACACAAGTCTTGGTGTTTTAGGGACTCCTATGAAGTGTAGGATCAAATAAAGCCATCAAAAACTTAGAGAAAGGGACACAAGGAATTTATTAGGCACTGCCCAGTTACTAATGCACTAGTGATGTATGAAGCAGAAATCAGACAGAAGACATAAATGTTGAGTTGCTGTTTTCACCAAAGGAAAATGCTATAAAACATGGATTTTGATTCTAATCTCCAAAAATGTCTTGGAGTCTATACACATAAAATCAGCTGCAGGGATCAACAGAATCTTCACTCTTCTAATTTGTTAAAAACGCTTCTCTGCATCCTTCCACTGTTTACAGCACAGCACTTGTACAAACATCTTAAGATAATTCTTCCTCAGTCAGTTCAGAGAAACGTACTCCTATTCATAGTTATAGGTCAAACGCATCCAGCAAACGGGATCAATGGACACACAAAAATCCATCAGACGCTTGTTCCAAGCTGCAGATAATCTTAGAGAGAGTGACAAATGGGAAATAATTGCCATGTAATGGGACAATGGTGAGCCTCACATAAGACAAAAGCATCAGATTAAACAACACTAGAGATTCCCACTGGACTCTGAAAAGGGGAGAGTGGCCCAATTCCAGCTACTGAGCCTCCCTAGGATTCTGTACTCTGTACCAATTTCAGGGTCTATGGTCTTTCAGAGCTCCCTACTAGGTCTTCACTATATATGGTCATGAGGCTTAAGGATTGTACAGCTGGGGTTGTCACACTATAACTTAATGTATAAAATGATAAAATGGATTTACTTATATGGCAAGCCAAGGGTCTAAGATACAATTAAAATTAGGATGTTGGGGAGTGAGGCTCCCCTTAATTATTTAATTCCCTTTTCTTTTGTGAGTGCTCAAAATTAAAGCTGTGGCCTCATAGATGCCAGGCAAAAACTCAAGTGCTGTGCTACATCCCCTGAACCCTTTAGTCCACTCAAATTACAGTTATCAGCACACAACACTGAAGCTGATACAGGGTCCTAATAACAGTCTGCCCTGAAGGGACAACTGTTTCTTATCTGCTGGCTGACACACTTCTGTAAGATTTTCTAGCATCAAATCTGGAGTACTCTTTTCAAACAAAATGGCGGTCAGCATTTGTGTGAGCAGCTAGCACCACCTTCACCCCACGACTATGGCCTCTACAACGGACACTCAGAATACAATGAAGACATTGAAGTTTTCCAGGCTCTAGACTCAATTGCTGACCACAATCACTTCTTGTAGGAGCATGGTTATTAGATGTTTGAAATGGGAAGCACACTATGCTCTTGATGCCCATCTATGGACAAAATCATATTGTGGTGTGGCATAAGAATGACAATAGCATTCTTATTGATGCGGGTTAAGTGTGTCATCCTCAGACTCATAGATTGGAACCTTACTGATTTTAGTGCAGCAGTGTTGGAGATGGATACCATTACGAGGTCTTCAGGTTGGGGTTTGGGGGGGAGGGGATGATGCTCTTACAAATGGATCGATATCCCTCTCAGAGTAACAGATTTGCATGTGAGATTTTTATCCCATTATCTTTCTGGGTGTAGGTCCATTTGACCTTCTGTCTTCCACAAGTTTCTAAAAGTTAAGCTAATACCACCTCCTTGCTCTTAGATGTTCCAGACACAACAGCCACAAAGCAAAATATGCCTTTTTTTGAAAATTACATGACCACATCTCATCTATCCAGTCATAATCCCTTAGAATGAATTAAAACACTAACTAACTCACTCTGACCCACCTAATATGAATCATTTCAATAGGAAAAGGCTGACAGTGTCCCTTATCTAATAGAGTAAATGGGAATTAGCTGTTGGAATCTTATGGACAGCCATCTCGGCTGATACCAAGCCTCCATAGAGAACCCTAGGACAAAACCTTAGGAAACATTTGAAACATCCCAGGCAATTTCTGTGTTCATTCCCATCACTTTATTCTTGTTGGCGTGGTCACCCATTATTAATCACAGATGCTACACAGACACACTGCTACTTGCCACTGCCACTGAGAACCAAGCCTTTAACTTTGGAATTTCAGATGTCTGTCACTCTGGAACAGAAATGGAGATGTCTACCATCCTCGATTGTAGAGATAGCAGCTGTCCTAGTTTGCTTCTCTGTTGCTGAGCTAAACATCATGGACAAAGCAACTTGGGAAAGAAAAAGTTAATTTTAGTTCATAGGTTATTAGTCCATGATCAAAGAAAACTGGAGACAGAAACTCAAGGTGGGAGTTGAAGCCAAGGCCACAGAGAAGCACTGTTTACTGAATTGCTTCTGAGCTCACTTTTCAGGTACTGTTTTTTGCACAGCCCAGACCTACCTACCCACACAGTGCTACATCAATTAGCAGTTAAGAAAATGCTCCAACATGAGGCAATCACAGACCAACCTGACAGAGGCAGTTGTTCAGTCAACAGCCCCTCACTCAGGTGTGTCACTCTGACAAACAAGATTAGCCATCACAGCAGCTTCCCATGGTATTATTTTAAATATATAATATGTGAGCTATCAGAAAATGCCTCAGGAAATGTTTATGTCTCTGTAACTAAGGAAATTAAAAGGTGAAGAAAAGAAAAATGGGCAATTTGGACCCTTTACCTTCAACAGAGGTCCCAATCGTAGGGTAATCAAAAAGATGGAAAATCACCAGCTGGTGACTCAAATCCAGTACAAAGAATTACATGATGCTTGATTGAATCTTTTCTTCTCAAATCCATTGATCTTAATAAACCTCATTGGTCTATAGGGGAAAAAACAAAACAAAACACTTTTCTGAATACCTGAACCATGGACACATGTGGGTTGCTGGTTTCTTAAGTGGTTGTTATCTGTAAGGCCCCAATCTAAGATCCAGGGTGGATATGAGACTCTAACTTCAAAAATGTAACTTAGCCAAGAAATTAGAAAGTGTCAAGCATTATTTTGAACAAAGCTCAAATCAGTCAAAATGAAAGCATGTAAAGATATTTGCTCAGCAGTGAGAGGACACAGCATAGTCCAAGAAAGAGCAGAAGCAGGAAAACACCTAAAACTGGGAAAGTCTTCAAGAAAGGCAAGCTATCCACAGGCACCCAGCACAGCAGGGTGTAGCAAAGGTGAAAAGAAGCTGACCATGACGAGGCTCAGTGTGAGTGATGGGGGCACATGGATGTATGCACAGAAGCTGCCATTTATGACCTCACTTTCTTTCCCTTCCAAATGCTCCTAGAGATGTCATCAAGTGGCTCCATGTTGCATTGATTTAAAGGAAGTTTTCTCCCCAATAGCTACTGCATTGTATATAACTACCATCAAGAACTAAAATAATTCCCTGAGTTATAAAACACTGAACACCATATGACAAATTAAGGGCAATTACAGAAAGATCAACAATTCACATAATGTTCTGTATAGTTTACTTTCCCAAATGAAAACACTGGGGCCTAAACAGATTAACGTGACAAAGTAAACTGGTAATACTTTATACCACATTGTGTAAGCACCATGATTTTATTATAAGCACAATATAATGTGGTCCTTCAAAGTGCTAGATCTTAGATGATCTTATTCTGAAGTACATAAGACTCAAGAAAAACTTTGGGACTAAAAATCCTTAATTGATTGGGGATATTCATTGAGATTACAAATCTCATACATTCAGCTGACTGAGACAGATGCACATACTTACAGTCAATCACTGGACTGGGGTCAGAGTCCCTATGGAAGAGTTGGGGGACGGATTGAAGGAGCTGAAGGGGATGGCAAACTTATGGGAAGACCAACAGTCTCAACTAACTTGAACCCCTAGAAACAAACAGAGACTAAGCCATCAACCAAAGAACATACAGAGGCTAGACTGAAGCCCACAGAACATATGTAACAGAGGACTGACTGTCTTATCTAGCCCCAGATAGAAAGGATGGACCTAATCCTGTAGAGTCTTAATGCCCCAAAGAAAGAAGATGCCTGGGGGGTTACCTTCTTGGAAGCAAAGGGAGGAAGGATGGGATAAAGAACTCTGAGAGAGTGGACTGGGAGGGGGCAACACTTGGAATGCAAATAAATAAAATAATTAATAAAAAATAAAAAAATAAATCTCATACATTGGAAGTTTTGTTATGCCACGACCCTAGTTACCCAAAATGGTTTGTACTTTTACGATTCTCTGTGGCAGCAGAGGCTTACTCTACTACAACAGTTTAAATGAAGAACCAAGGTACAGAGCTCAAGCCAGGACACAACCACAGAAGCATCAAATGCCAGAAAGGGAGGTGTATCTAAGTCAATTAACTTTCTATATTCCAAACAATAGGCACTGCTCCAGTTTGGTAGTGTTCTTATTCCCACATATCAGCAAAGAGCAAAGTAGAATTCTCTTCACCCTTAACAGAAAGTTTTGCCAGCCCTTTATTCATATTGCATTTTGCCAGTAGTGTCCATGGATAGATAATGGTTCAATAGTTTCACTAGAAGTGTGTGTGTGTGTGTGTGTGTGTGTGTGTGTGTGTGTGTGTGTGTTCCTGCTAGGATTACTGTAGCAGAACTATCTATATACAATCCAATACATAAACCCCAAGGACTGCAGAACCATAACACATAATGAGTCTGTCAGTGCTCTGATCTCCCTGATTTGTGTGTCCAGAACCATGTTGGCAAGCAAAGTACCAAAAGTGTTTCCTGTACACATCATCCTCCTTGTCCCTATCCCCAACTTAAAGGCTTTACTCAACTTGACCCTATCCCATCTCAGATAACCTCACCCCCAGTTCTCCTTGGTACTCATTTCTAACTTCATTGGGGTTTAACATCTATAAAAAAATCAAAACTTCTTTAAATTACTTTCAAAATACACCCTGTTAGCATGAAGTTGCATAATCTCAGTTGCTATGTTGCAAAGTGTACTTTAAATTCTCTCCTTCTAAATGTTCTCCTTCCAGCTTGAGAACTCTCTTCAGGTTATGCGCCTGTGTTTGTGGACCTCACCTCACAGCAGCCTTTTCAATTGCAAAAACTGAATGACCCCTGATAAGAGGAGAATGGCTTCTCCCCTCCTGGGACCATGTACACCACCTCAACAGTGAGGGTGATGTCTAGTTGGACTTCTCCTTCCTTCCTATTCATCAAGGTTAAACACCAAATAAAATCTGATCAAAGTTCTGATTTCAGTCCAAAAACCTTCTGAGAACCCACACTGAACAGCTCCATTGCCACACAAGGAGCCAGAAGTCCAGAGCCCATGGACTTTGTAGCTGTTCCAGTTAGTGATAGAGCAAGTTAGATATGATCCGGCCATATTTGTGGATGCTGTGGTCACCAGATGGTGAGTTAAAAACGACATGTGAGCAAGCACAGCAGTAAATGTCTGAAGATATGTGCCTTAGAATGGAGTGAGTTTGGTGCCTCCACCTGTTCACTGTTCTTCCAGCAAAAAGAGTTTGATGTAAGAGAGAGTACTCTACAAAGCAAAATCAAGACCCTCTCCACTTGAGAGATAATTTCCCTACATCTTTTTTTTCTAAGTGAATTAATCCTTATTTTGAAAAAAAATTCTAGATACTTAACTGAGACAATCTGTTTCTCTTCTCTACTATGGACAACTTGCAAGAACCACACTCTTGAGAGACAAATCCTGAACACTTGTAAATCCAGCCTAAGCTTTAAGAACCTTAGGAGAGACACTGGGGGTTCAGACCCAGGTCAGAGAGTGAGTCTGTTCAAGTTTTTCCTTTGAAAGCTTCCAGAATTTACTTGATGTTTCTCAGTAACTTCAATGTACTGCAGAGCACTTGCAGCCTATTCTTTCTGTTGGTGGGTTTGCTGTAACATACCTTAGTTATTACTTCAGCGTGTCTACTCTTGCTCAGTACATTACGAGCTTCATTATCTGCTCTTTATGACATTATCTGTCGCTGCCTCAATCATCCCATCCATAAAATGGAATTAATAATTCCTGTCCTCATTTACTGTGAACAAATACTGCCAGAGAAAATGAGCATATAAATTAAATAGCTTGCTGCTCTGTGGAAGAAAGTTGCCTTAGAAACACAGGCTTATTATTTCTCCACAGAAAAAGCTAAATATATTAGAGTTTGCACGATGTTGCTGGCTGTGATTTTGCTCTTTTTAACCCTAGGCTGAAGGACTACATTAATTCCAGTCCCTAGGTGAACCTTTTATTCCATTTTCCACAGGAGGAAAAAAAAAGTTACTTTGCAAAGAAAGGAAAGAAAGCAAAAAATGCAGTATTCCCAAACCTCATTTAAGGAACATTCTGTTCTCCAAATTACAACGCAGCAAGCAGGCGAGTGGGAACTTTTAGAATCCTGCACCAAGCCCATTCCACACAGCACCCACTAATACAAAATGGCTTTAATTACTTTAATATAAATCCTGGAAATGTGCAGATGGACTGTAATAATTATGCAAAACTGAGATGGTCCTTTATAGAAACGCAGATCTTGCTAGCTAAAAGAAAAGGAAAGGAACACAAGTTCAACACAATATGTCAGGAAGCGTATCTCCTAAGAAGTCCTGCATTTCAAATGCCAAGCTGTACGTTTCATCTGATGTGGCCGTTGTTATGGAAACTATGCTTTTTGATTGAATAGCAGAATAAATACCTACGTAAAATCAGCATGATGGGCTACTGAATAAATTAAGAACTCCCAAGACAACAATAACTTGGAGTTCTTCCTTGAGATAAATTTGAAAAACACGTGTGCGTGTGTACTTGTGTGTGTGTTTATGAAATCTAACAAGAGCATAAGTATTTCAGAATTGAATTTCCTTCCTTACCTGGAGCAGGGAGATCGGCTTCACACTGTGTGTGAATGACATGTTTTGTCTCCTGGACATACTCATTGACCTCCTTGTTCACTTAAGATTTACTGAGGAAAAAGATCTGATGCTTCGCCAAAAAGATCATATTTTTAAATAAAAAGTCATATTCCTCCACTTTCCTTCTGAATTAGTGTAGAAGAAGACTTGAGAAACGAACGTGCGGTTATTACAGTTGTGATTTTTAAATCAAGTGGGTCATATATAAACGTGGAAAATCCCCAGGCATGACTGAAAGGTCAGTTAAACATGATTTTCCTATTTTTATGAGTGTGGTATTACACTGTTGCTGGTTTCTATTCATATTAACAGCCTTTCATAAATCATAACACAAATACATCTATCTTTCCATGCAGATATAATTTAGCCACTTGCTGACTTAATTAAAGGATTGCTCTAGAAAATATGGAATAAAACATATTGACGTTTGTTTTTCCACCTTTCCTTTTATACAGGTGATACCGGAGACAGTCAGTGCAGCAGGTCCCACCTTACAAACTTCCTCATAACGGGCATGCATTCGCCCATTGGATCAACATCTTTCAATTTATTAGCATGACAAAGGACACAATTATTTTGGATATGCCTGAATGCAATTTTCATTAACTTTGCAATGATTTATTAACAAAAGTGTCAGGAATGTAATAAAAGCAGCAGGACTCCTTAAAATGCCAAAATAAAAAAAAAAAAAATGAAGAATACGCTAGAATTTCCCAACTCGCCTTCCGGCACCAGGTCAATAAGGTTGCCTGATTCCATCAAAAGCATCAGCATGGTGAGTGAACTCTGCAATTAACAAAGAATAAGCACAAAAAATGCTAATATCTCATTTGAATGTAATTATGCACAGATTACTGTTCACTGGAACAAGAAAAGGGATTTTAATTGTCATCCAAAGTTACACACAAACCTAGATTCTTGTTAACTTTTTTTTTTGGTTGGGGTGTTCATGTGAGAATAGAGCAGGTAATTCACAATTCTTACATTCAGGGACATTGTAAAAGGCAATGCCTTTGTTTAAGAGATACAACTCACAAAGTTTTAAAATAGCATCATTCCATGTATATTGGCAAGGTTAGTTTGTAATAAGTTTCACCATCGTTTGCATTTTAATACTATTTGATCTCATTTACATGTTTAAATTTGTTCCTGTAATAAAATTCATTAGTATGTTTATCATAACTACATAATGAATATAGCCCTTATGTAAAATAAAAAATTGAAAGTACATTAGAGACATTACAAGCTGTTTGAAATTACTGTGCTTTGCATATTATACCTTATTAATTAAATTATAAATTATTTATTTATGTTATTTCTTTAATCAGGGGCAAGCGCTAGAACAATATTATATTAGTATAAGAAACACAACACAACTCAAAGCTAAATCACACGTGGACCAATTTTCCATATGGAGGCACACTGATCCATTTTGCCTTGGGGTGGCCAATGCCACTCCCCCTGCTGTGCATCAAGGGCTGCAGAGAGCTGTTAAAAAGAGGCTGGCATGGAGCAAATCAGTGTTTCCTGTGCAAGTTAAGAACTTCACTTGTTAGTCTAATGTCTCCCTTTGCCTTCTCCTTTTATTAGTATAATTAGATCAGATATGCAGATGGAAGCAAAGAGCAAATCATTATAGGAGTTAATGCCATGTCCCTTTTATTTGGAGTCTGTGGGTAAGAAAAAAAAGTAATCTTTTCTATTATTTCCATTTTTCTTCTGATTTCCTTTGTCAGCGGTGCTAAAGAATATGGGCGACTGAAGGAGCTAGAAGAGGAGAGAAAGAGGGAGACAGAGGCAGGGAGGGGAGAGAGAGAGTAAGACAGCAAAAGTGACAGAGCCCAATGTGTAGGCAAATAGCTCTAACTCACATGCTGCTTTTCCTTAATTCTCTTAATTCACCTCTCAATACATACATTTAGCTGGTATGCTGGCATATTCCTAGCAGTCGCAGCATTCAAGAGATAGACGGGGGGTCTGGAGCCCCAAGCTAACCTGTGCTAAACACGGAGACCCTGTCCCCAAAGTAAAAGCAACAGAAATCACTTAAATGTGGATAAAACATCTAAGACTCTGCACTTCTGTAGAGCTCTGAGGCGCATTTTATAAGCATGTTTCTAATCTCTTGTTTAATAACTTTGATTTGACCACAACCTGGCCTCTGTCTGAACTCACACCAGGTCTCATCATTTCGATAATATGTACTTCAGGGTCTATACAACAAGCAGACAGTGCTTTGGAGAGACCCTTCAGTCCTTAAGGAGTCTCCTTATATATGTGGGGACCAGGGGAGAGAAAGGTCATTCAGGAAGCTGTCTGCTGGGAAAAGCACAGGTCTGCTGTCAAAAGGTCTGGACTTTAATCCAGACACAGATAATGCCTACCCACAGAGTCCTACAGTTGTTTGGACAAAGTGTAGCAGGTTATCTATGCAGTGTTGGTTCAGTAAATAACAATTCGCATGCAACTTTCTTGCAAGAACATGACGGGATCTTACAACAGCCTCTCATGGAACTCCACAGGCCCGTGTGACATCCTAGAACTCACTTTCATAGCTATCTGCCTGGAACATACAGAAACACAAGGTGCATGCTGAGAATTGTACTGTTTGAAGCTAAAAATAAATTCCAACACCAACACCATATGTGGTAAATATAAGTACTTCTTAATTCATAGATTTAATTTTATAGTTTCTATCATCTTTTGGTCGGTATGCAATTCCCTGACTTTTCACAGTCCATACTATACATCTTGATTATGGCAAAAAGAGGAGACACGTAAGCCCGTGACAGGGGAGAATGGAAGCTGATGACTGACAGGGGAGTATGGGAAGAAGGTCCTCTGTTGTGCATAGTGTGACTTTCTGGAAAATAAGTAGACACACCCATGAGCACTTTGTGACACTAAGGTATCACATCCTTCTTGGCTCTCTGCCATAAGGCAGAGCCAGATGAACCAAGTTCTAGATAGCTAGCTGTGGAACACAGGACTGGTGGGCTCTTTTCTGTGCTTGGTCTCTAAGAATTGTTTACCCTATATGCAATTTCCTTGTGCTCTATGTTCTCGGTACTCATATGGAAAGCATCCATCTGGGAACCTTCAGAAGGCAAGCTGGGATGAACCAGCACACCAGCTCTGTCTATTGTGTTTCGCGGTTCTGTCTATTGTGTTTCGCGGTTCTGTCTATTGTGTTTTGCCAGGAGAACTCCTGTTAGAAAAACCATTACCCTATTCTTACTAGAACAAGTCTATAAAAGGAAATGCGAGGAAGTTTTGGTTTTTGTTGTTGTTGTTGTTGTTAAAGTTCTTCTGACTGGAAATGAAATTCCAGCTATAATTAATTTGATGAATGTGAAAAAAGAGAATGTCCAAAAATCACTGAAACCTTGGATATATATTATGTTCCAAGTAGTGCTCTGTACAAAATAGGACAGCAAAGCAGGGCAGTTTCCTGAAGAAGTAAACCGTACATGGAGATGATCATTACAGAGAAATTAGGTTCATTCAACAAAAGGTTTCTATCAAGAGCACGTTTCCAATCACTGTGCTGTTTTCCTGAGGGCAATTTCCAGCCAAAATGCTTCATTAACAAATAATCAAGCACCCCCACTTTTGTGCTACTTCTAAACCCAGGGAGTGTGAGCTTCATGTGAAGATGGATTAAAGGCTCTGAACAGAAGGGGTAAAAGGAAGGGGGTGATGGCCCCAAAAGATCACGCCAAGGGATGAAGTGACATCAAGAGGAGAAAGAAAACAGAATTCTATATAATTCTAATGATTTGGGAGGTGAAAGCTAGCTTTATATGGTGGCTCATCCCTTTAATCCCAGCACTAGAGAGGCCGAGGCAATCAGATCTCTGAGTTTGAGGCCAGCCTGCTCTACATAGTAAGTTCTTGGCCAATGAAGACTACGTAGTGAGACACTGTCTCAAAAAAAAAAAAGAGGGGGCCAGGTAGTAAAAGGTAAGATTCTTTAGAGATCTTTAGATTTTGATCAGCACAGTTTTTAAAATCTTAAAATATTAGTTAGACCTGTCAATGCTGAACCTAATATTAAGCATATCAGTCATATTTACATAGTGTTTATTAAAGATTATGAATACAAATTATGAGCCATTAAGGATGAGGTTAAATGCTTTGGGGTTTCTATTGACCAGTTACCCAGGGAGATTATATAATAGAACTCCCATAATCCAGTGCTTCTCTTTCTTTGGCTTGGTGGTTTCTATTTCGGCTTTTGTGAGACAGGGTCTCACTATGGCCAGGCTGGTCTTGAATCTGGCATCCTACCTCAGCCTACTAAATGCTGCACTGAAAGGTATCCTCCACCTGTCCCAGCATACCCAGTTAGGTGGTCTATTAATACATACTTAGGATAACTCTTATGTAATACTCACGAGGAAGAGAAAATGGAAAGCTTTTGGCTTAAATCAAGAAAGAATATTTTATGAAACTATTTTAAGTTATGATGAAGGGCCCACAGCATGCATGAAGAAAGCATGCAATCATGTGTATATAGCCAGCAACTTAACACCTAGTCCTTTTAATAGCTTAGTTAAAACGGCTTGAAACTTTCGATTACAAGTGGAAAAATTCAAAGAAAGGAAGGACAACTTGTGTTGGTCAATCACAAATTAAGACAAGGGAGCTGAATCCCCCACACTTTTCAAGAATACTGATCATTTTTTCATGATTCCCCACAACCACGTGAGACTTGTCCACAAAGTCCCAGACCAATGGGGTTGCTGAACTCACAGCTCATTTTTTATTGGAAGCTCCTATAGTCTTCTACGCTTGAACACCGGTTCATTCATGTTGGTCTTCTTGCCTCCCTTTCTGCAAAGAGCAACTCCATCCCTTCAGCCCTCCAGTCCCAAAGCCATGTTGTCCTTGCCTTTTACGCCTTTCATGCCACCTCTCCCCTCGCAAGCCATGTTGTCCTTGCCTTTTACGCCTTTCACGCCACCTCTCCCCTCGCAGAGGGTCTGAGCATCGCTACCCTGCAGCATCTAAACTCCTTCTCAAAGCAAAGCTTCCTTCTGCCTTCTCCTCACATCGTTCAGCAGACTCCCAACCACAACCAAACAGAAACCAACATCCTTGTAACAATCCACACTTCCTGCAAGATCTGCGGTCTCCTCTGCCTCTTCCTTTACTCTTCTCCTGGTGTTGTCTCCACCCACACAAGCCCCTGCAGTCTTTTAAATGAGTCAGCTATTGTCTACCTCAGGACCCTTGCACCTCCTGCTCTCCCTGCTCATTGTCTGTCTTCCTCTAGCATTGCCTTGCCAACCCCTTCCTTTTTGATTTGCTTTTCCCCATAGAACATATCAATTGTAATTGTTTTATCTATCTACCCCGATTGGAATGCAAGCCATTTGTGAATTTATTTTTCTAATTTGCTTTCTGCAATAATTCCAGAGCCCAGAAACTAAAATAATTCTCAAGAGGACTATATTAGCTCCTTAACTCGTTAAAAGAAACCTGAGGCTCAGAAAGAGTAACTGATATGCCATGTAGCAAAGGTAAGAGGAAACTGTACAACTGGATGTGGTGGCTCATTCCTTTAATTCTAGCACTTAAGAAGCACAGGCAGGCATATCTCTGGGAGTTTGAAACAAGCCTTATGTACATGGTGAGTTCTAGACCAGCCAGAGTTATACAATGAGACTCTTTTTAAATATTAATAATAATTTTTATTTTAATAAAAAGCATATAAATAATAAAATATTAGTGGATCTTCTGGGATATTTTATTGTCTCCATCATACTGGCTGACATGAAACATTCCACACATTAGATACTTTTAAAGTATGAGATGACTTAAACATTATGTTGTTTTTATCTAATCCATTTTGTTCAGTGTCATTGGTCTTACTAGAGTTCATAAACTGTTCTATGTAACAATTAGAATAACATTAAATCAAACCTTTAAAAAGAACTTACTTCAAATTTTAAATAATATTCAACCAACAATGGAATTGTTTATGCAAACCAATTCCTTCAGTTCATGCCCCAAAAGAAAAACATGAAACAAAAGTTTTAGAATACATCATAATTTAAATTTTCTTAATCCCCCTGTCCCAGTTTAATTCATTTATCCCCAACAGTCAGACAGAACGAGCGTCAGGAGAGCTGTTCCAAGGACAAAGAAGACAAGAACGAAGAAGAAAGAAGTGTTAGAGAGCTAGAAGGAGGGGAAGACGAAGAGAGGAGGGAAAGGAGGGGATGAAGACCAGGGGGTTTCCATGTTGGCGCTGGGCCGACAGACCAATCCAGCTCCAGCTCTGGGATAGCCACACCTGCCTCTGGACTCCTCAGAAACATGACATACACACGGTAAACACACATGCAGGCAGGTAAGACATTCACATACACATATATAATAAGATAAATCTGAAAATCAAGCAAACAACAACAACAACAAGAAAAATGTTCTTGTTTAAGGCTGGGCAAGATGAAGCACTCTTGTAATTCCAGCACCTAAGAGGTAGAAGCAGGAGAATGATAAAGTCTAAGTCATGTTTGGCTGCATTGTAAGTTTGAGGCTATCCTGGCGTTGACAACACGCTGTCCCCCCTTTAAAAGTAAAGTTAAAAATAAAATGAATGCTGTACCCCACAAATGGATAATAATTGGTCTTATTCAAATCTGCCTTACAAATTAGAAAAATTCTTGAGTTCTTCACTCAATTTGGAAGGTTTTATAAACTATAATTCAACTGAAAGAACAATCTGTAGTTGAGATTCATGCAGAAGAGACACTATGAGCCAAGAATTTAGACTCCATGTTCACAGAAATGAGATGGACAATGTTCCATTCATGTTGCTGATATTTCTGTTAAGACATATTGAACGTCTGATGATGTCCACTGACTTTTGATTCTGAAATTGACATCCTTCCTTATTATTAGCTTATTACATGTTATTCTTTGGAAAGTTACATCTTGATGAATTTAGAAATGGAAGTCTTTATGTCTGGATCTTAAAATAAAATTGAAGGTAATATTTGGGGTAGAGATAGCTTATCGAATATAACCCAAGGGAGCAGAGGGTAAGTAAGGCTAAAGTACTGCCTGATAACAGGTAATTCTTACACATTGATAAAAGGGATGCAGAAGTATAGCAAATGTTGTTAATGTCTACCGAAGTGTGTGGAGAAAAGCCCTGTGCAATGGGTTAGCAGAAGTCATGGGGATGTGTGTGGAGCACTGTCTTCCTCTAGAAAATCCCGTTGCTTCTAAAGTAAGAAACATTGACTTGGTGGCTTATACAGTAGTAATTACAATAAAAATCACATTATGACAAGGTTTCAAGTCCAATAACAGCTCACATTGTTCAAACATCTGACAGTGATTTCTCTTCTGTTTCCAGCACTGAGGATTGAACCTAGGCCCTCTGAGAGCTCTGCCACTGCCTAGTTCTCCAGTCACCCTTCTACCTTTGACTTTAAAACAGGGCCTCCCTAGTCCAGTCCTCGACCTTGCCTTCCTTCTGCATCAGCATGTAAAATAGCTTGGAATGCACGCTGACAATTATTTCTCAATTCACAAACCATAAACGAGGGAAGGAAGGAAGGAAGGAAGGAAGGAAGGAAGGAAGGAAGGAAGGGGAAGCTGGACAAAAGTTGTCCTTTCTGATTCAACCCATTTACTTCTTAATAATCTCATACTTTTGCAGCATATAGTGTGAACTGGGAACCAGGCATTCTTGCTTCACCTGGGAGCTTGTGTGACTAGAAGGTTCTTTAGGCCACTCTGGACCTACTGAGGCAGAATGCATTTCATCAAGATTCATTTGCACACTTAGGTCTGCAGAGCATTTATACAAAGTATCATGAAATACTTTTTTAAAAAACCAGTTATAAGAATTAAAGCATTGTTGGACCACCTCAAAGAGATTGGGCATAACAATAGGATGCCCCTGCTCATCTGTCTTTTTACTTCCTATTGGGAGTGCAGGCAAATAGCCTTCATCACACAGCCGAGGTGCCTGAAACATTAACTCAACTAATCAGAAAGCAATGTTCTTTTTTTTCCCTTCAGCTCTGCCAAGAGCACTGCCATTATCATCTGAATAAAAATAATTTCACCCTCAAGTCTAACATTTAAGTGATATAAGATTCCAGTTTAATTAGAACAACAATGTAAAGCCAGCTAAATAAAAAGCAGGAACAATTTTCTAATGGATTTGAATTACGAGCTTGTGACAGGCCGTGACAGATGACATATTTACTTTTCATGGGCGCTAAATGAATACCTTAGATAAAAATGTGAGCTTTAAAAAAAAAACACAGCAAATATGGAATTAATTAATGCATTGACTATTTAAGACACCCAACTTCTTCTTATAAAGAGAAATAGATCCGTAAAGCTGGTTAGTTAAAATGACAAGATTCAGCACGATATTGGAACTTAGTACCAAGTTGGGAATTTGACCTTTCTTCGGAGATAGACGATGTAAAGGATGTACTTACTGAAGATGCTATAATCGGAACTAGCTGGGAGCCATTAGGTCAAGTGTACAGTGGAGTTCCACTGTGGACTGTGTGGTCCACCCCTGGTCAATAGTGTTTCAGTCACCAGGCACTGCCACCTCTGCCAACTTCAGAGCTGTTGTTGGGGAGTTGCCACCTATATCATTTCTGGTACATCAAGCTTTCTTGTTGACCTGGACAAGAATCCTTTCAGTAAAGTGATTAATAAATTCGAGATCTAGCATCAGATCTAGCGTTTTAGCATGATCATCATTTCCTTAAGAACTAAAGAATTCAAGTAAGAGTGCAGAAATTCAACGGAAAATGAGAATGTAAGTGTACGCATGCTTGGAGACATCACAGTGAACTAATGACTAATTACTGTGCAATTGAATACTAATGGAGAGACCCATGAAATCAACATGAACAGGAAATGAACTCAATATGACCAATGGTTCTACAATTAAAATCAAATAAATGCCTCATAATAGAAAGACTTAAAAGATATGACTACAGCCAGCATAATTATTCTTCAGGTTATATACACGCTGCAAAAAAAATAAGCACAATGTGAAAGAGAACTATCTGCCTTGATATCTTTTGAAAAGTTAATGTGTATCTGAAACGTGAATTATATATTGTAATTATCTCCAAATTAAAGTATGTAAAACTAGTTCAATAGCAAGGCGCTTATTAAAGCAAATCAGATAAACATGAATTTCAGGAAGGAAACTTGAGAGGTTAACTTTCTGGGACTGCCTAATTAATTAATTATCACTCTGGATGGTTAACTCCTTAGGTCTTGGCAGCCCAGTCAGAAAGCATCTGACAGAAGCCCTGGGATTTGAAAAACAAGAAGCAAAGAAAACAAACAATTTATTAAAGACTTTCACCCTTAAGCCTGAAGAGCAAATAGAAATTGTTAATACTTGATTATTAACTTTTATAACCACTTTTAAAAAATAACGGTGTACACATTTCCTTTAGAGCTATTCCATTTACTTCCTTTTCCGTGATCCAATGGCTGTGGGAAGCAGATTGAAATGACTCTGACTCACACTCTCTCTCTCTCTCTCTCTCTCTCTCTCTCTCTCTCAAAAAAAAAAAAAATCTACTCAGTTCTCAGATGTGGATCTAATCAAGGACCTAATAAGTCCATAATGGCACATTTGCTTCCCAGGAGAAACCACTGCTTCTCATCACTCCAGAAAATACTCCTCTTGCAAGGTGCAACCAAGAGCCCCAGACTCACTGCAACAGTCTAATAATTTGATTAGGAACCCTAAGGCAGGAATAGCTGAGATGACAATTAGAGAGCCTTCACACTGGTGCTAACATCTGTGTGCTGAGACACTGTACACTGATTAAAGGTTTTCAAAGAGAACTAAGTACGTCTCCCATTAGAGTGGAGTTCTAATGGCTCTCCTCCTTGCTATGTAATACTTCAGCATTCCCTGCTGAGCTTCCTGCTCCTCGTCCACAGAATGCAAAGGCTGGCTAACCACCAAACTACAAGTGTCCAATCCATGGCTCAGGTGTCGGCGGGCAGAAGGGCACTGCTCACCTCGTTGCCGTTCCTGGGTAGATTTCCCCTGAGTTTGTACCTACATAGACGAGGTGCTTTGGGTTTTGTTTTTCTGTGAAAGGGGATGCTAAGAAGAGGGTCAAAACTCAGAGAAATTGCCATGGGGCCACCAATTAATGAAAGTCTCCATGAATGAGGGCATGCACAGCCCATTGCTCAGTGTCCTCCCTGCCTTTATTAAATGTGTTGTGCATGCAAGGAGAGCGAGTGGAGAGGAAGCAGCTCTGGAGCTCTCACAAGCCCTCGCCTCTCCTCTCTTCTCCTCCATTCATTAAGGCCTTTTCAAGCACATGGCTGCAGCAGATGTCCCTCAGAGAACATTTTGTTTCCCCCCTGCATCTCGGCTCAAACACCTGGGCTCTGACATGACGTCCAGTGGAGGCTATTTTCTTCTTCTTTTTTAAACTTTCCTTTTATTTGGTTTGCATACAAGGCTAATAATGAGGTTTAAAAAACTATACACAATCAGTATACAATTACACTCATCGGGAGCCTGACATGTAATTTCTGATAAACCCATATAACTATGAACAGCAAAAGGAACCACAGAGCACACACAATGTGTGGGGTCATCAGAATACAAAGCCAACACAATCTCTGCGTCATGTCTTGTTGCATAGTATTAATCAGTGCAAACATTGTTTGGGAAATGAGAGGGGAGAGAAAGAGCAGTTTCCCAGCTGCTAGTGCTTTGCCATCAAATGTGATCGGCAGTTCCATCTCACAGAAGAACCTCACTAATAGAGCCTTGGACCAAGGGATAACTCTTGAGGAGCTTGCATAAGCTCTTCATAAAATGCAATAAATAAAAGATCCTTCTTCGTAGACACAACCAGCTTGGTCACTTAACAAGAGCTTTTTCTTGGATTATTTCCATAATCCCCCAGTTAGGAAATATATTTAAACCTTTTATAGTTACAGCCAGTAAGCAGTGTGTATCCAGATAAGCTACGTGATCAGTGTTATTGCTCATCAAAAGATACAATTGTGATTTTCAGTTCCTAGACATTGAATCCTGATTATTTCCCATTGCTGTTTATAGGTAAAGAATACAACAAGGTTTCATTAAGAAAGAATTATCCTGGCCCACAACATGACAGATCAGGTCACTGAGAAGCACAATGCAATACTATTGTCAATACTATTGATATGTCTTAGGAAAAGTGAGACTGGAAAATGCAGAAATGTCACCAGCTTTGTCTTACCTTCATTTTAATAGAGCGTAGCACGACCTGTATGGGAGGGGTTGACTACTTCAATTAGGTTTATGCTATTTTCAATAGGCCCTCAAATGAGTGCATTTAGCTGGAAAGCATTTCCTGGCTTTATTATTACTGTTGTCATCTTTAAAATGCATTCTATTTATTTTTTTAATTCACCAGGAGGGGCGGGGGAATATGGGAACAGTAAAGAAAACGAGCCAGTAACATGCCCTTGGGGACCAATAGTAAAGGGAAAAGAATCACAGGGGAAGAGAGATGGCAGATGAAAATGAAAGACATATCTTATTAAACCATCATAATTAAGAAGTAATAGGTGTTCATAAAGAGACCCAAGACCAAAGTCCTAAAGATGTCCTCAGTAGCAAGAGCAAATGTTGGCTAATAAGAAGTAATCAACAAATAATCTACATTAAAAAGCCATCGGAACCACAGGAAAATGAGAGGGCAGAGACCTGCCTTGTTACCATCCACCCCCTGCCATAGTGCACTGTGGGCGGACCTACACTGAAACTAAGTCCCATAACACAGTACTTCAGGCAAACACAGCTAAAAAGCATGCACCCCACGCCTTGGCACCTGTGGCTTATATCATGGGATAGCCTAGGCTGCAAACCCTGAGGTTACAGTTGCTTCCATAGGACCAGGGGGATCGGGACTGATGAGGAAACTGACCCCACATTATTCATTTGGGCACAAAACGGGAATTAATTGGATAGATTTTTTCCCCCGTAGTTCCTGTGCTTTTAAGTTAGCCGGACCTCTGAGCACTGAGGAGACAAGGCTGAGGGAAAGGAGGACTACGTTTGGTCCTTGGACACCCCCTAGTGTCTATGTGAGCATGAACACGGCCGGCAGGCACGTTCTTTGCCTCTCTGTTGTACTGAACAAAAAGGGCCAAAAACCGGAATGCAAACCTGAGACGGAAGTCCCAGGATGCCATAGGACTGGAAACCTGCTCTCTGGGCCGCAATGCAGATGTCGGAGCCCCAGCCCATTTCAGATACTTCCTGGAGGTCTCACTTAGCAACAACTTCTTGAGTGTGTCAAGAATCTGTCTCAAGAAAATGTGGAAAATCATACCTGCAGCCAGAAAAGGGCCTATAATTTGTTTCCAAATTCTTTTTAAGATATGGATCTGAGTTAATATAGTGAATGCAAAATGAAAGAGATGGAGGGAAAGAAATCTCGTTGGGAGGACCTGTGGCCATCTGTCTTTATATAGCTACCTTGGGAGTATTTGCAGAAGCACTGTGATGTATTTATGTCTGCCCCTGTGATTGGATGTGAGGTCTGAATAAAGCCCGGGAAGATGGCTAGCCACTTCTCACAGTCAGCTGTTCTCTGGGCGAGATTTCATTTGTGTGATGAAGATATAATTTAAAAGTAGCTCAGAAATGTTCCAGTGTAAATGCCTTTGAAGGTTCATGTACAAATTGTGTGTGACTCCCTTCCCATCTAAGTAAATTAATTTTTGGTGTCCTGTGGTTATCTATGGGTTAGGCTTTCTCTGTTAACATATTGTTGGAATTATGAAGTATCACCATGGGTTTCATCCACGCTCACCGCAGAAGTGTAGAGGACTCAAATGCTATTCTACATAGCTCTCCCAAATGACCCTGCCCGGCTCCCGGAACTCTCCACGGTTTTGAGGAAAGCATTCCATATATGAGCTAAGGAAAATCGGCCTTTGCATTTTCCTAATTTTTCTAGCATTTTCTAACAACTGTTTGAAGAAAGCAACTAGCCATTTTATTGAACACTGAAGACTATATTAACACAGCGAAGGAAAGGTTTTCTTCTGCATCTGGGATCTATCACCCAGACTAGATCTGGATCATAGCACTTTAGAGATGAACTTCCTTAGAGCAGATTACACTGTACACTGTAAGGAAGGGAGGTGTCAAGGACAGCCTGACCTATTCCACAATCCCCCTAAGCCTGTGAATGAAACACTTTTATTTTTTATTTTATTTTTATTTTTTAATTCCTTCACAGGAAATGATACTGTCTTAAATATCAAGCAAAAACAGCCATGTTTCTGGTTAAAGTCTACACAAAATAAACATATTTATAAAAAGAATCTTGGCATATGAGAACAAAACCTATATAATTCTCTTGATCTAATCCCTATGCCGATGTCTGTTCTAGAGATTATGGCCCCTGACAAATCTGCTTAGTGAATTTTTGGCTGACAAACCTGGCAACACAAATACTGTCTGAAATGCACTCTGAAGGCTGAACATTTTTATAATAGCTACTTTACATAGCCTAGTAGGTTTCCCTTTAGGACACAAATTAGACTTTTTTCTTAAGTGACAGTATTAATTTTTGTGATTACACACAGAACTGAGGTTTTTATTTAATATGCTGGGCCTTCTTCTAATGCTTCTCGAGGAGATCAAACACTGCCAACAGACGGGCACTGCAGCAGGGGTGATTACACTCATTTTTCATGTAATTGGGAGTCACCATTTGGTTGCCATATTTCACTTGTGCATTGACTCATCATATAATCCTTTATAATGGGGGTTTGTTGTATGTCGGGGAAGGACTGTGCCAAGCAGTCGGGAAATAAAGAACAGGGCACTCCCCCGTGGCTGGTGGGAACACGAGGGTTTCTAACAGCTGCCCAGCCCTTCAGACTGCAAGACATTTTCAATTAATAAAAGTGACCCAACATACTGGAAAAAGGGGGTTGAGTAGGGTCAGGGAGAATCTGTGTTTTTTCTCAGAAGATATCTTAAAAACAGGTTCTACTGTGCACGGTGAGAACACAGTCTTTAAAAGATGAAAAGCCTTAAGTGCTCATTAGGAATAGGAAAGTCCCTTTGTCCCTTCTCATCCAGCCAAGACCTAACCCCAAATAAATGTAGCATGCTGGCCCTCAGGTTCACTTATTATAGCTCTAGTTTCATTCCACATCAAGTCCAGGAGTTAGTACTAAGTCATCAGCTGTGGCCCTGTGTGAATTGTCAAATAATGGTACGGCTCAGACAGACATCAGGGCACTGGGTTCCGAGCCCAGTTCTGTCATCTTGGGAAGAGGTCTGTGAACATAAGAAGGTCTTAGGTTCCCCTAACATTACAAGCAAAGAAAAACATTGCTCTGATTCCTGGGTTTCCCTAAGAAAGAAGAAAAATAACTAACAGAGGGAGTCTGAAAATATTCCATGATTTAAAGACTAACTACAAGGCCATGCAGCTTAACTTGAAATGATGCTCTCTGTTAATGATGCTTTCTGCCGTCTGTGAGCCAGTGAGGTTGGCACGGCCATCTGTAGTGTATGCTCTATCTGACTCTGTGTGTGCAATTTCCTTTGGAATTTTCCAAAAGTATTAGAACTAAGCTGCTCATTTTTGTGAGCAGCATCAGATGAAAAGCCTCCTTACTTGCTTTTGAATGATCAGTAACTGTTTTCCTCCACAGGAGAGCACTGGCAGCTATGATGCCTGAAAACAATAGCGAAAGCTGGATGTGTGGATCTAACTCTGAAACACCGGTTGGATGAAGGCCGTGATTTTCTGTCTCTCTGCCAACTTGTTGTTGTTGTTGTCTGTTTGTTCATTTGCGGAGGTACTGATAGAATTCAGGAACTTGTACATGATAAGCAAACACCACTGACTCACACCTTCGGCCCCAGAATTTTCTTGTGTATGTGTATATTTGTAAGTGATATACGTATATATGTGTGCACTGTGTGTGTGCAGAACTTCCTCTACAGCTCCCCACCTCATTTTGGGAGAGATTCTCACTGTACTTGAAACTCATTCTCTGTTTCTGCTACATCAGCTGACCAACAGACCCTGAGAGCCACCCTCTCTGCTCTCCCACTCCTGTGGTAGCCACTGCACCCAACACTTGCAAAGATGCACTAGAATTCAGGTCTCTAGTCCATCTCCCCAGCTCCCAGACTTTCTTTTAAATGTAATCATCTAAATGCCACCCCACAACTGGAGCATGCTCACTCTCCTTCAAAGATCTCAGATACTACTTGTGCGTTACAAACTAACTCTATGGGAGGACCACTACAGGTTAGAATGAGTTAGGTTTCATCAATACATCTTGCGCAATTTTAAATAAGCTTAAGAAATAAACAAAAGCCTAGCAAAACAAATGCATGTTTAATCAAGTTTAACCTTTGTGAGACCAAAACCAAACCAAACCAAACCAACAAATCCAATCAACTAACCAACCAAACAAACAAAACCTAGAAACTAAGACCTTCTGGTTAACAACCGAGGAGCTACAGCACTCGTTCCCTATAGCCATTGATTAACTTTGAAAACCCCTCTTCAGGAAGTTCACTGAATAGCAGACCATCAAAGAAGACAGTTGGAATAACTCAAATCTAAATTTACCTAACGATTGCCTCACTTAAAGTAAAGACAGAACACCAGAGACAGTTTTCCCCATGGTAACTGAAACATCAAATAATTAAACAGCTAACTTTATACTTTTAAAACCTCTAAACACTGAAGACCCTTTCCTTGCCAAAGTCCAATTTGTCCATTTATATAAAAAGTAATAATTTAACAGTTGTATAAATAAGCCTGTAGAATTAGGTTTAGAAGTTCACTTCATAAACTATATATAATAAGCTTTTACCTTATTCCCTCTGTGAAGCTCAGTTCTACTACTGAGATCAGGGGGAGGGTCTACTTTTTGTATGTTTGTCATAGTTTTTGTTGTTGTTGTTGTTTGGAAGACAGTCTCACTCTGTAGCCCTGGTTGGCCTAGGGCTCACTGGGATCTGCCTGTCTTGGCCTCTGCCCTCCATGTGCTGAGGTTAAATGTATATGCCCCAGCAAGCACATACTGGTGAGAACTCGCATCCTCATTCTTACCAGCAAGACAAATAAACTCATGACACAACAAAGTCATAAAATGGACCTAGCAGGTTGCTCTTTTTCTCAAATAGAGAAAAGTTGGATTTGTTTAGTTGGTTGGTCGGGTTTTGTTTTGATTTATCAGAGTCATAGTTGAAAGTAGCAGACATCCAAGAATCCCCCCCTTTGCAGTTCCACCTTGTTGCAGATACACATTTCTGTCCAGTGAGCTACTGGTGTCTACTACAGAGCATGCTATAAGTGACACCTACCAAACTATGAAGGAAAAAATGATCCACATTTTGTTATATCCCTGCATCAGAGCAATAACCTATCTAATTTCCTTAACAAATTTGCTTCATTGTGTGTTTTTTTAAATTGTTTTCTTGTTTCACTTTTTTCAGGAAAAGAGGGAAGAACATGAGGCAGAGGGCTCTGGGACTATGTATCTTCTGGTTTCCTTTTGAGTTTAAAATCATAAACTACCCACTAGTGTGAATTCTCAGGCACAGCCTGTCATATCCATTGTGATAATTAATATAATGTCATACCATAAATGCCACTGTTGTTAAGGCTGTTATCTTGGTGATTGCTGTTGTTTCTGACAATGCTATTAATAACATTACTATGTTGATAACGATCCTAACTAACACTGTGAAACACAAACAGCACAAGGCACTGCCTCATATACAGCCTGGAAGGAAACATGTTCTCTGGACAGGAACAGACAATTGAACCTGCAAGGGCAGCCACAGTACACCATGCAGCACATGCCGTCTATTGAGCAGGAGTGAGGGAGCCATTGCCAAACTGCTGGTAAAAATGGGCATTCCTCACATGAACATTCAAATGAGGCATCGCTGGTGAGATAGGACCAATGTAAGCCAAGCTAGAAGAAGCAAAGATTTCAATTTTAGAATTCCAATACACACACACACACATTTACACACACATATATATTATGCACACACATATACATGTTAGCAACAATGAAGCAATAACTTGGAAAGAACTTTATTTCCTTAATCTTATTACAAAAGTAATAAACTCGATTGTAAAAAAAGGGAGGGACAGTACAGAGTAGCATAAAGAAGAAAATAAAAACCATGTGTGAAATAACATCAATGGGTGGGTAATTTGGGTAATTTAAATTTTGAGTAATTTATTTTGTAATGAGGAAGAATCCTGATTAGAACAATTTATCTAAGTGTTTTTCAAATATCCCATCATAACCCATTAGTGGAAGGTACTGATTGTTAGGGGTTCTATGCTCAAAATCCTTTTTACAAGAAAATGGAAGTTTTTATTGCACATTAGAAGTTTTCATGGAACTTTTAAGCACACACACACAAATATATATATAAAATATACAGGTATAAGATTATGATATAACATGAATTTCTAAACTTAAGTCACTGACAAGATGTTGAAAGTAATGGCTACAAAAACTCTGTCATGATTTTAGGCTACATATCTGAAAAACCAGAAGGCACTTGTAGAACATTTTAATAATATGGTATATTTCCTAATAAACTTAATCTTGGTAAGAAAAAAATCTTTAAAATGCTATCTTATTGGGTTACTAATGGAGTTGTCAATTCCCTGCGCTTGACTGCACTCATGTGTACCGGATGCCATTAAGCAGAAAGACACACTGCTGTCAACCTTAGAGAGCTCACAAAACAGATATTCAAGTAAGCAAGCAAATTATTGTCAACTCTCAGCTGTGATATACACCATAGTGCTCACAAAACGAATACATAGTCTAACCTAAGCAAAAAGGAAATTCAGAACGTGCCTTGACTCATGCAGTTTTGTTTCAGAACCCCTGGCTAAGGGCTGTGAGGGAAAGAGAAAAGGACTGACATACAGACATACATACAATGAAAGTGAGATCAGGCAGGGTTCTCCAATCACTGTTACCTAGAACCCCAAATTCCTAAGTACAGTACAGGGCTAGGGATTTATTTATCTCTGGAGGAGGTCTCTGTAGATCAGCAGTCACAGGTTGTAAATGTCCAGGAGAAAGAAGTTATGTTTGCTGATCAATCATTCCTAAACATTTATGTGTGGGCCTCTGGGCAAAGCTTTACCATCCCTCTTGAACTGGCTTCGCCAATTTACCATGTGACAATTGGTTTTGGAGTCCCTGAAAGGCAGTATACATGTCTAAGTAAAAACTCCCTCTGGACGTTACTCACTTTGGACTTCCTGTGGTCCCACAAGAAAGTGTGCTTTTAAAGATAAGATCAATGGTATCAAAGCCTAAGAGTACAGAAATTGTGCTTCAATATGCTTCAATATGCATGTAGGCAGGTAGGATAGTCCATTTTGTATACCAGTAGCAAAGACTGGATGATTTATAGTCATGAGAAAATCATTCTTCTCAGATCTGGAGACAGGGAGGTCCAAGAACCAAGGTACCGGCATCTGATGAGAGTCTTCTGGTTGTGTGCACATGTGTGGCGTAGGGGAGCAAACTCATTCCTCTTATAGCAGCATTAATTCGTTTCTGAATGCAGAGTTGTTATGATCTCATCACCTTGTTAAGCTGAGCATCCCAATCCTGTAGAGCAAGTGCTACTTCTAGCTTAGGATTTTGAGGAGCAGCATTGAGAACAAAGCAGAGCATTGCATGATCATTCATGCACCTTTCGATTCAGGTATTTCCTCATTGTTAATAAAGATTTCTTGTGGGATAAGAAGCTGAACAGACCTCTCACTCTCTGTTCAGTGGGGAAAGAGCTAAAAAAATAAATAAATAAATGCATAATCTATGCACTGGCAAGCACATTTAACTGATTGGCCACAAGTATGAATTCTGAAAACTGGATTAGAGGCACATTTTAAGCTGTTGTTCTCTTTATTCTGGAATTATTTTGCAAGGCATTAGATATTCAGCATTAGGACTCTTTAAGGAACATTAAAATTTCTAAAAAAGGAACTTGCTTAATTTAAGCAGATAGTTCTGCAAAGCTCAACCATCTTAAGCATCATAGCACAGCAGAAAATAAAATGAAACAGAAAGTTACAGTAAGTCTCCTGTTTGCTAATGGACAGGTTGCCAAAGTGCTTTCTAAACATTTGTGTTTACACACATAGACCAGTGCTTCTCTTAACTTTGGCCAAAGAAGTTTCTTCAGTGGGCATCAGTTAAGGAAGAGACTCATAATGGTTCAAAACGCTGATCAAAAAGTGATTGCTGAGTGCTAAGCCCCAAATGTCTTTCAACCCAACAAAGCTCACTAAGCATTGGAACATCATGGAGGCTGGAGGGTAAGAAATGTAACACCCAGAACAACACAATCAATCAGCACTTCAAGGGACAGTGCTTTAGTACTAATGACAGTTGATGAATTATAAAAAATAATAATAATAAATAAAAATAAAAAATATTCTAAAAGCTGTAAAAGGAGAGGTCCTGGAAGTGGGATGAGGCCATATTCCAGGTTGTCTGAAGGGAGTGGGAAGAGAAACTTAAGGATGGGTAAAATCAAGATACATTTTATGCATGTATACAAGTGACAAGAATAAATAAAACATATTTTTAAAGTATGTTTGGTAAATTTGGTCTTGATAATATAAATTTATTTTAAATTAGAACCACATTATAAAACTTTCTCCAACTGTCATGGTGGTACATGCCTGTAATCCCATCATTCGCTAAACTAAGGGAGGAGGGTCACAAGTAACAACCCATCCTGTGCTACACAACAAGACTATGCTTCAACACTTCAACCTCAAAATAATAATAATTATTATTTCTCCAAAGCATTTTAGTAGGTTTTTTCCTCTAATCTTGGCTACGAAAAATCAATAAAAGCTCCATCTCCTACCTAGTGATAAATGCAGTTGTTTTTGGACTCATCCCTTCAACTGATACAAACAGATATATTAACTTGTGATTTACTGAATTAACTAGATACTAAAGAAACTTCTCCAATTCACTTCCTGCAGATACAAGTATGATGCTATAAAACTTAAATCTACTTATACTGTTCAGCTTTGCTTGTATCCCTCTACACATTAGATAGAAATATAAGCTCATGTCATGGATACAAAACCACAAAATCTGGGACTTGACAATCTTCTGTCTTTCTCTCACCAGCCCTCAAGTCTTATGTTCTAGACACAATCTGCCACACTTAAACCCGCTCCCACTCGGGGTGTGACCAATGGCTATTCACAGATCAGAAAGGTGTCACTTCCATCCTCAATCAGAATGTAATTTCCTTTTTCTTCGGGTCCCTTGAGGAACTTACATGTTCTAACAATAGAGTGACACATACGTCCCCAGTGAGAACACCCTGGTGTTGACTGGCCCTCCTTGTGATACTGACAACAGTTTTTAATTATGGATATCTTGTATGGATTCTGTGTTCAGATTGCTTTTCTCTAGGAAACTGCCAATCCCCAAAGTGAAAAACAAATGTCCAATTCCTTCAAAATATGAATGTAGAATTCTGCTTTTGATGTATCCACAGAATATGTGTGCTTTAGTCATAGAATTACTGTTCACAACTCAACCTGGCACTTGTCATTTAACCTCCACAAATTAATTTTATCATCTTAAAATGACTACTCTGCTAACTTCTTTGTGTATTATATTTAGATTCTGAAAGTACCATATGTGTGTATGTATATGTGTGTGTATGTATAACGTATGTATAAATGTAGACATGTATGTATGCATGTATGTGTGTGTATATGTGTGTGTGTGTGTATATATATATATATATATATATATATATATGTATGCATATGTATATGTCCTGGAATAGAGGGAAGCTAATAAATGAACTCAGCTCTATACCCACTTGCCTGTGTGTGGCCTCTGTGCCCATCAAAATGTGTTTTAATACTGTCCAAAGTAAAGAAATGTTCACCGATCTGG
The DNA here is from genome assembly GCA_019843965.1 of Rhynchomys soricoides. Classification (NCBI taxonomy): domain Eukaryota; kingdom Metazoa; phylum Chordata; class Mammalia; order Rodentia; family Muridae; genus Rhynchomys; species Rhynchomys soricoides. The sequence continues at coordinate 4,158,162 of JADRCH010000073.1, read as the reverse complement.
CATCCTCAGCCATGAGTTTCCTTCCCCATCCGACTCCCCAATTAAGAGAAAGCTCATTCGGAAGCTTAATGGAGAGTGTCGCAGGTTCATCAGAGTTCAAATCAGCAGACTGGAGTGAATATGTAATAATCCATGACCACAGACCAGTTTGTATTTTTCTAGTAATAAAACTCAAGAATGGCTATGTTTAAATGAAATTTTGCAGGTCATTAATCCATTCGAAGGCCTGCCTCTTTGGGCTGTCTTATTGGGAAACAGTGGTGGTAGGCCCAGATTAAAAGTCTGGACAGCTGTAGAAGATGGTTTGGTAGGCAGTTCACAGCTCATGATTTATTAAAGAATTCATAAATAGATTAAGAGGAAAGCTCTAAAGGCCACTATCATCTATTTACATCAAACAGATTTGGATAATAAAATCTACATTGGTTTCCTGTAAAACCCCCATCCTGGAGAAGCAGGGTCTAGACTTTATTTTCACTTGTGGACATAACAGCTTTAGAAGATGGGGTTTTGTTGGGATGCAGAAGGAGGTAGGGAATTAGGAGAGGAGGGAGAGACTGAAGTGGGCAAGTTAAAACCTCCTAACACCGACATTTCAGCAAGTCATTCTCAACCTGCTTGCCTCCGATTAGTTAAAAATGTGCCAGACAAGCACCATGGGCCCCAAATTGGCCACAAAACTAAAGGACAAGTTGAGGCCAGTAAATACAATTAACTCTGACATCCTGTCCCAAGGCTAATGAAAGCTAAAATAAACTCATGGCAATCAACATGGTGAGTCTGAGTCACACTAAACAACTGCAGAGTAAAAACCAACCCCATGCAGTTAGCTGCTTCTTCCCACTTGGCCTATGGAGAGAAGCACAGTTCCAATGTCCTAGTCTCCTGTCACGTGAACAGAATGCTCATCTCAACAGACACAAACTGCAGGCAACTGGCTCTTTGTTGTGCCCACCTCCACCCTCCCAGGAGTGTCTTCTATCCTACTAAGATAACTCTAAGTCATCCCTTCGGGCTGTACTTTGGAAAGGTGTTCTCACAGGGAGGAATTCCAGTGGCTCTACAGAAACAAGGCTATCCTGATTCCGCTGGCTCTAGTTGTTGCAAAGCACAAAATATCTGCTCTATGGTGGACGCTGGGAATGCCATCTTAGAAGGTGTAAGTGAAATAAGGAACGCCATTCAGACTTACTATAGGACAGGAGATAGAGCAGAGAGGATGTAATTTCATTCAAGATAGAGCGCTTCAACGGGTATGATCTGATAAGTCATCCCCACAACCCTCCTCTTAGTTCATTTTCCTTTGCTCTGACCAGCCCTCTTTTGCTTTTCTTTAAACAAATTCACAGTGATGACCACCTATAATCTCAACAACTCTGGAAACTGAGAGAGGAAGATTTTGAGCTCAAGCCAGCCTTAACAGTGAGATGGTCTCAAAACAAAATGTAAAGAACTTATACAAGTAATTGGACCTAGGTCCAATCTCCAGCACCCACCGTAACGAACAATAGCAAGCAAGGAAAATCATAATGAACCACTTGAAGAAAAGGTGGCCATTTATTAATCTCATACATGGATGGTTGATTGGGGAGATAAATGGACACATGAACAAAGATAGTTATTTCATAGATAAATATATGCATAGATACATAGTCAACATATGATAAGTAATGTACTAAAATCCCCTTTACCTGTGTATCAGAATGTCCATCTCCACCAGTGGACACCTGACACTGAAAATAATACCAGAACCTATATACAGTATTTTCCTAGACTTTAATGATAAAGTTTAACTTATAAATTAAGCATAAGAGATTAACCACAGCTTACCACAAATCTTGCGTCATCAATATCTTTCTTCTTTCCTTATTTAGCCCACTCTTTCACTCCTTCAACTAAACAGAGCACTTCTCAGTTTCACTGGGTGCGTGTGAATCACAAGTATTGCTGCTTTTGCTGCTGTGGCTATTATTAGGTAAAACGAGGAGAACTGGAGAACAGTTCCTGCACTACTGAGACAGTAGATCGGATAACATAATAGAGGCTGCTAGTAATTGGCTAATGGGAGCATCATGCATACTGCACAGACATTCTAGACTAAGGTTTGAGTCATGTACCAGAGAGGATCGTGCTGGATCAGACAGAGATGAGGTAAAACTCCACCACGCTGCTCAGAACAGAGAGCAATTTAAAACTGACTTTAGTCCTGGAATCTTCTTTTAAAAATATTGATGACACTCTTTACCTCAGTAAATAAATGACATTACAGAAATTATACCATGGAAAAGGAGGACTGCTATCTATGTAATGTATAGCTCATGTGCAGATTTATGTGTCTAGTGAACATTTTATATACACTTAGTGCACACACACATATATGTATATATGTATACATAGCATGTGTATTTTACACACATGTGGGGTTAGGGGAGCCTAGAAGGAGGAGGTGCTACTTACTAAGTCATGAAAACCCAAAATAGAGCTGGAAATGTCCCCCCGTCCCCAGATACTTCACAGTGTGTTTATGTGAATGGCTTGTGTTCTTCCAGCACACTGATGAACAAGCTCACAGAAGCACACAGCTCACAGAAGCTCACAGAAGCTCACAGAAGCACGTTAAAATAATCTCTGCCGAAGTTTGATGACCAACTGCAGCTCTGTCCCCTTCCTGCACTCATTTGTCTTCTTGCGACTGTACCGACTCTTCATAAAGATGATGACTGAATGTTGAAAGTGATTTAATATTGTCACCCACAGTAAGGACACAACTAAATACATCCATGGTCAGATACTCAGGAAGTACCAGATTTCTACAAGAAAAAGAGATAGCCTTAGAAAGGATCACTGAGATTTACGTTAACCCACAATCATACTTCTGCTATAAGGCTGACAGCCACTTGGAACTACCAGGAGCCCGTCTCCGTTTGCTTTTTCTTGTGCAGGAATGCACTTCAACCACAGCTTAAAAAGACAAATGAGACACAGAATGCTTGATTTCATTTACCCACCTTCATTGGAATAGTTAAGATCTCGACTTCCACAAAAACCACTAACCCTGCCCTTTGTTTCCAGTTTTATACTAGATAAATAAGACGGAGCATACAGGAAGCTCTCCTTCCTGACTGGAACCCACAGGTCAAACTGGGATTTAAAAAGTAGATCTCAGCATGGAAGTAGGTTTGTTTGTCTTAATATGAGTGCAGTATTTCTCTTGTATTCATAAACTCTGCGACTCTCGTCCAGTTTTGAAACCACGACAAACAGTAAGCCATTTTACCACTTGAAACAACAACAACAAAAAAGTTCCTCTTCATTTGCTAGAGTAACCCTTCTGATCCCTCTTCTTCTTCTTCCAGACTTCTCAGTGAGCCAGACAGAAATACAGACATCATAGTATTAATGCGATAAAATCTGTTTTTGATTTAACATTATATTTTTAATTCAGACTAACTGCTTTGAAGAACAAATAAGTATTTTGTGAATTTCAACATATTAACAGTAAAAATACATACTGTCAATTATAGGAAAAACATGAAAATATAATCCTCTGACATTTAATATTATAAATTTCTAAAATATGTCACTAAACTTTAGGATCGTGTGTAGTATGCTACTTCCAAAAAATCAGAATTTAAAAATCAGAGCTTGTAAGATCCCATTTTTAGATGACATCAGTATCAACACAGGGAAGACTCGTGGATATTTTTCATACATGAATCAGCCCATTGCATAATGGCAGCCATTGTTAATCATGAGTCTGAGTGAAGGGAGAAACATAATCTCCTCTCTGTTTGGACAATTTTTCCCACCTGAAAATTACCTAGAAGGTAAATTGATTAAGGATTGGTTATCTGCCTGAACCTGACCATGAAATCTAAGTTGAATTATTTTTAAACGTCTGTAGTCAAAGAAGCACATGGCTTTCTTAACAAAGAGAGAAAAAGGTAGGACTTTAAAGGAGAAATGCAGTTACTTGGTGTTTGTTTACTGTTCGGTCCCAGCTCTCATCGTCCCTGTAAGCATCGGTGAGGTATTTGTGGACATGCTGTGGTACGGAGTACACTTGTGTGCAAAAATCAAACATAAAACTGATCACACGCTCACAGCTGGAGAGCGTGTAGGCCTCATTCAGGAAGGCTGCAAGCATTATCATTCAGCACTCTCACAGCGGGAGGAAAAATGGTGGCGCAGAGGAGAACCAGCACATCAGACACACTCCAGGGTTCCCTTGCCCTCCATTGTTCCTCTCCCAAATGGAACTCTTTAAATTTTAAGTAGGAAAAGAGCACACAGAATCATCACTCAGAACAACAACAACAAAATGGGATGGAGAACTGGGAACAACGCAGGGGAAGGTTAAATGAGACCATGAAAGCAAATGGGCTCAGTAGGTAAGGAAACACTAGAAAGCTTGACACACACTTTACCGTGTCCTTCAGTCAAAGCACAGACAAAAAACCACACACACGAGCTCATGCAAACATACACGAGCACGTATCGCCTATCTGAACACACACACTCGTGCACACACACACACACACACACTTATCTCATATCCACCTACAGGCACACACATAAAACACACACACAAAAGTATGTATCCCATATCCACACACACTCTCCTGCAAACACACACACACACACACACACACACACAGAGGCATGCATATGTTCATACATTCTCACACACACATGTGCACACACATGAGTCCCTGGATATTTACCTTGGTACAGATACACCAGCTTTTTTTTTTTTCTTGGAAACTGGGCTGATTTATCATTGTTGATCACAAACAAGTTACTCCTTCATAACTAAATGCAAATGCACGCAAGAATAGCTCATTGATGAGACTTCTGTCTTTTAAACCTATATTCATCACATATAATACAGATTAACACACATTAAGATAATTGAAAGTTGAAGGCATATGAACTGTGGCGCCTCTTCTATTTCCTTTTCCAGAACAGAAATCACCTTCAACCCTATTATTGCATTCAATTTCCTCATAGAAAATTATAATAAGTTGTTAATTTTAACTTCCACAAGACTCAATTTTCAGGTTATTTATTATTTAATATAATAATACTATCATTACTCTATGAAAAAAATATTACATCGGTAGGTTTATTTTACCAGAAAAGCAAAATTCATAGCAGTGTAATTTTAGAAAGCAAGGGAATTTCTGCAGAAATAATTGCTACTTCATGTTGCTGGCAGTCCTCCCCATGCCTTTAGTGACTGTTTGATCAGCCCCAAGACCCCCAGGGCCTGCTGATGCACAGTGCATTTGGAGTCTTCTCCTCTATTCATCTGCTTTACCTACTGTTGACCTTGCTGCTCTTGTGGGTATCTGTTAGACACAGACTAAAGAGCCTTCCCGGAGTCTTGCACAATTTGCAATTTACAATGCTCTGTGTATTGAGAAATACTTCTCAGATGCAATGGCTGAGTAAAGATGGACCATATCTCAGTCCATTCATCCACGTGTAAAGCCCCTAGGATTAGAAATATGTCATCCTTATCTCTAGCATTGCTATGATATCTTACAGTAAATTTCTGAGATGTTTTGCTTATGGTTTGTCACAAGTACAAAAATTGAGCAGCAAGGATATCAATTAGGGATTAATACTGGTAAACAACAGTTAGATGTTACATCTACCTTCTAAAGTACAGGTTTGAGCTTCATAAAAGCTCCCTACCCAGAATTATGTGAGTTGTGACTGTGTGTGTATACATGCATGCATGTGAGTCTGGGCGTATATAGGGAGCTACCGTTATAAATATATGGAAAAATATATGCATATATATCAGTCTTTTAAAAAATTTTATAAATTTCCTTAAGTAGAAAGCTAGATAAAGCCCTAGCCAAAATAGGAAGGAACAAACTGAATATGTGCATTTCCTTTTTGAACAGGGAATCAGATCAGCCTAACAAGATGTTTCTCCGAAATACTGGCCTCAAATGAGTCCATTCAGCCATGGCAAGGAGAGGTTTCCAGCCAAAACATTTAATTAGTGCCCAATTAAGACAGCCAGAATGATGTGAAGTCCGGGCTCTGGCCGCGTGCTTGCCTCAGGATGGGTAAGCAGCTTAAGTGACTCTAGTCTGACTAAAAGCTGTCAACTGTCAAACTGTCATTGGGCCATATGGGTCAGGCAGCATCTCTCTAAAGAATTCAACTTGTCCACTCATCAGGGGAAACACCTTTAACAAATACCCATCAGGGCCTCAAAGCGTAAAGGAATTAAGTCGTGGTCCTGTTAAGGAGGGACTGGGCCCTGTCTCCTTTACTGGAACCCTGCAGACACAGAAAAGGCTCCAAACTCTTCACATGGCACCTACCAGCCACCTAATAGTCTGCCCTCCTCTCTCGCCTCTCCCTTTCCTTTTGATTTTTGAATGCCATTGAACAGCTCGATGTTCCATCTATAAGCACATTGTCTTTCCGGACTCTGCCCACATGGTAGCTCTGCCTCTCTGGACTCCATTTTGCTCACCTTGTACCTCTGACAATACCACGCTTGTTTCTCACTCTACCCAGTCAATCACTTCTTATTCAAACTCAATCTCTTATGTCAGACTTGAGAATCAGCTCTAACCAGAAGCTAACCTACTTGACAGAGGTTGGAGTCTCCTGACCCAGGCTTCCTAAGCCCTTGGGGGCAATATTAATGTCCTTCAGCTCTTTCTACATTCATTTCCTTTCTTGAGTCTATAGAACTTAATAGAAGGGGTGGTGCCATCATCATCCTAAGGGCCAACAAATCAAACATGAAATAACCAAATTAAAACAGATCTCTTCCAATGTTTATTACTTTTGGTCTTAAAATATACCTTTGAGGCAAACAAATACCAACATGTGGTTGGATAGATTTGCCTGTGTAAATACGCTATACTGTATCAGGACGCAGACAATTCCTCCCTTCTCAGTAGCATCCCCTGTGTCTCCATCACTGGGGACACAGCACAAATAGTTGTAACAAAACCAAAGGCTCATTGACTGCGAGGTCAGGCCAAGAACTGTCAAACTGAGAAGTGTGCTGCCTATTAAGGTCAATGATCTTTAAAATATGGTACTACTTGTTTGGGTTGTGAGGGAGGGTCTCTCTGTGTAGCTCTGGCTGTCTTGGAACTCACTTTGTGAGCCAGGGTGCCTCAAACTCACAGAGATCTGCCTCCCTCTGCCTCCCAAGTGTTGGAATTAATGATGCGCACCACCGTGCCACGTGACCGTGCCACGTGACCGTGCCACGTGACCGTGCCACGTG
>JADRCH010000073.1:4079330-4142767 GCA_019843965.1 Rhynchomys soricoides | reverse complement strand
CTCCCAGAACCACACAGCCTGTACACCAATCGCCTAGTCTCTCTCAGACCCACACAGACTGTACACCAATCGCCTAGTCTCTCTCAGAACTACACAAACTGTTCACCAATCATCAAACAGCGCAAACAGAGACTTAACTATTTCTTTGAGTCTTTTTTTCCTCGTGAAGTCTCCTACGTCACATTAAATAAATACATATGCTTTTTTCTCCCAAGTCTGTGATTTTTTTTACAGGCACCTCAACCATGAACCTTTAATCTGCAAGTTGATGGCACCTGTTCTGTGACCTTAATCATAGGAACATTTACTATTAACATCCAAACACACTTAAGGTGACAGACAATATTACCCATTTAAAAATAAGGTTACTTTTAATATCAGGTATAAGTTTAACACAATTTTTAGTTTTCAATTTTGGTTTTTCATTCTGACCATGAATTTCTCTTTCTCTTTTCTTCTTTTCATTCTCTGTGGGTGTCTGTGGAGTGAGTGTGTATGTGTGTGTGTGTGTCTGTGGTGTATGTGTCTGTGCACATGTGTAAGAGGCTACACTTACCTATGTGGGTGTGAGAGAGGCCAGAGATCCACTTGAAAATATCCCCCATCTTATCCTGAGACTGCGTTTCTTTGGACAAAATCTTACCCCATCTGCTAGATGAACCCTGGGATGTGCCTGTCTGTCTGCCCCCATCCCAACCCAGCACTGGCTTTACTGATTCAAATGCGGTGTGCTGAGATCTAAACTTAGGTACTGAAGCTTTCACAGAACAGACCTTACCACATGATCCATCTGCCTATCCCAGCCAGTTTTCTCTTTGTAGCTAAGGCTAGCCTCCTTTCTCAGTGGTACATATGCCCAAATGCCCAGTCCTGGAATTACAGGAGTGTATTACCACAGACAGTGTTAATTTTACTTCTTTGTTCTTTCTATGCAGTTTTGAAAATGTCTGAAATAAGAACTAGAGAGAGAGTCCATTTAAAAAGCAAAAAAAACCAAAACTAAATTTAATGATGATCAAAATTTTACAAGTGAATGAGTATATTTAATGGGAAAAACTTTGCAATTAAGTATTTGGAGTTAAAGGAATTATATTACCTTTCAGTTAGGCAAACAAAGCAGTTAGAGTCACATATTCCAGTGGTCCTTTTCAGTTAAGAACAATTTTGGAAAATTTAATAGCAATACACATTGGAGTTTGTCACAAAGTTAATATGAGGTTGCTATAAAATGTATTTATGTAGCGAATTTCGAAGGAATGTGGAGATTGCTAATTGAGCTAAAAGTGAAGAGGCGGTGATTATGTTGAGCACTGCTTGTTTCAGAACTAGCCAAGAGTTAAAAAAGGCTGCTATGCCAGTGATTAACCTCCAGTCCTTACATGGTGGGATCATGGCTGGACCAGGAAATGGGAAAGACATACCACGGTAGAAAATCAGCAACTCCCTTCTCAAACTTCTTAATCCGAGTAGCCAATTGCCGGTTGTCATTGTGTTAATCTAATTAAAACCCTCTCCTATTGAATTTAAAAATACATGGAATGACTGGGAAAAAATAGCAACGCGTACAAATCAAAGGCTTCTCCAGTTAATGCTACATTCAAAGGTAATTACTTAACACAGGCAAAGCCGAACCACACAGCCTACAATTCTGGAACTTTCTATAGGCCATTTTTCTTCTCTTTTAAATAAAAGAAATTCCTTTCATTTTGTCAAGAAAACTTTTCTCTACCTCACTACTGCCTGACAAGGGAACAGATGGCAATTTAAGGGGAGAATTTATGAGAGCCACAATCTTAATGTTGCATAAAGGAAAGAAAAAGACTCGCATCAAAACCACTGACAAATGTACTCGCTAATATTAATGCACTCCCCATTCATCCAATATGCTTCCTAATTGCTTTTCTGTACATAATAATGTGGCACCTGCTGCTCAACATTGCAAACGCATCAGGATTTCTCCAAAGTCAAACAGCTCTGCAACTGGCCCTCTCCCAGTGATAAATGTAGACCACTGTATCACGCACAGTTCCTGTCAGTGGCATAATTAAAATTTTATACTTACAGAAAAAGATAGTAAACAATCAGTTCTTAAATGGATTCACAAGAGGAACTCTTGTTACAGCCAACTTCATAATTAGCATGCATCATGTGCTGCTAACACATCCATGACAAGAGGAGGGAAGAATTAGGAACTTGAGCTGTTCCCTTTAATGCTATGTTAAAGTACAAGAAAAAAAAGACAGTCTACTGTGACTGTACCACAGCACCACGATGCTTCCCTCAAAGTAACATATAAAGTCCCCCATAGAATAGTCTATGTCAATTTAAGTGACAGAATATGAGATTACAGTAGGATGTAGAAAACTTGTATGCTCATCAACCATGACCTTACCTTCCAAAGTATTAGGTGGTACAGAGATACAGAAGCTACAGCTTGCTGGCCAAGTGCAGCCTTCAGGTTGTAGTGCCAAACTTGCAAATTGAAAATGGCTTAACCTTTCCAAACTTTTACTTGAAAGAAAAATAGTGTTTCATTACAAATGAAAATGTTATGAAATTAAAATGTGTCTACAAATAAAGTTTTGTTGGAACATACTCATGCTCATCATTTATGCATAGTCTATGGCTGCAAGGGCATAGTTGAGAAGCTGTATTACACACGGTGTAGCCGGCATAGCTTAAAATATTTACTCTCGATTTCTGTACAGAAAGAGTTTGCTGACCCCTGATCTAAAGCATTTGTAGTCTATAAATCTATGTAATTGGAATGTGTAGTTATTTATATGTGTGTGCATACCTAAACGAATAGTGATCAATGAGATCAAAACAGGGTTAATGCAGGCGTATGTCTATGTGGGTTCACATGTATAAGAGAAAGGTTAAAAATTATAATTCAAAGTATAATTAAATATTAATGTCTGAATTGTGATAAAAATCTAATTATATTAATTTAGTATGTGGGATTTTTATCTTGGCTATAATTAAATCTAGCAAATGTAGTCTTTTGTATCTAAACACTGTATGTTTCTTATATCTATGAAGAGCCTGTTTTGATTTTAAAAAGAAAGAAGGAAACTACAGCAAAATAATAGTAATTTACTTTCTTCTATCATTCAAAGCTCAAGTCATGAGACATTCAGTCAAACAATACCACTTTTTAAAGTTATCACTACGCTTTTAAAAAGTTATGCGATAAAATTGTTTGAAACTACAAATACATGCATTCAACATACAGAAATACATACACAAATATACCAATAAGTGTATGTATGACCAGGGTGGACAGACTAGGCAACCATCATCCCAGGATCATGTCAGATGTTAGCAATGGAGGGAAGCAGGCAAAGGTTACACAGGCCTTTACCAACTAATTGCATAATTTCCAGTAATTATTAAATGAATAACTATTTTATTTTTCCTTTTTTTGTTGTTGCTGTTGTATTGTTGTTGTTATTGTTTTGTAGACAGGGTTTCTCTGTGTATCCTTGGCTGTCTTGAATTCACTCTATAGATCAGGCTGGCCTTGAACTCAGAAATCGACTTGCCTCTGTCTCCTGAGTGCTGGGATTAAAGATGTGCACCCACCTCTACCATGCTTTATTTTTACTTTTAAAAGACATGTTTTTAATTTTTTAAAAAATGTATGTGTATGTGAGTGTGTGCCAGGTATGTGCAGCTGCCCATGGAGGTCAGAAGCAGTTGGTGGATCTGGAGTTCCAAGCTGTTGTGAGATGGTGCTGGCCTGGTGACTTCAAGTTGGGACGTGACCTCATGCTGGCCCGTGACCTCACCTCCTCTGCAATAGCAGCAAAGATCTAAAACTCAGAGGGGTCTCTTTTCTCCAGCCCCAATCATAATAAGAAAAAAAAACTTTCAAATCACTTGAGAGCAGGATGCTTCTTCATTTCTTCATCTTTCCATTTTAACAGAATGATTCCAATTGAAAATAGAAACAGTGACAAAGGGAGAGAAATATACATAAATAGAAGATTTCTGCAGTTTTCCACACCACAGACTTGTCTGATGGGCAAAGCACCCAGCTGGCTGGTTCACCCCTTCGCTTTGAGTGAATTGTTAAAGGCTGTGTTTCAATGTGTCTGAACTGGGGTTAAGGCCTGGCCACTCTTCCCTTACCCTGGTGTCCCTTTTTACTTCCCCTGGTCACAGTCCCATTGGCTAGACCCATTCCTTTATGGCATAATTATCATCTTTTATACCTGAAGGAATATCCCTTTTTCTCAGCTGAAGGATGAAAAGTAGAAATACAAATCTGGAGGCTTCTCTCTTGCTTTTGCTTCACCAGAAAAGCATGCCCCTTAAGACGTAGTACCTTTTGAAAACTGCCATTCCTTTGAGCAAATAATATTAATTCCAACACTTTTTAAAAGAGGGGGAGAACTATCTGTGAATATAAATGAAGCAACAAATTCCACAACTAAAGATCTCTGGAGATTAAGGTCTAAATCAGAGGCACAGATGCAGATAAAATAATTGTATCATGAATGAAAATGTTACACACTAAACTTCTAGAAAAACCAAGCCCCACCCCCTTTTTTGAAGATAAAACTGCATAAAAATTGCTGCTGTGGGTGAAGAAATAAAGTATGTTTTTAGTTTTCATGCCAGGGAGAAGATGAGATTCATTTTTATACCAGTTCCACAAAGGCTGACTAGCAACCTGCTTAGAATACAATAGGACAGGATTTAAATTTTCGATGCCTTTACATGGCTTGCTCATTTGCATGCTAGGCCCCAGAATGCTCTTCTCTCTCTGCCATTTCATAGAATCACTGCGATCTGAGTGCTGGGGGCAAACTGCAAGGTTCAAGGGTGCTTGTGAGTTCAGCACAAGGCTCTTTTATCAGTGTGTTCACAAGGGAAAATGTAGTCCCTTTCCCACCTCATTGGGCAACTTTTCCTTTGAGGGGCAGCTTCAAATATCTCCTCCCCAGAAACACCTCCTCAGCCCAGAAAGGGCTCTGGATGCCTCTACAAACTCACCATGGGGACTACGAATGAAGAGATGAAATTAATATTGCCCAGGAAAGAGTTTTGAAAGAGGCTCACTCCATCCGTTTGCATCCTGGTGTCATTTTCTCAAATTTCTTCATTTAAAAGATTACATGTGGCTATTATTCAAGCACATAGGAAACTCCAAATGGAGATACTGAATGAAACAAAAAAAATAGCTATCAACACTTTACATTCAAATCCATTTCGGGATGATTAAAGTATATGGAAATGTCCCAAATATCCAGGTCAGTGATTAATAATTGAAGAGAAAGAATAAACTCAAGACATTTTGTAGCTCGAAGAGAAAATATGAATCCAGTTGAATGACTGCAGTCGGGTTTTAATGCCTAGACAACACATTCTCATCATAAAAAGACATACTGTACATAACGAGAAATGTGCCCTCATTGCAACATAAAGATCTTAGACAGGATGCTCTTAGACAAAATAATAAAAGGACTATATTCATCAACAGACTTAAAACTGCAGGTTATCCTTGTCACTGAGACAAGTGCTCCTAGGAACAGGAAGGGAAAGAGATGGCGCTCCTATGTAAATAAGAGGGCGTGGTGCTGGACTGGAGCTCTCTCCGCCGCTGCAAGAGCCCTCACAGCAGGAAATGTCTTATTGTAATGCAAATGTAGTTGATTCCCCCTCTCCCGCCCCCGCGCCAAAATCCCCTGTCACTGTGTTCCTGTCTGAAGGATCATCAAGGTATTTGCAGTTCTATTAAGCACCATTTTATATTTGCCTAATTTACGTAACCTGCCTAATAAGAATCGGAAACGTTACAGTTATTTTACTGGATCCAATTAGTATTTCATTGTTTTAGCCTGAACACAATATTGTACAATAGTCTTCAATACTCAGCTAAATGCGATAGGATGTACTCCACATAGTGCTATAAATGGAAGCATATGTTTTAAGCTAATTAAAACGCAGTTAAAACCTGCCTGAACTGAAACCAATTGCATCCTTTAATATCTGGTGAGTGACTTTTTTTTTTTAAATCTAATAATGAAATGTCATATCAGGGTGAACTTAAGGAAGGAAAAAAATATCAAAAGTTAAGTACTGAAAATAAGGGACTAAATTACTATCGGATTGCTTCCTGGAAAGGCATTTCTCTTCGTACCTGCCATGCATCAATGGAGAGTGAGTTCTTCTCAAGTTAAATATACAAATTAAAAAAAAAAATGTGTAAACATCATTGGTATAAATATCTCCAATCAGGCTAGTGTGGAGGTTTAAGCCTTCCTTCCGACAAATAAAAATAGTTTATCATTATTTTTAACATCTGTTCACTTTTATGAAATATATCAAGTACTCTATGTTCTGTGCATCAGAAATACTATATTTAGCAAAAACACTACACATCAAGAAAAGGTTTTTTTCTACAAGGATATTGCAAATGTTTCTATCAAATTGTGAAAATAATAATAGCAAGCACCAAGCATGGCACTCTTAGCAGCATAAACCCCTGGCAGATGTCTTCATGCTGCAGGAGCATAGTTCTGCTTTAAGTTCAGAACGGTCTTATTGAGCTCATTTGCATTATTGTGCAGACCCCTCCCTCCTCTGGGACCTGCGGGCACTGCAGAAATACAAGGAGGGAATCTCTACTTCTAGCCAAGCCGAGAGGAGAAAACGCTGACACCTGGCCCAATTAAAACACATTTCTGCCTTACTTTTATATTCTCAGCCCCATTTCAACGAACAGAAAACAGAATTCACAGGTTTGTCAAAACGCAACGTTCAGGAAAAAGAAAATGTATATGAGACGGTTTTTGAATAGTAACGAATAAGCAAAATTTCAATTCTTAGCAAAATATCAGATGCAATATTTTCTGGGAAAAAATCATATTTTTCACACTTAATAATGATACAAAACATGACTGAAGTGAGCTCTTGGATTCACTTGATGTTCCGCTGTGATATTATGACGGTTGTACTGCATTTAAGAGTGTGCTTTGTGTCATTCCTTTTAACTTTGCTGTTAACTCCATAACAGCTGGCATCAAATGCAACCACTTGTGATAGAATGATCTTATATATTGCTAGCAATTACAGAGTTAAGTTGGATAAATTCTTGGAGTACAAGAGAAGTGTGTTTTCTACCTGACAATAAATTAAGGTGACACTCTAATTTAACATTGCCTACAATCATATATAAAAATCAACAACAACAAAAAACACTGTGATGGAAACCACAGCTCCAAATTTGCCAAGTTTGACGATATCCATCTCATATTTGTTTATGATACCTGTCATCTCCATCTATTATTTAAACACTTTTTTATGCATTTCTGAATTATGAGATATGTTTGTGATAATCATACTTATGAATTTGAAAGCTCAAGTCATGAATGCTACATATTTTGCTATCCTTGTCAATAAATAACCAAGCCATAATATTCCACAAAGTAAGATGCCAACATGACTCTGTGCTTTGAGGAAAACACCAGACCAGGTTTTACTTAGATGTTCTTGGTAACCACATAAACATTACCTATCTTCCAGCAAAACCCATGTATACCAAGAAATGATTTTTTTCTTCACTTAATATTTTAAATATATAAATTTTATAATCTGGAGCCTACATTGTGAGCCATAAAGAAATGGAATTCAAGCAGTGGCTACAGTTAGAGATCCAAACATCAGGGAGCTTGGGCTTGATTTGTCAATGTAGAAACACCCAATGCTTATGTAAGGAGTCTCAGAGACACATTGCAGTAAGACCCCTCTCAATACAAACAAAGCAATTATTGCATCTTCAATGGGAGTCATGAATCCTATGTTATATCAAAGTGTACAGGGTGATTTTCAAAAAAAGTTTAGAAGTAAACTTTGGCTCCAACAGAAACATAAAGTGTCTCCATGCTGTCACAGTTTCCCATTCTGAGTACTTTTAAAGTGCAACAGTGCTTTCCCAGTGTCAGGCTAGGACTCTACCCCTGAGCTACATCCCAGCCCAGAAACGGTACTTCTTAAAATGTAAAAACTGTGGCTTCTTCCAATAGTATAGTTTCCATATAGTAAACGATGATCAAATGCTCCCTAAAACCTTTTGGAATTCAAGAAGATCGAAGTCATCTTACACAGTCTATACAAATTAAAAAAAAAAAACAAATCACAGGAAAGTGGGCTGACTTGGGGACATTCACCAATCTCACGATTCCCTCCTGTTCTGTAACCAATTTCTATTATTGGGTTTGGAGACACAAACTGGCACAGATTCAAAGTACTTAAGCAGATCAGCCCTAAAAGAAATTAAGCTTGTTGACAGGTAAGAATTTGAACTGAAGTGGAAATTGCAAAATGTAGCAATTAACCATTACTTTCACAGCCACTGATGTCATTCAGAACATGCTACTCTAAAATGGGACTGACACCTTGCCAGAGTGAATATTTTTGGCAGGAGAAGTTGAGAGGCAATACATGTATGAATTCCTGACCTTCTCCTGCCCTTTCCTCTGAAGTCAGGAAGGTTCTGAGGAAGGTCCCTATAACAGCCTTAGTGCAGCAGTAAGGAAGGCTCATCGAGAGAATCCTAGTTCCTTCTTGACAAGTGACTGGAAACAGTATTGTCACTGACCTGGGTACAGACCTGACATTCCAACTGAGTAGGCCAATCACCTGGCTAAGAATTGGCCTTTTAGACAGGTTGTATCAGCTTGCATTCCCACCAGCAATGGAGGAGTGTTCCTCTTTCTCCACATCCTCGATTATTAGCCCAAAAGTTCGAAATACCCAAGAGTCACTTCGCAGCAACTGTAGGGCTGAATGTGAGGTCCCAGATGTTGGACATGGAGAAGGGACTGAAGGAGCTGAGGAAGTTTGCTTCCCCAGGGAGTCTGCAACAGTGGTAACTGGCCTTAATTCCCCCCCCACCCCCCAATACTCCTGGAGACTGATCCACCAACCAAAGAATACACATGGATGGACCCATGGTGCTGGCCACAAATGTGACAGAGGAGGGTCTTGTTAGCCATCAGGGGAAGGAAAGGCCCTTGGGCCTGAGAGTGTTAGATCCCTCAGTATAGGAGAATGCCAAGGAGGGAAGATGAGAGTGGGTGGGTGGGTGGGTGGGAGAATACCCCATAGTGGCAGGGGGAGGGGGGAGGGAATGGGGAGGTTCCAAAGGGGAGATCTGGAAAGGGGGAAACATTTGAAATGTAAATAAAGTATGAAAAATTTAAAAAAAAAAAAAAAAAGAATCAGCCCTCTAAAAGGCATATCCACCTTAAGCCACACTACAGAAAAAGCAGAAAGAATCAGTCCCTCTGACAAGGCAACAAACCTTGCCTTCCTAGCACCCTCCTTCCAAGTAGTCACGACAGAGCTGCCATGGGGTTCTGATGGCTCAGCCCACCTGAGTCCTAACATGAAAAGAGGTAACTTATCCCTTTTCTTCTCTTCATTTTCTGTTGAAGCCAGACCTAAATTTGGATTCAGAGTTGCTTTTTCTGATACTCAGGATTTTCCTGAGGCTCTGAGCCCCTTTGCCATGTGGCCAGCCCTCTGTGACTAACTCAAATGACATAGAGCTTGCCCTCTTTCTCTGGGCAGATGCTTAGCTTTAGTTTGTCTGCTGTGGATGTTTTTTTTTAACTCCAATAAAATTGTCCTTGAGCTTTCTTCTAGGTTTGTGCTTAAATTCTTTTATTAATGAAACTAAGAACCCAAGTAGGGAATTCTTACTTCTATGGTAACACATGATGACACTGGAAGGACTCCCCAAACATTGCAGTAATAGTAAGTCATAAGACCTTTATGTTGGGGTTGCCTTTTATCCTGAAAGGAACGGAGAACCCCTATCTCTGAAGACATGGGGTCACAAACACTCTGAAGAGACAGGTATGCTTCCCCAGGTGAACAGTGCAACATTGCCTGTCTAGGTACTCGCTACTCTTCATGAAACCTGCTACAACACTGTCAACTGTGGCTTAGGTCTTCCTTTCCTTTAGAAGATTCCCTTAAAATTGAAATAAATGTATATTACTACTCCCCTGTTATTCTGTCTTTGTTACAGGAATCTTAGCTAAATGAAACCTAAACTAGTAAGAGGGAAAATACATAGTACTCCCTATTAACATCTAATTCACATACTATGAGTGGATGAAAACAGAGCTGAAAACATTATCTCAAACATTTTTAATTACCGGAAATGCTCTATTTCTTTTATAAACACCTTTAAAGCTGTAGCCAACTGAGAAAGGCCAAAGTAGTCACTAAGCATTATGGAGGAAGGTGTATGCCATCTAATGGTGAGACATGCTTCAATGTAGCAAGCACACTTGTGCCAAGCACTCTATGGCTCCACAGACTGCTGAGTTCTGCTAGTGCTTGGGTGTGGCCAAGAATAGGAGTGTGTCTTCAGAACCAAAGTAAATATTGCTCAGACACTTCTCCAACTAAGGCTAACATCAAACTCCACCCTGTGTCCAGAATGTTCAACTCTTTCTGAGTTAGCTCAAGGATTATGTTGAGCAATGTTGATAATTGATGGCTCAGATACTTGAAAGGATCACATAGCCAGACGGGGAAGTACCATCTGCAAAGTTCTGTCGGATGCACATGCTCGGAGATCTGTGCATTTGGAACAACAGAAAGACGAAGATAGGACTCGTAGGACAAAAGAGGGGAGGGTGTTAATAAGAGCGGGTTGGTCTTCACCAATTCACTACCATAAAGAATTACATGCCGGAATGGCCCTTCTTTTAATTAACTTACAGCTTTGCCATGCTGTCTTACACGTTAAAAATGATACCATCGGCAACCATATGTTACAAAAGAAAAACACCTATAAATGACTTGGAAACAAGAGACGTGTTTAAGAATCTCATACTGCAAAAGTATTTTATATATTACATGATTAAATGATCTGCAGGCCAGTATGCCATTAATCTGAAATCTAAGCATCATCCAAATTTTGCTTTTACCTCTAACTCATGAAATCATGAGGAACTTTCCTTCAATGGCCAGGCCACCGAGTGGGCCAGGCCACTGAGTGGGCCAGGCCATTTTACCTTTGTTCTGGATGAGGATTTGTGGGCTGATGACAAAGTGCTAATGAGGAGCTAATGTCCCCACATCTGGCAAACTGCCAAGCTCAGGATGAGAGGATTAGAACATTTGTCTGAATTAGCACTGTACAGAGGAGGGAGAGGCTAGGAGACAGCCATCTCCAGACTGAAAAACTTGACTACGCTGGACTTCATATCCCAATCCAAAGTAAGGACTATTTCAAGATAATTCTGTACTTTTTCTGCATGACATGGGTGATTCTCATGTTGATTCACATGTCTTGCTTCTCACTTGGTATAAATCAGTTAGAATTAGCAAGTTCCAAAGCTATCCCACATCATCTAAGTACAGATATAATCACAGTGAGGAAGCAGGTACTGAGTTACTTTCATCCATCATGAATATAAAGTCAGTCAGTCTATACAAGAATGGTTCTTGCATTCAAAATTTAAGACATTTTGTTTACTAATTTTATCATCAAAAATTCGTGTCATATGTTTTACGTCAGGGAGCTTTTTTTTGGTGGTGGTGGAAAGTGCCAAAGGCTCAAAGTTTCATTCAATAGGGTTGATTTGCCTAGCAGGATAGAACAGAGGTGCTTTCATGTGGCCTCTTTTATTCAGGCTCACCACCACTAAGTTCATAGCAGTTTATCACTGCTAAATGTAAAACCATGGGCAATCCCAGTAAAGGTTTTGAATTCTATCAAGAAAACTAAAAAGGGTACTAGAGTGAATGTGGGCATTTAGACTAAAGAACCAAATAAACATGTGTCTCCCAATTTCCTGGTTCTTAAATCAACCAAACAGAAACCTAGATACAAAGCTGGTATAGCACAAGTCTGTAATCTTCACAATTGAGGAGCTGAGGCAGGAGCATTGAGAGTCCCAGACCAGCCTGGGCTACATCATAAGACCCTGTCCCAAAAAGGACAAACAACAAAACACCAAGTAAAAATGTGTGATACATGAAAACAAACAGTATTAACAAAGTGAAGTATAACTGTAGAGGTATAGCAGGAAGTTCTCTTACTTTCTTCTTATTATAAGGAATTTAATCATCTACAAAGACATCAGGATTTGTACTTATGTATTTAAGATACAATGTTTATATGAGTTTATAGTTTCATGCAACTTAAGTTCATGCCATGATTTAAAAACTGAAGGATACAATACAGTCTTCCCAACCCCTTTCCCCTCATGGGCAGGCCAATGCTCCAGCTACATAATCTGTACCACAGAAACCATCACCATGCCTTCTGACTATAATGCTGAATTCCAACCTTGACAGATTATTCCCCAGATACCAGCCAGTTAGATCTTTGAAAAATAAACAAGAAATCCGGCTGTACGCCACCCTTCCACGAGGTGTCCCTGGCACCATCCCCACACCCATCTCTTTCCCTAGAGCACACCCTTTTCTCTCATCAAAGCCTCAACTCCATTCCAGGTTCTCAGCCTCAGAACTTTCAAAGCTGCTGTGTGGTATGCCTGAAACATTGTCCTCAGAGGCAGACACTCTGGCCCCCTTTCCTCACTCAAACCCAAGTTTCACTGTCCCTCCCAGAGATCTCCAGTCTTCCTGGTCCTTTTGTCAGGGACCTACTTCTCCTGGTAGTTCTCTTGCTCAGTGCCCTGTTTCCACACCGCTACATCACATCATTTAATCCCCTCATTGCAATTTTACTTTTGATTTTGTGTTTGTTTGTTTCTTTACTAAAACGACATTAGCATGTGTGTCTCTCTCGGTGATGTATTCCCCCTGGGCTTCCTGGCATAGAACCAGTCTTCAGTGGGTACTCAATAATTGTTCATAAAAAATGAATATAAGATATTGAATAAGGCCTAAAATATTCCTGGTGGTAAATTTTAAGTTTGAGAACAGACAACAGAAACTATCTTCTTACCGTTGCTTTGTTGTTGGGTTTTCTAGTTTTGTTTTGTTTCTACTAAAGCTTGCACCTAGAATCTCATGGACAGTAGACAAAGACAGCCTTTTTACTTTACATTTTAAGACCTGTCTCACTAAGTTGTCCAGGGAGACTTGAGTTCTCTCTGTAGCCCATGCCGGTCTATATTGCACCAGCCTTCTGCCAGAGGTTTGCATGTGGCTGAGATTATACAGGTCAAAGCCACCCGGCCTGGTGGGACCTTTCTTTTAAGGATATAGAAGAATAACTGTTCTAGGAAACAGTGTGTTTGGAGATACCATACATTGTAAACTTCACTTTACTTGTGCAGCATACCCAGGATCCTACTGGGAACCTACTTAGCTTCTGTGAGATAAAAGTGAAAGACATTAGCTGGGCACCTTTCAAAGCACTTACCTTGACTTATTTCACCCTCATCTTGCAAATGAGCTGGAGGGACATGTAACCTGCCCAGGATCACATAGCCAAGACGCCCCCAGCTAGTTTCAGGCTTCAGAACAATGCTTGTAACACCAGTGTAACATCAAAGGTGTTTTTGAATGCATAGTGGACACGTTGGACAAACTGCCCAAGGCCAGCAGCCCACAGTAGCTCATTTCTTAGATATACAGGAGCAAGTGAGGAGAGAAATCAATGAAAGATGCGGGTAGGTCTTGTAGAATCATGGCATAGATTCAGATGAGTGGTTGGCTCATTTACTCCTCTTTTCATATGGTCCCTCTGACTACAATGCATAAAATTTGCATTGATCATAACACTGAAGAGTTTCGCATCTAGCATATGAGCTCTCTGCCATCCTTAGGCCCAGGCTGTATTGAGCTCTCAAAGCTGTCCTTGCCACATTAGGGGATTAGACATTACTCGGACATTCTCTCCAACAAAATAACTGACACTGGTCATACCATCACTGTTGACCATATCCAAGGAAAATGTAAGGAGATACCAGAGTTAGAAAACATAAGAGGAACAGCTGTCCACAGGCTCCATGGAAATCTCACTATGAGTGGCTTGTATCAGAAGATGTCTGACACAAGCTGAGAAGGTGGATATAGTAAGAAGACTCTTAACCAAAAACTTTCAACAGGCACTGAAAGGTCCAAGAACACTAGTGGTAAACCAACACTTACTTCTTAAAGACACGACGGAGGCAAAAATATTAATCAGACAAACAGATAACAGCTTAAGGGCATGAATGTGTAATTGTAAAGGTGCAAAGGGACAGGCTCCATAAAGATGCTGAGAAGTATAGAGAGATGGCTCAGTGCTTAGGAAGACTGGTGGCTCTTCCAAAGTATCCAGGTTTGATTCCCAGTACTAATACTTATGTGGCAACTCACAACCATCTGTAACTCCAGTTCCAAAGGATCTGATACACTCTACTGGCCTCCCAGGGGTCTAGGACCATAAATGGTGTTCAAACATATGTGTAGGCAAAACACCTTGATACAAAAAAATAAAGGGTTTAAAAAAAAATGGTAAAGATGGGACAGGATGAAGGGAATGTGGAAAGCACCAGGAACATGCATCTGTGGTGCTCCTGCCAACCAACTGTGCTCCTGCCAGCTGTGCTCCTGCCAGCTGCACTGGGTATGCTTTTATTACACATGAATAGAATCTGGTGACCAACCAAAGTTTGTTGGAAAGTGAAGAGTCTGAGAGTGGGAGGTATTTGAGACAGCTGATAGCAATGGGTGTGTGACATCACACCATAGATTGTTAAGAGTATCAGTGTACACTTGACCTCCAAGGTTGATCCTCTCACTAGAAGTAACGAAGTCCCGTCATTGTAGCATAAAAGCAGATGTTGTATGATAAAGCCACATGAAAGAGGGGGGAATGGAAGAGAGGGGGGGGGGAGAGAGAGGGAGGGGGGGAGGGAGGGGGGGAGGGAGAGAAGAGCTAAAGAAACAAACAAGGACATCGGATTAAAACTGTATTCCAATATTATTTTATAACTGATTTTTCTTTTACTTATCTATTCATTTCTGCACTGTTGAAGACTTAACATGAGAAAATTTTTCTGACAATGAAATTTGAATTCTATATGATTTTCATGTGTCATGAAATATTCTTCTTCTTTTGATTTTGTTTCAACCATTAACAATGTAAAGAAAGCTCCTTTATAATTCACAGGTTATAAAATATTAGAATCTGACTTCCTCCTTAGATAATACTTTTCCAAGCTTACCCTTTTACTCTTTCAGGGAGAAAGGTCAAAGCAAAATAAACTCTTAAGACATGCTTTTAAAAAAGCAGTCTTCTGCCCAGCAAGATAGATCAGTGTGTATGGGAACCTGCTTCCAGGCCTGCGACCTTCCATCACTGCGTCCACAGGGTGGAAAGAAGAAGCAACCATGTTATCCTCAGACCCTTGCACACCTGTGCATACATGTGCATACACCACACACACACACACACACACACCAAATAAATGTAATTTCGAAAAAGTCTTGGAATCTCAGACTGTTTTGGACTGTTATTTAGAACCCTTTACAATATAGTACCACTGCAGAAGAATGTACATCTCAGTGAGTTCTCATTAATCTAACACAATCATGAAATCAGCACCTAGATCAGCAATCAGAACACCACCAGCATCAGGAGTCTCCCTTGCTTTTCCTTACCTGTCAAGTTGGGTGATGGTAATCAGCTAACTTCGAGAGTGGTCACTCTGCCATCTAAGCGTAAGCAAGTGATCTTGGTTGTTCTATTTAGGGGGTATTTGTTTGGTATGGTGGCTGGATTTAAAAGAAGTCAAACAAAAAAACCATCATAGCATGAAATACAATTGTAAGCCAGAAACAAAAAGGGCTGTTGTAACAGACGTTTCTGTTCTGAAATCATACACACAATCGCACACTCCAGAGATGAAAGAAATTTCAAAGAATGTCCATATTTGCACCAAAATCCCAGAGTCAAAAGAACGACTACATTGATAATCAGTTGTTTATCCAAATATTTGTTAAAAATGTACTTTATAAATGTATATATGTTCAAAATCAGTAGATCAGTAATACTGACAGAAAAAAACCCTAAATTTCGAGGTGTGTCATTATTATCAAATCTAGTGTCTCATTTTCATTATAAAATTGACAAATCTTTTTTTGTTTGTTTGTTTGTTTGTTTGGGTTTTTTTTTCTTTTGGGTTTTTTTTTGTGTTTTTTGTTGTTGTTTTTCGAGACAGGGTTTCTCTGTGTAGCCCTGGCTGTCCTGGAACTCACTCTGTAGACCAGGCTGGCCTCGAACTCAGAAATCTGCCTGCCTCTGCCTCCCAAGTGCTGGGATTAAAGGCGTGCGCCACCACTGCCCGGCTTAACAAATCTTATAAAATCTCTTTCTCCTTTTCCCTCCCCCTCCTTCCCTCCCCACTTCTTTCCCTCCCTTTCTCCCTCCTTCCCCCCTCTCTCTGTGCACATGTGTACCATGTGTGTTGTAGGAACCTGAGTAGTCCAGAAGAGGCATTAGATCCCCCAGAACTAAAGTTACAGAAGGCTTTGAGCCACATGTAAATGTTGAGAATAAAATCTGGGCCCTCTGCAAAAGCAATAAGTGCTCTTAACCACTAAGCCATTATTCAGGCCTCCAGGTTAACAAATTTTTGAATTGTTTTTACACTTAACCATGACTGGGCAATACTTGACACTATTAGCCTTTGTGACAAGCCACAAATAATATTTACTGATTTTATTAACTCTTTTATTTTGTCGTAGGCATTAAAAACTGATCATTTTAACTGTGGTAGCAAATAACTAGCACACATTGCAAATTATATTGAAATTAAACAAAACTTTCGTCTCAAAGCAGTATACTAAGATTAGAGATCGTTAACAACCTAGTAAAAGCAGACACTTTGAATTCTACAGGCTGTGTTTCCAATCTCAGATATAAACCTGGAGAGAGAATTATGTAAGGGTAAGGCAGGAGTTGGGGGTTTACTAGCACAGTCTCAGCGGGCTCTTACAGGCTCTTTCTCCACCCGCTCATCCTTCCTGCAGATGTTTTCACTACACTCATTTTATACTAACAGAATCTTCCCATTTATTTATGGAGCGAAATTAAAATGCATTATTATTTGAGCCTGAACAGCAATATGTAATTTGTCCACAAATAGCTCTATGTGTAAAAAGATTAATTCTGAAGATCTTTAGACAGCTCTACTCAATCATGTCTTATTATTGTCAGTCTGTTTTTTACCTTGACCCTGTCTCATGTAAAACATGATGTTTTTATTTTCTTTCCAGAAATCTACATAGGTCACATATGGTTATGTAGAGAGACTCATCTGTATATAGAAAAAAATTATTATTCTAGAATATAAAAGTAATGTTCAAGTGAAATCCTCCATTTCTAAAACACTTGAATATAGTCTGGTTTAAAATAAAGTTTAAAAACACTTTCCTTGAAATGTTATGAATTTCTATAATATTTCAGGGGCTAAACACTAAAACGTTTCAACACTAAGCAATTAGTATTTTTAAACAGAAAGAATAGATTCTCCAACAGCGAATATTTTCAACTACTGGTTAAAAACCTTTATCAACTTTGCAGGGTTAAAGTGAGATTTCTTAGTTTTCCCATCCTAGTCAGCACAGATTCCATGCAATGGAAAGCACAGGTAACAGCGGACGGACATCTCAAACGCTTACTTTCTCTGGGATGGCATCCCTAAGGACGGAGCAGCAACTATGCAGTCCCACTGAAAGAAATGGAGTAAACAACCCCACAACACTACCTCCCAGGAGGCACAGCCCCACACCCATGATAACAGGGAAACATAAAACTCATCAGCAGGAAGAATGAAAATGTAAAAGGACT
Source organism: Rhynchomys soricoides (assembly GCA_019843965.1). Classification (NCBI taxonomy): domain Eukaryota; kingdom Metazoa; phylum Chordata; class Mammalia; order Rodentia; family Muridae; genus Rhynchomys; species Rhynchomys soricoides. The sequence continues at coordinate 4,124,982 of JADRCH010000073.1, read as the reverse complement.
CCTATGGTGCCTATGTGCCCTTTGAGACCAAAGCTACAAGGCAAAGCTCTCTGGCTGCCTTGTGCCTGTAACTGATCAAAGAAAATATGTTTTAGAGAAAAATGAAAGGTCCAAAAACAAGGACTAAATTGAGATACCCAAGCCAGAGCAGGTTCCCATCCTGCTTCTACTTCTCTCACACTCTTCTTGCCCTGATGTTGATGGTTTCAGGCGATCACATGTCTTGGAACTTTTGTCTCAAAATATAAGCGACACACCATACAACTCACTCAACAACTGGATTTTGTTTGTTTGTTTATTTGTTTTCCTATGCAAACCACAGTTGCTTAAATACATTATAAATGAGTATCCTTTCTTGTACTGATTTCCCTAGTAAATTTAAAACTCCAGTCTTGATTTCTTTCCACATTGACATGTGGGTCAGTCAGAGAAAACCTGTGTCTTAGAAAGGACAGAGCTTTGTCTTTCAATCCTCTTACTAGAAACTAATTTTGAACAAAATGGTATTTGTTTGCTCTTTCTTCAAGATTGTCCTTAATCCACTAAGAACAATATAAATGGGAGATTAGGACTACTCGGGATTAAGTGCACTTCAGCACTTTCGTTAAAGTAAAGATCATGGGAATCACATTTGGGCTAGGCTAGGACAAGAACAAATTTAGGGGTGCTGCCAGGGCTGGGGCAAGGGCATGGTGGCTGAGTGAAATGCCATGCTCATCGTGCTCAGGCTCACCTTAGCCAACATCAAGATCTCAATGTGACAGTAACAGATTACAGACTGTGGGAAGCAAACTGGTACAGCATACTGCTGTAGAGAATCTTCCCATGAAGAAACATGGAGTCAGACCATGACTAATGGTAAAATTTTACAAACTAATTAAGATGTGATTATTTGGGGTACTTTCTACATATTAATATAAATATAGGCATAATAATTTAAATTTTAATAACAACTATGCTTGGCACTGGGCCCACATTTCTGACAGTTCTGTTAGAAACCAGTACTTAACTACTTCACTGGGTGTTTTACTCTTTAGCTTTGAGCAGTTGGATAGATGTCACTTAAGGATTACAATGGTCTTGTTTGTAAATAAATGACTCTTAGACCCGAAGGATTGGCTTTAAGTCAATGACTGAAATGGATGTCAGATTCTGAGAAGGCACCAGCAACTGTTTCTTATATGGTTTATCCCATCAGACCCAAAGGTATTAGACATTTTTTAATTAAAAAAATAAAAATTTATTTATTTTATTTAAAATTGTTTTGTGGAAAAAGACAACCGTATTTCAGGCCCTTGGCTCATTGTGTGTTCTCTGGCTGACTTACCTTCTTGTGTTCTCATTACGCCCCTTAGAAAATGAAGCTAATCATAGTATACTATTGGTATCATGAGGTCTATGACCTAAGTTCTTATCAAGGCTTTAAATTTTTCAAATACACTATAATATATAATTTCCATCCTGAAATGTAATAATATAAATAATATAAAGGGGAATTAAGCAACTCCTTTGTATCAAGATCCATGAACCACAGGCTCTTGTGTCATTTGTGAACTCTGTGAATAAATTCGATTATTTGTATTTTCATTAAAGTTTCTTTTACATTTGTTGAACAGCATTTGACTCACAGAACAGACCCCTGAGCCACCTCTTTCTTCCTTCCCTCCAGTACATGGTGAACTCTAGGTTACAGGTTTCAAACACAGACAAATATTAACACTGGTGTTTTAGGTTTTTTTGTTTTGTTTTGTTTTGTTTTTCTATTATTTATTTCTCTGTGTGTATTTGTGAGTATGCAGATTTGTGTACTGGTGCCTTTGAGGGAAGCAGAGGGTGTCAGATCCCTTTAAGACAGAGTTACAGACATTCTTGATTCTTCTAGCTTAGTTCTGGGTTTCAAAGTCAGGTCCTCATGATACAGCAGTAAGACTTCTCTGCTGAGCCACGCCTCCAGCCCCCACATTTGCATTTTAGATGTGTCCAGAATTTGTAGTTTTTTGGGGAAGAACTATTCTTTTCATAGATTCCTGCCTCAGAATTCTTAATTAGAATGGCATCCTACATTCTAAAATGTTCATTTTCACACTCAAAAAAGCAATGAAAGTATTTAAATCACAAACATTTTGAGTGACGAGACTAACCATGTTACAATGTAGAGTCTTAGCTTACACCTGAGTGTGCAGCATACAGCTTGGCCTCTGGGAGCTTCTTTTTCAGTTTAGCTGACAAATCCTATTGGTAGCCAAGTTGTAGGGGGACTAGAGAGGAATCCTGACTTGGATGGCTCATTGACAATGCCAGGCTTCACCTCCTGGAACTCTGTAGTGAAAGCATTACGTCAGAAGCCTCACGTGAATGGAGTATGGGAAACAATGCTTGCAGCTGAAAAATAGGCAGCTTCTCTTTAATTCCTCTACCAACCCTCGTTAAGATGGCTCTGTAAGATGACAGAACAAACAGAGAAAGCTGTAAGTTCCTTTTGAGGCTAATTAAAGACAGTGCACACCTCAGAATTCCAATATCCTGTCACTCCTTAATGTGAAGTCACAGCTTTGCAGGAAGAAGGTGCTGCTGGTATGGTTGCCTTAACTCCTGCCTTTCTACTAGGAAATGTGCCTTTGCTGAAGGGTTTCTTCCGTCAATCCCTCAAAGCATAGAACAATGTGTTCCCTTTAGTGGCAGTAACTACACACTCTTGCTTCCTTCCGCAGCCCTCCTGCTTCTGTGTTCATCTGCAGCTAGGCTACATAGATCACCAGGCTTCCCTACTCATGCCTCCATTCCCACCACCATCCGTCTGGAGCCTTTGGATTTCTCACTCTTTAATCAAGGCTTTGTATGTTTTCCTTAAGCATGCCTCTCAGTGTCCTCATGCTGATCGAATTTTCTCTATCACGCAATGTCACATAGTTCAAAAGTCTAAAGGAAAGTCAGAGCTAAATCTCCAAATGGATCAGTCTTAGAGAAAAAGTTCAAATGGAAACAGTTTGACCAGAAAATGAATGTAGATTCCAGGAAGTAAGGATAATAACATCAACATTTCACCTATGCACAGGAATACTTTGGTGGTTTTAGGAGATCTGCAGGACACAGCACATAAACCGCAGCCTCTAACAGATACACAAGGCACGCCAAGACGTTCTGGAGTTCAAAAGTAGATTAGGTTTCAGGGAAACAGGGCTACAGTTATTTTTTAAATGGTTAATTTACAATATTAGATTACTTCACAGTATACACACACACACACACACACACACACACACACACATGACTGTTCCAAGGTGTGGTTGAGGGGAAGGATTTTTTATTGGAGATACGAGGAAGAGTACCGCCAGAGGCATCTGGAAGAATCTAGAGCAGAGAGAGAAAGTAGTACACTGAAGACACCAGCAGAGTGAACAGGACCATGAGAAGAGAGGAGGAAGAGCAGAGGAAGAGTTGGGTAGGGAAGGAAGAGGGGCCCAAGAGAGCTTCCGGCCCATAGGGCAGGATTATATAGGAATGAGAAGCTGCAGAAGAGGAAACTCCAAGAACTGGACTTCAAAAAGTTCTCAGGACTATAGACAATTCACATTGAAAGTATCAGTTAGGCAACAGCATCATCAACCAAGGACTGAAGAGTTTACAGAGACTGGACACAGTGCTAGACATATTTTTCTCTCTTTCATTCTTTTCTCCTATCTATACTAATCTTAGAGTCCATATAAGCAATTATATTTTTAGAAATTATCAATAAAGAAAAGTGAGTTGTTTCTTACAATCTTTTAAATAGCATAGCCCAAAGGAAACAGTAACAAATTTATATCATTATTATATTACTTTTAAAGTGTTTCATTTTATTAATTAAAATTTGTCAGTGAATAATTTCTTTGTCTTGTGGTTTTAGTTGTTTCTTTTGGAGAGTATCAGCAAGGAGCTAAAACCCTCTTAGAATTTGCTATTCTCCAACTTCAGATTCCCATTACATGAATTATAGGCCAACACTACCATAATCTGCATGAGTGTTCAGTATAATGTTTTCCAAATAATAACAGTGAATTTGAGGAAGAAGAGAAAATAATAAAGACAAGGAGGAAGGAGACATAATAGGTATAATGCCATTCTAATTCTATCCTGCCCAACTGTAGGCAAACAAGGAAGGAACTTTGCTGGTAAGTTTTGTTTTTCATAGGTTTTATAATGGAGAATTAGAATTAGTGATCTTCTGGGCAACTTCAGTACATTTTGAATGTCACACCCACATGCTTGTGACTGTTAGATGACACTGGTGTAAAAAACCAAGTTTCTCTTTAGTAGAACCGTGCCAGAATGTACTGTGTGGTGGAAAGAACCATTGTAAACTACCTCAGGCTGGACCACCATGCCAGAATGTACTGTGTGGTGGAAAGAACCATTGTGAACTATCTCAGGCTGGACCTCACCTGCAGAAACCCCATTCATTTTTGGAGCACTTTTGCAAACTTTAAATAACTATTTAGCAATATGTTAGATTTTCAGAATGGAGATAAACAAAGGGAATTTTATTTAACTTCTCTTTGCTTAGTAGACTCCATGTTTTGCTCAGTTTCATGGTGCACTTTGGTGGGAATTCACCTTCCCTGGCCTCTCACAGCTACCAGAATTTCCCCAAACGCTTACAGACTGTGCAATGCTGCTGTAATTTACAGGGTTTCCTATGGGAGCTCTCCTGCTCTGTTGGAAGACTTTGGAAGTCACACGGAAGCCTATAACAGGACACAAAAGCAAGTCAGCTTCCTATTGCCCTTGTCAATAGGAAGCAAGTGTCTGGCACACAGTTTACTGATGGGCAATCCTTGTCTAATAAAAAGTGGGAATACGTACTTTTGAAAAGGACTGTGATTCTTCTATTGTGAATTTAACTTCACAAATTATACACACAGATTTTCTATTCTCCAAATGGAAAAAGACATTGAAGGTACAAAATGACTACTAACACAACAAAAACCTTACTCTTAAATGTGCCGGTTTTCTGTTGTCTCTGCAAGCTGTCTTTCTATTGGGAATTCAGGCTTCCTTCATTGGTATCTCTAAAAAATTGAAACAATGCTAAGAATTTTTCAATGTTTACGTAGTTTAAGATTTAAAAAATGGTAAATAAATCACTCATACATTAAGAATGATTACCAGCATGTAAAGTGGAATGCAGAATTACCTTAGATATATTACCCACGATGCTTTTCAGCACAGCAGCTAATTACCAGCAGAAAGGTCATACAAAAAATAATGTGATTAGAAGAGGTTGAGGAAAAAAATAGCCACATATTTGGACATAGACCAAATTCCCTTTTTGCCACTGTAACTGAAAACCATTTCTTCAATATTTAATGAAACGCTTATGCTACAGCACCTGGTCACATTGTCAGCCTAGCCTAACCACTGCCTCCCCCGTGGGTCGTTACTGCAGCCATCTGAAAGGGGGCAAACTGTTCATCTAGGACAATAATGCCAGTCTTTAAGAATCTACAGCTACAAAACAGCAGGAGACAGAGTTTTGGCTTTGATCTTGGGAAAAATGGCTGGGGGCAAAACGCTGTTTCCTACCATCAGAGACTGTACAGTTAGCAATAACTGTGTAAGTCAAAGCCATTCTCAGGACTCAACTTGGCTGCCCTGCTTTGCTTGCTCTCTCCCCTTGCAGAAAGCTAGCAGCTCCTGGTGAGAGATTCTTGTCAACAGGAAAACACTAGTTTGCGCTACCCTGCTAATGATCCAATGCATCAATACCTTGAACAATCACAACAAGCAGATGTCCTAAGTTAATATAGACTTCCCTGGGATTTTTCCTGGAGAAATGTGGCTTTAAAAGGTATTAGTCTTTTGTCCTCACTAGAGAATGGCTAAATCCTGGCACCAATTCCTTGGGTATGTGAACCTCAGCCTAATGGAATTTAATTACTTTCGTGGTATTAATCATCTGTACAGTAGAGCAAAGAGTATTTTATTGCCACTTTTAAGGGTTATCGGCACATTTATTTCAAATGAACTGTCAAACTGCATTACGTGTAAGGCATGCCAGGTTTGAATTCTGCAGCTCAGGTGAAAATAAATTTACAGTTTAAAACTCGTCCCCCACCATCAAAATCCTAACCATTATTAGCAGCAGCACATATGTAAGACTCTCAAAACTTAAAAAAAAAATAAGTGTTGAATTACCTATTCATTTTTTACTGTCTGGCTTTATCCCTCATTCCAAGCTTTTTGACTACTCATTTGCAAAGATTGCTTTACACCGAGGACCCCAGGAACACCGATTGGCATCAAATAGGCTGTGACACTATCACAGGCTTAGTTACAGGAAAGTGAGGCTCATCTTCTCCATTATCAGGCAACAGGCTCTATCCAGCTCAATAAGACATGCTCCCTCCATCCCAGGCTATTCAGGAAGAGTGGGTATACATTTCTCACTTCTCTGGGTTGATTTTTAACCCTATCTCAAATGCTTCCTAAAGACTTCTACTGAACCCTGGCATCATTTATAAAGCTTGCCCCCATGCTAAACAGAGCCAACACTGGACTGCATAGTGACAAACTCGGTTTGATTCTACATACTTCTGGGAAAGCTTTCTACAGAGATCAGAGATGGCAAACTGAAGAGAGGGTGTGGAAAACAATACAGAACAAGACAAATACAATAGGAAAGGCCTCCAGAGACCCAGAATTCGATCCTCGGGGTTTAATCTCTCAGGGATTAGTTATATTCCCAAATTAATTCTTGAATATACTCAAAGGCATAAAGGGTCAAACATAATGTGTGGAAATAAAATGATCTTGGGTCAACACCCTGTGTCCAATGAGCTTTGTTTGTTGCTGTAGTTATAACAGACAGAAGGATATATGCTACTTGAAAAGCCATCTCCTCCCCTTTGTTGATTGGCTGCATCATTGTTGAATAGGACACACTGCAAACTCCAGTGACATCTAAGATTCCTTCATTTTTCTCTGCCTCAACCTGCTCCTTCTCTACGTCCTCACAGCTCCTGACCTGTCCCACACCCACCTGTTTAAGGCATTTTCCACTCATCTCAATTCAGAGACACTCAGCAGCTAGAAGCAAATGAGAGCAATTTGTGACATGAGATGCTGCATGTGCAAAAGACACATAATTAGTGTCAGAATGGATGCATTTGCTTTTTAAAGTCTATTTGTCCTGTGATTTCAAATGAATCAAGCTGCTATCTCTCTCTCAACAGCTTCATACTACTCCATAATGAATTAAATGGCTCCCTTGGAAAAAAATGTAAGCATTATGAACAAAATGCTCTTTCAAATGCTGGGATGAGAAGGACTTTAAAAGTCTCTTCTGTCTAGTGCTCCTCGGTCTAAAAGTCTCCGACAGACTCAGAATCTTTGAAAGAAAAGTATTCTCTCAGCAAACACACACACTTTTCAAACCATCTTTCCAAACATTATAATCACCAGTTGTGGATAGAAGAAAAAAAAGAAAAGAACTACCATATTGAGCAAAAGCAGAGTAGTAAATAGCTAAATTTCCTTAGCATGGATCCATGTCCTAAAAATGCAGCCAAGGCCCCTAATCCTTTAAAGGCATTTCATAAAAGAGGAAAGAGTGTTCCACTCAGAGCTCTCAAGGATTTCTGTCCTCTCACTTAATAGATCCCTCAATTTCTACTGTATTTCTCTGTCTCTTTCTTCTGTGTACCTCTTTGTTCAGAATTAGCGTGTCCTGTAAGTGTATTTCTCGAATGCCTCTGTTCAGGGAAGCAGGTGCTTCCAAACTCCCCAGACCTTGGTCTTCTCTTACTCTCTTTGGAAATGAAGGAAGAACATGGTTGAATCTGATTGATGATGATGTGTGGAATGAGAAGAAAAAGGTGGAAACGTTGAAAGGCAAGAGACACAGCGAGCTGAAAATGATACTATTAATAACTTAATTAGATATGGCTGGAAACTGAAGACAACTTACCATAGTCTAGAAAATCATGCATAAGCAATTATATACCAAGTTTAATTCCTAGTAACAACATAAACTTAGTATTTCACAAGGAAGTTCAAATTAATGCTAGATTTACATAACTAACCTTTTCCTAACTGAAAGAGCAGAAAATAGACAAAAAGAAAGAACGAGCAGATTTCCTGTGGTGGTCCAGGCTAGTTCTTCACCACCTCTGAGGACTGTGAACCAGACTCTCAGTATAAGGGCCTACTATGGCAACCTACTTCCTTATTTTGCCAGCCATGAACTCTGTGTCTTCATTTGTGAAATGAAGACAATGTTAATCATTTTAAGAAGCACATGAGGATAAATGAGATAAAATTTATATGCCAAGTTAGACTACATAAATCCATCCTGTTATAAAATGACAACTATATTAGAGGCAAATTAAATAATTTCATTTCTTTTCTTGGAGGAAGCCCCAGGCTTTACACTTGTGAGCTCTGGCCATTATTTCTAGGTAACACGCACAAAATATCCTTACTAGAAAGAATGTCTATTCTGTAATCTATAATCTCTAAGTATAGAATCCCTCTTTTTTATTGAAGAAGGGCAACACACAGATTGTTTGGATGCCTAGGGAACAGAAAGAGGACCTTATTTTATATTTTGTGCCACCAGACAAGGGCATTAACTCAGCAACAAACGTTCAGCGTTATTTAGGGACTAGCTTTGCAGAGCTGGGTGGAGAAGAGCTCCAGCCACACAGTTCTGCTTTCCCAACAGACTCACGTTCTGTCCTTCCCCATCAGCAAACACAGATTACCGCTTTAAATGTATTATTGCATTTGTCTACCAATGTGCTCATAGAAATGTCAATAACTCAGTGAGTAACAGTCCCACTAACATAATGTTTTAGGTAAATGTGTCTTTTTTGCTTATGAATTTTTAATTTTTGGAAATAATTTCTCTTCTTGTGAATTCATCTCCAATGGCTCTTCTGCTCCATTCTTCTGATATCCTGTCTGCTTGATATGTTTTGGGTCCCTGACTGCAATTAGACTTGGTGTTCTACAGGAAAAGGTATCATTTGATGTACCATCAACTCAAGAGTTCCATCTTATTTCTTCCCTGTTTGGCTGCACCCTCGAGTCTGGTCCGCCCCTTCCACTGCTTCTGTGTGACAGGGAGACTAGCTGCAGTACACATGATGGCTCCTGATTCATTCAAACAGAGCACACTGTTTTAATCAGATCGGTTTTCATGGTTACCATGTCTTTTGATGAACTAAACTATTCTACTAACTTGGCTTTTCTTTTCTGTAAAGGGGTCTAGGTCAAATATGTAACACAGCATTCAAAGATGTAATGTTCAAAAGATGTTAGCTCAGTGGCAGAAAGCAATGCTTTAAATGTAGTGTTCATCATTTCTACAAACATGAGAAATGAGCGAACATTGAGGTACTTAATACTTATGACAGAGGTTCATGCGTCTATCTTGTTTTTCAAAAATGTCTTTGCCATTGGACCAAATAACCAAAGGAATCTGTGTGTAAATGAATTCTGTCTCCATCACAACCTGCCTTCTTTCTCCTGCATTGGTCTCTAGGAGGCAAAACTGAAAAGCTCAGTTCTGCTCACCAATCCTCTGCATGTAAGGACAGTGTGAGACAAGAAGATGAGGCATCTGGCTCCATGAGCAGGCTGGCCTCTAAGTGTGCATTGTGTGCCTGGCCACAGATTGCTTCCTGTCTGCCCAGTCTACATGTACCTTACAATGAAATACCACTCAGTGGTAACACCATACCCAGCATACACAGGTCCTACTAGGTTCATTGCTAGTACCAAAAAAAGACAACCAAAGACATTTTAAGTGCGTTACAAGATGTCATAATTTAAATAAAGAAAATGTAGTTCGGACTCTTCACCTAGATCACATTTAATATTGCTTGTCACACAATTGCACACAACTATGACCAGAAGAAATACACCTTGTTCTGTTCCTCAAGACTTGATTTAGGGCTGGCTCAGTGGCATTTCTTAAACACTTCAGCTTATATCTGGCCAGTTTCAGTATTCCAAAACACTCTTGCCTTCAATATTAAAAGAGTGTATTTGTTCCCAATATGCTTCCATCCTCCCAAAGTCTGTTACTTTTCAAATGCCGTCAAGGTTTATTTGAAGAGAAGTTATCCTTTGTCACCTATTTAAGGCAATAATTCAACAGCATCCTTCTGTCCTCCCAGCAAGCCTGTCAGATAGAAACCAACCAGGGCACGGCGACGAATGAGGGTCACTGTTAAGATAAAGAACCATGACTAATGAAATAAACATGCTATACATATTTGCATATAACATTCATAGGCACGTATATTCAGCCTAGTAAATAAGAGTTTAAAGAGATGACTCTGCACTTAAGAGCCCGGGATGCTTTTCGAGAAGACCGTGATTTAATTTCCAGTAGTCATATTATAGTGGTTCACACCCATCTGTATCTCCAATCCCAGAGAATCTGACGCCACCTGCCCCCTTCTGGACACTGTAGGAATTGCAGCCACATAGTAAACATACATGAAGACTCATACAAATAAAATAAAAATAACAGTTAAAAATATTTCACAAACTTATTTAAAATACTAGTTTTCTATTGAACCACTCTCAGTTCATATTAATTTATTTACTGGTTTAAAAACATAAGTAGTTTTTGTAAACAGAAAATGGGTAGAATCTGAGCATAGAAATATAAATGATAAGCTATAGATACAATATGCACAATGACAGCTCACAATTTATCCCAAGGACAGCCACAGACATTCATTATGTGCCCGCACTCTTCTATGAGTTGGAGCTACAAGTACGAAGCAAACAGGAAAGGCCTCTTAGCTCATAAACATACAGATCAACAAGGACTCAGAGCTTGACCTCTGGGCCCAGCATTCTTTTTGAAGAACACAACTAAGCAGTTTACTAAAAATTTGAAAAATTCTAGTTTGAAACAGTGTATGAACTTCTGGCTTTTAAAGAGTACTCAACATGGAAACTATCCTTACATTACAGCTATGTTGTTTTATATGACAAATAAGGATTATAAAATCCTTTACACTTAAAAGGTTTCATTTTTGACAACATAAAACATGAACAGTTAGCGATTTCAATTCATAAAAAACCATGTGTATCTTCGCACAAAAGAGGAAGAGGAGGAGGAGGAAGAGGAAGAGGAAGAAGAGGAGGAGGAGGAAGAGGAAGAGGAGGAGGAGAAGAGGGCTGCATTGTGATAGAGTGCCAATCATGGAGGCAGAGCGCTTATTTGACAAAATGAACAGGAATCATTGAAAGAAAGCAGACATAAAAGCTCAGCTGTCATCGGAATTTGCAGTATTTGTAAATATTCCATATACCCTTCCTTGTCCTTGTTGAAATTAACGGCCTCTCCATCCATTAATTGTTGCTTCATACACACACACACACACACACACACACACATCTTCTCAGTCTATATAATTCTACTCGTATACTTGTATTATGTTCTCAGGTCTGACCACTTGGTACTGGACAGCCAGTTGGTGTGCTTTCCCCTGGGGGAGACTATTTCTCCCACTCTGAGCATCCCCTAGTTGTCTGTAGTACTTTGTGTAGGCTGGGGCCTTGTGACTTTTTCTGCCTTTTCTGGGGAAAAAACAAAAACAAAAACCAAAAAACCTCCTCGAGTGGGCATGAATGGCATAGACAGAAAAGTGCAGCTAAGTAAGGCATAAGAGCAATGGCTATAAGACATCTCTCTCAGTAGGTTGGTTAGAGCAGGACTTGGCCTTTACTGAGCCAGCCAGCAAGGTAAGATGTATACCTTTGGGAAGAATACTGAAACTCCAGAGATAGGACTAGATCTGGTTGTTGCAAACCAGCCTGGGCACCAGTGTGGCCACAGTGGGGTATGCAAGAGGAAAGAACAGAAGAGAGCAAGCCACAAAGTAATGGAGCAAATCTGAGCAGGGCCATTGATAACAATGAAGAACAGTTTTACTTCAAAGAGACTGGCTCTTTCCGTAGGGCCTTGCAGCTTTCCTTTTAATAGGACCGCCGTGGTTGCTGGTTTGAGAGTGGCATGGGACCAACAGGGAGGTAAATTAGGATGCTCTCAAAACAACCAGGCAAGAGATCATGGCAGTCTGAACCATGTGAACAGAACTAAGGTACTGGGAAGTTGTCACGTTCAAGCTGTTACTGCAGAGTAAATGGTTCTAACTAGAAAGAACACTGAGCAAGAGGGGTCAACGCAACCCCATACTCGACTTTCCAAATGGAAGGATAATGTTGCCCTTGACTAATATGTGAAAGATTTTTTGACTAAGGACTGGAAATAATTTCAGTTTGCAACATGAAAAATTAGAGTTATCAGTTTCCAGCTGGACCTTCAGGCAGTTACACAGGACTGGTATTCAGAGGTGTGGTCAAAGATGGAGGCATACTGTTGATTTTTAAAATTGATTTCCTTTGTAGAGGTGTTTTGCCTTACTGTCTGTCTTTGTACCACATGCATGCCTGGTGGCCACGAAGAACAGTACACCCCACACCCCACACCCCACACCCAGAACTGGACATATAGATTATTTAAGCTACTTTGACTTTGCTGGAAAGAGAACCTAGGTTCTCTGGAAGACCAGCCAGTACTCTTAATTACTGGGCTATCTCTCCAGCCTCTGTAGGCACAATTTTATAGTTTTTAGTTTTTAAATGATATGAACTTCCATGAGTTGCATGGGACAGTGGTGCCATCTTCAAAGTTATTATAGGGCCTGAAATATAGGCAAAGAGGACTCAGGACTGAACACTGGAATCGTCTCATATCTGGATGGCAAGAAGCAAAAGAGGAGTCTGTCCTGGTAAATGCTGAATGAGTAGGGGATAATCAAGCGGACGGCTGCCCTGCCTATCTGTACAGAGTGCCTGAAACGCAGAGAGAACTTCATTATTTCAGAGAGTGTCTACTGTCTACATTAGGAGAGGCTTAAGAAAGAGAGACTGGGCCAGAGATCACAGCAGTCACAGTGGCATCGGCAGGGGCTGTTCTTAGGGAAAAGAGAAGAGGCACCTGGCTGGAGCAGGCTCACAGAGAGCTTTGTGCTGCAGGTGCAGCTCAATATGCAGGCCTGGCCTAAAACACCCCGGGTTTGATGCCAAAGCAAGAAAGGAAGAAGAGAGGAAAGGAAGAGAGGAAATGTAGAAGTGGGATAATAAATAAGCCAAATACGGAAAGACAAATATTATTGTCTCTAACATAAAAACCAGGAAAGGAAAACTAAAAAGCTAGTCTGAAAAGGAGCAGGAATGGTAGGGAAGGATGGAAGGGAGGAGAGGGGATTGTGAAAAGAGTAGACGTGATCAGAGCTTAATATGTGTGTGTGCGTGCCTATGTGTGTGTGCATGCGCGTGCATGCGTGTGCATGTGTGTGCGCATGTGTAAATACTACTTTGAGACCCAATGACACGTACAATAAATATGTACCAATAACTATAATTTTATTGGTGACAGAGGGGAAATGACTATAAATAACCTGTTTTGGAGATTATGTGACTGTAAAACATAAAATTTCAAGTGTAGTCTTTTCCAAAGCAAAAGACATGAATTTCTGAAAAGTGATACATAAACTATGTATTCCTCGATGTTGGGCCTCATTAAATAGAAACTCTCAGTCAGGCATAGTGGTGCATGAGGGTAGTACCCAGTACCCAGGAGACTGAGACAGGAAAAGCAGGTTCCAAGGCCAACCTTGTCCTATATATGGAGCTCAATACAGATGTGGGCTAAATAACCGATCTCAAAAATAGATAAATAAATAAATAACCTAGTTGTTATTTCACATAGCTAACATAACCCACTTATACCTTTAAAAGGTCAGATTTTCTATATGTAGCAATAATGAGTGGTTAAGTACAAGTGTAAAATAACATACAGATTAAGCCTCTATAATGGTCTAGCAATACTCAGATAATAAGCTTGTCCCCAGTTTTGTTACTGAGTGTTTCGGTTTAGACATCTTAGTATTGACTCTAGAATCTAACTCATGGCATGCAACTGTATTTGAGCATCTTACAATCTTTGAGAAACTGATGAATATTTCTGAACGGAAGTGTCCCCATGTCTTAGAAACTCAGTCTTCAAACTAAAAGGCCAGTGGGTTTTCATCCCAAGCAGGTAATCAGAGGAGGACATGGGGGTGAGTCCCTGTGATAATATAAGCAGTTTTACAAGAGGTCACATACTGAGGTTATATAATCATTCGCTCAGCATATGATGCATTCCCACTTCTGATAGTGCAATTACAAAGCTCAGTATATATGAACTATCTAATATGACTTTCCAAGCTTGTAAAGCTATAAGAAATGTAACAACACAACAGAAAACTAAAATAAATGAGGAAAATACTCAAGCCACAATTTTAATTTCTGCATGATAATTATCCTCGGTCTACTGTAAAAATCAATTGCAGAAAAATTCTTTTTATCTTTCCTTTGTCTATATCATCTGTCATCCCTTTTTATGAAAAGTGAATTTATGTTTTAAAAATATCAAATATATTTCTTAGCACAAAAAATTTATGAAAATCTCTTGGATGATTAAAGTTAAATCAATAAAAACTGAACTGATTCTATATTTTTATGGATCCACTGCATCCAAAGAGATAGAAGGTTATGGCTTTAAATCTCAAGAGTTTTATAATATGAAAGAAAATATAAAGCAAACACACATGAAATTTACCTAAAAATGTGTAAGTCGGAATAAGGATTTTAGAAGACCAAAGGAGAGATGTCACAACACTGATAATAAATCTGTTGTCAAAATAAGAGCTCAGATAAGAAAAGTCCCCAGGCAACAGGCTTGGGAGTTGGAATCGAGAACCGGAAGCTTTCAGAAGCAGGAGCCTGGAGGTGAGCCTGAAAGGAGGGGGCAGGAAAGTAGAATCGGCTCCCTCCGTGGAAAGGACTTCTCAGTGAGGAAGAGAGCAGGCTACCTGTGGGTCTGAAATCTACATGCGTGGCGAGCTCTCCATCAAAATGCCCCATAGCTGTCATTAGAGAGCAAAATGGGCCAGACAATGTCTAAGGTCTCAGCAAACTGGATGATCGGATTCAAATGAATGCAGAGCTGTGGACTAGAAAGTGCCCTCGTGAAAGACTGCTTTCCCAGCCCCCCACTGCACAGGCGGCGGTCACGCCTCAGACTTTTCTAGTGTTCTTTACTACTGAGGCTGCTCTTCACTGTTGAGACACTGCCCAGTTGCCAAGGCTGTTTCCCAGGTGTGGCCTCCACTTGTGCAGTTAGTAACACTCGAACTGACCTTTTAGGAAGCAACTTCAAGACAAACGGAATGGGGAATGTGGACACATCTATTTAACCGGTGAAGAATCATGCATGAATTTTACAAAACCATTTAAAAGACAAGAGTGTTAATACAATTAGCACCCAGCATGCAATGTAGCAACAAACTTTGCTGCAAGCCCTTCTGAAACCCAAGACAGGTCAAGTTTCCTAAGTCAAAGACAAAAGGAACATAATTTACCTCATGATATTTCTTTACCAAATTCGCCAAACTGTTCACACTAGGAACTAACAAGGTATTAGACTCAAATTTTCTGCTTAACTTGGTTACAGCCAATTGGATATAATTTAATTTTTTCTTCAACTCTTGAAAGGTTTACAGGCAGTAAGAGGAAGAGCCGGTGCTGAGGCTTAACTAATTTGACCTCAGCTCAAATGCAAGCTGTCCATACTGAAAGCCAAGACCCTTCATCAACGGTTCTGGTCTATTAGGATTCAAATCATAAGGCTTCTAAACAAAATCAAACACTTAATTTCATATTTAAAATGTTGCATTAATAGTTACTTCTCCTAGACTTGACCATGGTAACATCCCAGCTTTGAAATGTGCTTTTACTACAAGACTGAAATCCATCTTGTCTTCTAACTAGATAATGAACACATGCATACTGAGGAAAGCTTTCTTTTCAAAATATTCAGAATCTCCAATTGCTCAGTCTTCTCAGCTTGCTAGCATAGGTGGGAGAGACTGAACTCATGGCATGCACCTCACACACCTCCAGTCCATCTTGAAAATCTTGACATGCACATTCTGATTCTTCAGATGCCAAAATACTGTTAGATTTTGTCTTAGTTTTAAGAGAAGCTAATTTGACTCTAATTATAAGAAAAGTAACTACTATAAATTATAGTGCACACACACACACACACACACATACATGCGCGTGCACACACATGCATGCAAAAACACTTGGTATAGCCAGGCAGTATTTTTCTTGTATCATTCCAATTTGAACCTTCCTCTCTGGAACCCTCTACCATAGTGGAGTTGAAAATACATGAATAAATTACTCAGCAAATTGGCCACATGTCTCCTTTGCCATGGAAAGCAGCTTGGACTCTTTGTTTTGTTTGGTACATGGTCTGGAAGTCACATAATCTAGAAGAAAAATCCAAATAAATTTAAGACAAAGAAGAAACCACAAGGATCAAATCCCTCCAGCACAATGAACATTTCTCAAATGTTGGCTGACTGGATCAAGCTAGAGAAGAGATAAAGCAAGCAAAAATTTCTGATTTTATTTTGTTTTGTTTGTTATCCATTGGGGGTTAAAATCATGGATAATCACAAGCCTAGTTCCACCAGGAAAAAATAACAAGATTTAAAATTGTTGTCGTAAGGCAGTGGTTGAGAATCCAACCACATTATGCTAATTATCATGTTGATGCCATTAGCCAATGTAAATTACTACACTTATTAAGAGACAAAAATGACTCTGGTTTAGCAGATATAGATAAGTTATAGTAAGCTTTATAGGATAAGACTAAAATTATGCCTCTTTTGCAATAAAAATAATGGTTTAAAATAGAAAATAATAAATAACACGAGTGTCTGTGCACGTGTATAATAATTAGTGTAACTTTAATAGAGGGCAGAAACCTAGCTTTTTATCAATAGTACATCAGATTTGCCTCAGCTCCACACAACTGTGGCCTTCTTTAGTTACAGTAAATGTTTAGTGTGTCGTTATGACTTTAATTCTTTCAAGAACACCTGCCCTTATTTCGTCCTTGCCTTTTACATCCGGAAAGAAAAAAACCAAAATAATCTTCATGACCTTTTGAACCATTTGTTATTTTAAATAATCTCTCTAGAGCCCAAATTAAAAGCCTAGGAAATATTACACACACACACACACACACACACACACACACACGAGTGCTTTTGTTTGTTTTGTTTTTTGCTTTAAGCTTCATTTTGCAGTGCTAGGCTAGCCTTGAATCAAACCTCAGCCTTCTGCTCGCTGGGATTAGAGGTGTGTGCTGCTAAACTAGACTAGGAAATGGTCCTGGCATCTCCTCATAGTCATCAGTTGCTGGCAAAGGCCTGAGAACTCTGTTTCCTGAGTTTTGCACTAACTCGTTTTTCTCCAGCTCTACAATTAAAATCTAGCCCACATCAGCTCCACCCCATCCACAGGGTGACTATCAGCTGGTCTTCCTTCCCGGCTATGGACCACTCACAGCACTTTACAGGTAACCCTTTTCCCTTACCCTTCTTTCTGCTCCAAGCTTAGCTTGAAGCAGCCTCACCTTGACCTATTGACCTACAAACCCTGCATGATGCTCCCTCCCTGAGCCCCTAGCTTAAGCTTCTTTGTTCCCCTTCCATCTCCACTCTTCCTATTCCTATGTTGCTGCTCCCCCCACCTCCTTCCTGCCTTGAAGCTTTCCCTCTCCCCCAAACTACTGCTGTTTCAGCCCACCAGCTTTTTTATTTTTCTGGTAAAACTCATCCTGATATCCATACAGGGCAGGTCTATAACTGTGACTTTCATCTTCAGGCCTGCTATCTAACAACGGTTGTTCTCATCATGTCCGTAGCTAACATGCCTGCTATGCACAGGCAACCCAGCCATGTGCTCTTCATTGATAATGATCACTTTGGAGTCTTTAAATAATTATATTCTATCCTTTAGCCCTTTCCAAAAGAGAGATCAGTTTAAAGATGCTTATTGAATTAAAAACAAGCTCTTTCCTTCAGGTTTAAAGAAAATATCAAAAATTTCATACTTTTAGTTTGTACAGGATTAACGAATCAGGCAGGAGAGTTAAATATTACCTTTAAGTAGCTGAGGTACCACATAGCAACTTGAGACTTACAGAATATAACTCAGGAAATGGAGCTGTAAGAAATATGTATTGACCCAAGAGAAGGGATCATCAGTAATGTGAGGTTACCTTTAATTAGATAGCTCAGATGGAACAAGATGTCATGCACTAAAGAGGGCTTCTTAATCCTGCTCTTCTGATGGCACTATAGCAACACCTTCCTGAAAATAACTAACGTTGCCCATGACTATCCTTCTAGCCTTTGGTTCATGATCCTATGACAGGTGACAGAGCAGGTGTATCTCAGAGAGGTTAATAGATATGTACTAGAATAAAACAAAACTTACTTCCCAGAGAAAGCTAAAACTTTGACTGAGATATAAAACATATTCATTAAGAGAAGAAAGATAATTACATTAGTTGTTTCATATTTTCAAGTCTTTGAGTTAAGATCATTTTATTACCATCAAATACCAAAAATATGAGATATTACAAAGATATTTTTAAAGACAGGATGATGTTTATTCAATCAGGAGTTGTAAATTGAAATAGACCTTCTCAAGTCTTGTCAACCAATTAATTTCTCGCTGTTGTCCTGGCAGTCATGATGGCAGCTTCTTGTGCAGCCTTTTGGGGAGAAACAGGAAACTTCCAAAAGGATCCTTTCCTTCTGGGGTCCTGCAACCTGGCTAGCTGGGAAACACTACACACATCCAGAACAATTCAGTTTTGCAGGAGCATAAAAGGAGCCATGCCAACTGCATAGACAGTATTTAAAAGGTGGGACGTAATTTTTAAAAATGCCATGAATTTGAAAGAGAAAAACGTATATGGGAGGGAGTGGGGAGAGGGGAGGGAGCAGGAAAGGATACAATTATATTAAAATCTCATTTCTAAAAAATTAAGAGAAAAAAAAGGTTATTCTTGAATGGAGAAGAAAGGGATGGAAAAAATGTACTGGGCAGCTAGAGAGGCCTCAGAGGAAGAAGGGTTCCTGTCAAGAGCCGGAAAACACACAAGACCAGAGAGTAAAATGCAGCTGGAAAGGCCTTGAGGATCCAAACAGAAGAAGCTGGCCCTTCCAAAGGGAAACACTATGGTGGGCATTTGGTCTGCTGTCCATTACAGTGGCACCACTCTTCATACCCTGGTCTCGCATGTGTATACATTACATGTTTTACTTCATGCAATCAAGTGGAAAACAAAAACAGATAAAAAGCCACTGACTTTCAAGCTCCCCAGCACTGACTAACAGTTGAACTGATTCCCCTCCAGGGGCAATGTTAGAGGCATTAACTCCCTCTAAAGGCCAGAGTCTAGAGCATATTACTTCTCAGGCACATCTTATCGCCAAACCTGTCTACTTGGTTACACTGACTATCTAGTTCCTTGGTGACTTTGTTTCTATGCTGTGCCAGAGAGGTGTCTGCAGTCCCTGACTGACATAGTCTGATCAATAAGTTGTCTCAGAACCTTAATTCTTCTATCAGTTCTTCCTCTTTCAGTACTGTGACCTTTTGGAGTAATGAAAATAGTTTGCATTGCTACCAATGTGACTCATGATCTAGGCTTTAGCTAGCCAGATTCCCTTCAAAGATAAGGTCCCATGGTATCCATGTCAAGTTACCAGTTGCACATATTCCAAGCCGTGTGGTACACACTGTCATGTGATGCCCATGTCCCGCTCATGGAAAGCCTGTTGTCCTCATGCCTAAGGCATGGGACCTGCAGACAGTCAGCAGCAGCCAGATTCTTATTGGACCCCTTCAGTTTCAAAGAGGACCTATGTTCAAGATCACACTCTCCCAAGCACAATCGGGATTCAATGACTGAGCACTGTGTGACTCTGAAAATCTCCATGTCCCAGTTCAATCCAAGGAGCCATATCGGCTTTAGGGACCCAAATGACATTGGAAGCAAAAATAAAGTCATGGCTTGTGTCTTAGTCAGGGTTTCTATTCCTGCACAAACATCACGACCAAGATGCAAGTTGGGGAGGAAAGGGTTTATTTGGCTTACACTTCCGATTGCTGTTCATCAAGAAAGGACTGGAACTCAAGCAGGTCAAGGAGCAGGAGCTGATGCAGAGGCCATGGAGGAATGTTTCTTACTGGCTTGTTTGCTTCTCCTGGCTTGCTCAGCCTGCTTTCTTATAGAACCCAAGACTACCAACCCACAGATGGTACCACCACAAGGGACCCTCCATCTTTGATCACTAATTGAGAAAATGCCTTACAGCTGGATCTCATGGAGGCATTTTCTCAACTGAAGCTCCTTTCTCTGTGGTAACTCCAGCTTGTGTCAAGTTGACACACAAAACTAGCCATTACAGCTTGATTTCTGCTGCCCATCATTTAGGAGATGTTCTTGGGGGTCCTTTGTAAACACCCAGCGAATAAAACATATCTCAGAGTTTGCATCCAAGAAAACACAATTTACACCCCTAGCTTTCTTCCCAATACTCAAGTCCTGGATATTTGTTTCTTAATCTCCTTTTCAGCTCAAGCTGGAAACAGCAATTTCTTAAATAACATATTAGGAAGGCTCTCTAGGTATACTTCTATGTAAATAATACTTTTGTGTTAAAAATTCCTGAATCTAGAGATTATCAAATGTTTATGTTTAAATGTGCTATGATTCCAAGTACCTTAATGTCTAAAATCAACCTTTTGATAACAAGTTCTTCCTTCCCTTCTGAAATGCAAACAAGACACTTCAAATAGTGAGCACACCCCACTGAGCACCATCCCCTCTACTCCCCCCACACACTGGCTCTCCACGTGCTTCTCAGGAGAAAAGGCTAGAGACATTTGGGGAAAATTCAGAAATATTCTTAGTTCTCACAGTCACAGAGAGAGTTAAACATTATTTGTTGGCATTTAGTGGACCAAGGTAAAAAAAAAAATAAATGCCAGTTATCATGTCAGTAAGTGAGACAGTCCCATAAACAAACAAAATTAAAAGTTACTGACCTGAATGCTGAATAATTCTCTCTGGTTTTGAAGAACATTCATATAGATGAAAAATCCACATAATTATGTTAGCTTAGGATATAACTCCATCTTATTTATAAAAATTTATTCT
Organism: Rhynchomys soricoides; assembly: GCA_019843965.1. Lineage (NCBI taxonomy): Eukaryota > Metazoa > Chordata > Mammalia > Rodentia > Muridae > Rhynchomys > Rhynchomys soricoides. The sequence goes on along the minus strand of JADRCH010000073.1, from coordinate 4,103,834 downwards.
TTCCCAAGTTTAGCATAGACAATTTTTCTTTGAACTATAACAGCTGTAGAGTCAGAGAAGACTGCTTCGTGCTTCATTGTGAGGTTGCCATGGTTTTCATCAGGTGGTGACCCACATTACTGGGTCGGTAACCACTGATTCAACACACTGTGGTGGCACACTGCAGCCTACATTGCCCCATATTCTAGGCTAAGTCCTGCCAACCAGCTGTATTTTGAGATATGTACCATCTTATTCTAAAGCATTTTCCCATTTCTTCTCATTTACTAACAACTGGGGAACTGTGTTGAAGGTGTTTTCTAAAATGAGAATTAAATATATATTTCCTCTTGGGATAATAGGCAAATACCATATGTTGCTAATAAAGAGATTATTGGCCTAGATAAAGCTAGGAAACATTCACAGAGAATACCTTACTGCCCGTCAAAGGTGTTCATTAATGTCTTCGTTTCAATAAGGCTTTTAAGAAAAGAAATGTCAAGGTTTAATCAGAAAATACTGGTTTTAAAATAGACTGTAATCACTGTTCACATTTTAATTCATAGCAATTAAAAGATGACAATAAACTGCTCACATGAGATAGAAATGAAAGCATCTATAAAGGCTTTGTGTATTTCTCTTCTCCATGTTCTAGCAGAAGTGACGCCATCTCCCAACAGAGGCAATGCTTTCTTTCCTGAGCCTTTTTAATTAGAAAATTCTAATATTTAAAATGATTTTTTTAGAAAGAAATTAGTAATATAAGCCTAAGGCTGTGGCAGTCAGGACTAATGACTTTCATCTCAGAAGTTATTCGTTAAGACAAAGTTCCAAAGTGAAGGCAGACACCACCTGTGGTTATAGACCATGAAGAACCGAGAAGAGCGAAACTGTGTGTACTATTATACCGCGTGTCCTCTCAGAGGAATGTATAACTGCCATACTGGCCAATAATGGGTGTTATCTAGATCCCTGACATAGTAGTCTGCTCTTCCTTTTGCTCCTATGGGCTCACCTAGGAATGAAGAAGAGGACACCAACTTAATGAACACACCCATAGCTCCTAGCACACCATTATTCTTAGGTGAAAGCACAGCTAGTATCATGTGTCATGTAGACAAGGTCTTTTACTCTCATCACAGCACTGACCATAGACTTTCCTTCTGCAGTAAAGCCATGTGCCCAACACTATACTGATTCTTCTAATGCTATGGTCTCCTTTCTTGGTTCTCTACCGGAATTAATTTAAATAGCCATTTTTGTTCCCTTTGTCTACACTCTTTCCAGCACCTACTCCCACGGTTGGGGAAAAAGAGAAAATGTCCTGATTTTCACTGAGAAGAGGAGATTTGCAAACAAAATTGCTCTTTGTTATACCACTGACTCCTTTCTCTTTAAGGAACAGATTCACTCAGTCACTCATCAATCAGAGGCAGCATAAAGGCATTAAATGTTCTGCTTGCTGATAAAATCCAAAGGACAGCTGGGTAGTCCATGCCCAACACCCACATACCATGAGGTGACAGTCTCTGGAGAACCTACCAGGTGTCAGGAGCTCTGTTTATCAGGACTCTGTTCATTATTACTAGGTGGCAGAGGAAGTAGAGACAGCTTAGCTTCTGCCTTCACATTCACCCACCAGTCAGGTAAACTGATAGAGTCTAGAACAAGCAGTCCTGAGGGGTCAAAAATGAGGCTTGGAAGAATCAAAGAAGGCTCTGCATGGCATCTGAGAATGAACTGATGCCTAAGATAAAATAAGTCACGAGGCCTGCGATAGGGGAAGAAATACAGGGAGTCTATGGGACCCTAGTGACCCTAGCTGAGATTCCTATCAGAGGGGAACATAGAGACTGAAATGGCCATCTCCTGTAGCCAGGTGGAACTTTCAGAAGAAGGAGGGGGACATCAATCCACCCACAAAACCTTCTACTCAAAATTTGTCTTGCCTACAAGATACACAGGGATAAAGACGGAGCAAAAACTAGGGAAATAGCTAACCAATGACTGCCCCAACTTGAGACCCATTCCATGTGAGAGCAAAGCCTTGACACTATTAATAATACTCTTTTATGCTTGCAAACAAGAGCCTAGCACAACTCTCTCCTGAGAGGCTTCATCGAGCAGCAAATGGAGGTGGAGGCAGATACAAAGACGCGCGTCCAAACATCAGGCGGAGTTCAGGGAGTAGTGTTGAAGAGTGAGGGATAGAATTGAGCAAGTTGGATTGGTCAAGGACACCACAAAAAGATCTACAAAGTCAACTAATCCATGGGGGCTCACAGAGACTGGGCCACCAACCAGGGAGCATGCAGGGGGTGGACCTAGACCCCCTACACATTTGTAGCAAATGTACAGCTTGGTCTTCACGCAGGTCCCCTAACAAGTGGAGCTAGGGCTCTCTTGTACTCTATTCCCTGTCATTGGATCCCCTTCCCCCTACCTGGACTGCCTGGTTGGGTCTCAGTGGAAGAGGATGTGCCTAGACCTGCTGAGACTAGATGTCCCAGGGTGGGTGGTACCCAAGGAGGACTCCTCCTTCTCTGAGAAGGAGAGGGGGCAATGAGGAGAGGGATTTTTAGGGGTAGGGTTAGGAAGAGAGGAGGGGACTTTGATCTGGATGTAAGTGATTAAAAAAAGAAAGTATTGGAAAATGAAGTGACATGTAAGGGGGAAGGATTATAAAAGGGCCTACAAGCTTTGCTAAGGAAGGTAAGCTGTGCTTTCTAGAGGATGTTTGCCTTACTTCTAAAAGGGAGGCAGAGAAGAGAAAGCCCATGAGTGGGAAGGTGTGAGTGCAGAAGAGGAATGAGGACCTGGTCACAGAGATTGAAAAGCTGAGAGAGGCCTTTTACCTCCCTGTGTTTTGCTTTTACTTTTTGTTTGTTTGGTTTTTTATTTGTGGTGCTAGGGGTTGAACTCAGGGCAGAAAGGCTAGTGAGCTAAATCCCAGCTACATCCCTAGTCTATTTACAAATGATAAACAAGTGGGTTAAGAGGTAGAAAAGGCTCACCATTTTAATGAGGAATAGCAAACAGTGCATATATATATATATATATATACACAAAATGTATCTGAAAAGTGTTCCATATATTAATCATCAGGAAACCACAAAATGCTTCAGAAGTGTCCAATATCAAAAAAATAACAGGACTCAGGAAAGGGGGATCCATTGCTTGAAATGTAAATTAGTAAAATTGTAACAGAAAACACTGTAGAAGTTCCTCAAAAAAGTAAAAATAGAACTACCATATGATCTGGCAATCCCACTGCTAGGAATATACTCAACAGAAATAAAAGTCAGTCTGGTAAAGAGGCATCGCCCATGTTTTTACAGCACTAGTCACAACAGCCAAGAAATGGAAGAGCCTAGAAATCTCCAGTTCAGGGGGAGGGGGAAGGAACATGTGACAGGCACTGATGGTAGAATACTATTCAGCTATAAAGAGAGACAGAGAGTCAGAGAGAGAGAGAGAGGGAGGGAGAGAGAGAGAGAGAGATCCTGTCATCTGTGACTCCACGAATGAACAGGAGAGGATTCTGTTAAGACCATACTACAAGGTCTCATGCATATGTGGGATATTAAAGGCTGCTATCATAAGGCTTGAGAGTAGAGTGTTACCACAAGAATAGGGAGGCTACTCAGCCGCAGGTAAGTGTGGCCTCGGGGTTGCCTTGGCTGTTACACATTGGAGTGACAGCGGATAATGATAATATATACTTCAAAAACCTAAAAGAATGCTTTCACCAGAAAAAGCAATGTATGATGAGCCAGGTATGGTGTGGATGCACACCTGCAATACCAGCACTTGAGAGGCTAAAACAGAACAATCTTGAGTTCAGGCTGGCAAGCACAGCAACATCTTGTCTCCAAATAGTCTTTCAAGACAAAAAAGAGTTGGAGAAAACTGGCATCTAACGTGTAAAGTGCATAGTATAAACATTCAGGAAAAGATCACATGATAGTCATAAATACACATGGTTTTATGCATCATAAAACATACATTTAAAATTTAAAATATTTTCTAAATAAATGCAAGTTATTTTTTGTTGGAAAGACTTTAATAATTACTTCATTTATTTATAGTTTTAATGTCACCTGGTACATTGCATGCTTGTGAGGTCCAGTGTTGAATCCCAGAACCACACACATAAACACACATACACATAAACACACACACACAGAGGGAGAGAGAGAGAGAGAGAGAGAGAGAACTGAGAAAAATATGAACTTGCATGTACAAGTGGAATTAAGTGAAATGACTATGTACATAATGCATTTTGTATTCCTAGTATAAAAAAACATTTAGCAGAACAATAACTGTATCCAACAATAAAATACATCAGAACATAAAAAAAAAAAAAACCCTGAATATTCACCTATTCACTAATTCCTGATGCACAGGAAAAACTAGAAGTCAAGTCTAGAACCTCAAGATTTAAACATGAAGCTTCCCTAAGGTTTGAATGTCACCACTTTTATCCTTAACCAGGCTAAAATCATTGCTGCTAAGAGGGAGAAAAAAAGAAACTCAAATGTTTATTAAACAATAAAGCAATCAAGGTATCTTAAAAATACTTAGTGGATTTCTCATTCTTGCAGCTGGAGAAGGCAAGCCACTCACAAACGTTGGTTGGCTGCGCCTCAAAGTACATTAGGATCCACATTGAAGTGGGAAGGAGGGAAGCTGAGTTTCACTATTGATCTATCAGACAAGAACATAATCAATCTTCTTTATAAGCTATTAAAGCTGAGCTGAAGAAATGAACTCACCTGATGCAGTCCCTCTGATTGCCTCTTTCCAAGAGTTCAATGTCAGTCTTATCTACGCCTACAGCTGGGACTTAGTTTTTAAGGGACAAGATTTTTCCTTCATTACTTTCTTCAAAATACTCCAATTAAGAAACACCATTTTTGATACTGGCCCATGGTAAATTACTAAAACAAAATGAAGACCATAACCTCCCGTTCTAGTCACAGCCTCTAGAGAGAGTGAGAGCCCAAAGCATATGTTCATCAAAGGGAATTTAGCACTAGTCCCAAGATCCTGGTGTAGTGTGAATTCTGAAAAATGTTCCAGCGCCTGAAACCAATGTTGAGACCTTAAAGCTCAGACAAATCTTGGAAATTTAAAGAGAAACTCAAGGCAGCAGTAAATCTGTCTTTACTGCATATACATTTCAGCCAGGGGCTCCCTATGTAGTATTAGGTTATACGACATCCCATTCAGAATCTAACTGCTTCATCAATAGCAGCAAAAGGTCATTGTATATTTACAGGCCAAGCTCAAAGTGCTAGATGCTATACACTGCGGGTAGGAAGAGGAGGAACTCCATATTCTCTTTATTTAAAAAGGGTAATAGCACAGAGCCTCAATAAGCAAAGAACTGTCCCTTTGGCTCAGCTTTCTGGTTTCTATTTCCACTTTCCAGGACCTTCACATTCAGAAACAAAATACTAGAAGGAGCAACAAAGAATTATCTGGACATTGTTTCAAGGCTCTTGAGAGCATTTGCCATTTCAATGTGTAAATATTGCTGCCTGCCTAATGCAATGACCTGCTTTCTATAACAAGATATAAGAGGAGCTGAAAAGACTGCCTAGCCATTAAAAATGCAGACTTCTCTAGCACTGGATTGGAGTTCAGTTCCCAGCACCCACATCGGGTGGGCTCACAATGATCCATAACTCCATCTCCCACTTCTAGCCTCTGAGGGCATCCGCAATCATGTGCACATACTCACACACTGACATAGATATGCAAATAATTGCAAATGAAATACAATCTTACAAAAAGAAAAAATATTCTGCACCACACCCATGACTTGTTTATTTCTCCATTCTCTCTGCAAATGTAACATGGCTTTCACAGCCTCTCCAAGCACAGTAGTAACCTGAATCCTTCCACACTGTCCCTGTGGACTTTACAGCATGGGACTGTGGCAAAAGACAGTCATTTCTTTTTTTTCTTTTTCTTTTTGGAGTCTGCGGGAAAAAAGTTCCAGAACTCTTTGCAAATAAAAAAAAACCTCAAATCCCTCATACAAAACAGAACTGTATTTTCATATAGCTAGTACATAACATCATGTTGATCATCTATAAAGTGCTTGTAATCTATAACACAATGCAAATGCAAAGTAAGGAGTCTTAACATTATATGCCTTAGCTTAGGGAATAATGGCAAGAACTCAGTGGTTCAGTGTGCGCTGGTCATTCAAGATACCCTGAGACTGACAACCAGAGCTACAGACATACAGGAAAGTTATGTGGTCAGCGTAGGCAGGCTTTGAAGAAATATTTTAAAATAATGATTGACACCACAGATATCTGTCTTCGGTCCTATTGTACAGAATAAAGACCTAGGGCATTTCTAAAAATGCTGCCTACCCAGCTATGTTCTGGAATCCTGTTCAAAGCAGATTAAGAAGCCTCATCATATGATCTTTATCTGGCTGATTCTTCCCCCAGCCTTCATCTACCTCCATTGCTCTTTGGCTTCGCATCTAAACAAACCAATGACAGAGCCAGACTGCCTGGTGTTAAGATGCTACTGTCCATGTGGATTCCCTTAAAGATCTAGGGAGCTGAGGGCCTCACTCTTTACCTAATGAATGTAGGAAGATGGATACAGTATGGGGTCTAATGTTTATTTATTGTAAAAGTCAAGACTAGCTGGAAGTCCATTAAGAGGATGTTTCAGCAGATTATATTAATTTGTAATTAATTTTCAGTGGTATTTATGAGAAAACCCTTTAATCAGTATAACTTAGACTTTGGAAACGATAATATTAACTAATATTAATTAAATAATAATTTATAAATTCCAATAGTTTTAATTATCTTTTGATTAAATTACCTGTTAGTCAATTCCACACTGCTTTGATATTAATTAGCTAACTTAAACATGATCTACTGAAACTACTCCCTTGTGGATTAAGGCACATTGTCTAAACAGGTCAACACTGAGATCCTTAAGTGTGACAATTTAGATTGCATGATTAGCAAAATTAATTGTTTAAGGCTCTGCTTTTTCTTTCTCAACTTGCCAGTGGGTAAGATCTTTAAAAAATGCCCTGGCTTTCCCTAGGCCCAAATTCCAAGACATCCACATTCTGTTTCTCCCCCCATTTTTCCTCCCATTTCGCTACCCTGTTACAGAATGTTCTAGTCTTCTGAGACCTAAATTAGTGTCAGCCTATTAATCAGCCAACAAAATATGTCAGTGGAAAATGAAGTTGCAACCCCACCCCCTCCACAGGCAGCCCCTCTGCCTCCTCTCCCTGCTGGTGGGGCTGGGGACCCCAGTGCTACAGCCCAATTTAGGTCTCCTCTGTGCAGTGACAACCAGCTCAGATCTCATTTTTTTCTGTGTTAATATTTAATTTAAAGCCAACTCCCACACAAGTCCTCATAGAGAATTGTGCCTGTGAGTCCACATTGGCTCTTTCATATCAATGCTTTTCCCTGCCCTGTCCCACCCTTACCCCTGCAATGCAGAAATTAAGATCTCCTTCATTTTTTAAAAAAACTATCAAAATGACAGGTCATGTTATTCATTAAATCATCAAGGAAAATTAGAGAAAATACTCTTAAGCAAGCAAAATGAGGAGTTTTATCTTCACTACGAGGAACAAAGAGGAAGAAAACTGGCTTCCAAAGATTTTTGGGAAACATGGGAAGATTGCTGGAACAGGCTCTGATTCCACACACTTTATTCAAAGAGAGTCCTAGAAGAGGTCAAAAACATCCCTAAGGTGTCAGAGAAAGACTTCACAACAAAATGTGCAAGTGGTCAACTTAGGTGCATCATACTGTAGTGTGTACTGTCCTCTAGCTAGTAATCCACAAACTCCTCATTTACACAGATCAGTGAGGATGTTATTGGACGAACTCTTGACTTTCTCTGCATCAGCATCTGTTTTGGGTGTTCTGCATTGAAGCTGAGCATAGAGTAATAGTTGACCATGAAAATCACCAGGACCATTTGCTAGCTCACAAACTGTGTGTAAGCAGAAAAAAAAAAATTGACAAAATATTGGTTTGGTTTTGTTTTTCATTTCTGTTTTACAAACCAAATCTAGAAAATGTGCTTCATGACACAGGAATGGCTAGAACACACAGTTCTGAGCTATTGTTTGTTTTGTTGTGCTTTTAGCAATTCTAGATCTAATGATTTTCTTTTATGTTGAATATTCTTTTATTTTTAAAACAACAAATGACTTGCTTTCTTCACGAGTTGATATAGAACATTCATTTCTGTGCTTAGGAAAGTTCTCATTGCATTGCCACAATTGCTCGGCCTTCTAATTAGAACAGACTTAATGTAAGCCTATGAGGCTCTGCTGGGTGGACAAGTAACGAAACACTCAGCTGACAATCACTGTTTCAATAAACACAAGTGAAATTTTCTCCCTTAATTACATTGATAAACAGAGATAGAAAGTGACAGGAAGAGGAATAGAGGACTGTAAAGTAAAATTATTAGAGATGGAAAACTTTCTACTCATTAAAATCCAAAGCAGCAAAATCAGAAGAACATTACTGTGCAAAAATCCTCTCACATGAATTCAAATCTGAGCAAAACCTACATGTGCTTTAGACGACAGAACACTGCAGGTCCAGATTCTGAGACAGCATGTGTGTGTTCATCAACTGCAAGGAGGCTAGGAATACAATAGAGAAGAGGAGAAAGCCAGGGAGCAGAGATGGGGGGCGAGGCTGGAAGAGAAAGAGAGGCAGGCCACAGAGAGGACTTAGCAGCCTGTGATGACGGGGGAAAAAGGAAATGACCTAAGTGTTTACATTCTTAATTATTTTGACTTGCATTTGTATGTGCTCTGCCTACCTCATTCTCCCCTCCTCCTTCCATCCACTCCAGTGTTGCTGTCTGCCTCTTCTCAAATTCATGGATAATCTAAATTGTGAATGATTTTTTTTTTTCTTTTTTAAGAACAAGTATTGAGGCCTGAGAAAGCAAGAAGCTGTGGTCTAGCTGAGTTGGGAAAACATTCAGGACATACCTTGAACACAAAGCCAAAAACATGCTCATACGTTAGGTGTGGGATGTAAACCCAACTAAGTTATGCAGGAAGATCTAACCAAAACATATCATTGCATGGATAATATAAAGGAAACCTTAGGGGGGATTCAGTAATGAAAACCTTTTGATAAACAAACTAGTACTTGGTGAAGCAACAGTGAGCAATTCTATGAATGTATTTGGAGCATGAGAAGCAAGAACTGCAGACGATTACTATAAGGTTTACTTACAGTAAGGTTTACTGCGAGGCACAGTCGTCAGTTTAACTTTTGCTTCCTCTGATCTCTGTTTAAAATTACAGATGCTACTTGATATACGCAAGTACAATGTATGTGGGGTGTGTGTGTGTGTGTGTGTGTGTGTGTGTGTGTGAGAGAGAGAGAGAGAAAGAGAGAGAAAGAGAGAGAGAGAGAGAGAGCGCGAGAGCTGAATTCTTGTTCACAGCATCTCTCAGGTACCATCTCAGGATGCTTTGGCTAGATGATGTACCAATGATTTCCCTTGCTTCTCTGCTTCAGCTAGGCATTCATCTATGTAGAAAGCACTTGGAAAAAGCAACCTAAGGAATAAAAGATCCCCTGTGGCCCACTGTTTAATAGGTTTCAGCCAGTCATGGCAGTGAGGGCATGTTGTTATATCATTATGTCTTAAAATAATCACAGTATTCTTAAGGTTAACTAAAATCAAACTGTAACTATAATGTTAAAGTTTTGTCACAAAATTCCTATAAATATTTAAGAAACTTATAATATATAACTAAATATAACTTTGACCCTTTAATGTCACAGGCCAATTTAACTTTCATTTTATTTTAATGAAAATAATATGCATAATCTTGTATATAGCTTGACTTATCAAATGTTAGTGGAAAAATAAGAAATGAAAATAGTAAGGTGTGGTAGCTCGCTCCTATAATCCCAGCACTTTGCAAGCTGAAACAGAGGATCATAGTTTTGGTCCTAGACTGTGTCTCCAAAAGCCAAAAGCTAAAATCCAAAACAAAACAGAACATCCATAATTCTAAATTGACCTAAAATACTGACATTGAATCATTTCATTTTCATAAAGGTACCTCCATCCATATCTGTACATATGTCCAATTTTTCCATAATGCCTAAGTATTCGATGTAGACATGCAGGCACATCTCCTTTTGGGCTTCCCACCGAGGCCTTACATAGCTCATAGTAATATGTCAGCAAAGCTGACACCTGCACTTTGACTTGCAAAATAAAAATCATCTTAAAGTATCATAAATCTAACAGAGCATGTCTTATATTCTGATCAGTAGAAAATTGGATACTAAACACCAGGGACAACTGATCTTCTGAGTCTGGTATGTGAGTAAGTATAAAAGAAAATAAGAGAGGGGGAGAAAAAAAATCGTTACCCGGAGTTGATAGTTTAGCTGATCATGATCAATTTGAAGTGCTTATTGCTTAAGTAAATGACCTTTGGGGTGATTTCATTAGCTCAAGCACTGCAAAAGGTTATATCTGAATTCAATTTTATGATTGAGTCCAAGCATATAAAAATCTCAAAATAGCTTGAATGGCTATGAAAGTAAAGAGCTGGGACTCAGAAACAAAGACCTACCTAGTAGGGCCCTGCCTTGCAGTGTATCTTTAATTGTAAATATTTAAGAGGAATAGCGTTGTGCAGATATTGTCAATGCTATAAATGACAACATATAGAACAGCTTTTACCGCTAGGAGGAGGTCCCTGAACTTTACAGAACTGCTCTAGCCTATAATGTCTTGATTACACTTCTTCCTTCCTTTCCATCTTGATAATTCATTGAGGCATACAGCACTATTTTCTTAATGAAATTTTTCTTAAACATCCATAAAAGGACTTTGCGTGTTTCCTTGAGACATATTAAGCAGGAAAACCAAGAAAATGTTGGAAACCTGGATTGGATACACATACTTCCAGTCTTCAAGTGCTTGAAAGAACTAAGACGAAACTGTTTCTCTAAATACTTCACAATTAAAAATAATACTGGATTAGGAAAAAATGCTCAAAAGGAACAAAATGATATTTTTATCCTACTGGCCCAGAAAGCTGAATAGAATAGTTCATTTTCATGAGGTTTCTTTAGTCCATTGCTGTTTTAGGCTTTTTCAAGCTGAGGGGTTGAAATGAAGCTCAGCTATAGTTTGGAGATGTCTGTCGGTGCATAGGCAGTGGGCTGCATCTCCAGCTCCAAAAAAGAAGACAGTGTTTTAAAACCTGAGGTAGTTTCTGCCTTGATACAATCCTGTTTAATAAGTGTGTGTTATGTGACATTCACGGCCCCGGTCTGCTGCTTTCCACACTTTTTAGCCTCAGGAATCTCCCCTCTTCCTCCTCTGTCTCCGGGGGGGGGGGGGGGGGGGGAATGCCCTAAGCCTCACCCTCATCTTTATTGCGAATTTCCCTGCAGTCCAAGGACAGGATACAGGGCAGTGGTGGTTATAGTAGAGAAAGAGGTGGCCTCACGACCTCCAACGGCCTCTTCCCCTTCTCCCTAAACTTACTCAGAAGAACCTCAAAAGGGAAGGGGTAACTCATATCTGTAACCCTGATATTCAGTAATAGGGTAAGTTCAAGGTCAACATGGTCTATATACGTAGCTCTATCTCAGAAAAACAGATTCAATAGAACAGTAAGATGGCTCAGCGGGCACAGGCACCTACCATAAACCCTAATACCTGAGCTCAATTCCTCAAACTCACATGTTAGGAAGAAAACACCGACTCCCAGAAGTTGTTTTCTGACCACCACATTGTATTCAGTCATAATGCTTGCATGTCTTGCGTGTGTGCACACACACACACACAGAGAGAGAGAGAGAGAGAGAGAGAGAGAGAGAGAGAGAGAGAGAGACTCACAAACACATGTAATTTAAAATTTTCAAAACAAAAATTTAAGCCAATGTCCACACTGGCTTTGGATTGCTGAACTTTAGTTCCTCCTCTCCTTCCTTCCTTCCTTCCTTCCTTCCTTCTTTCCTTCTTTCCTTCTTTCCTTCCTTCTGTCCTTCCCTCCTTCCTCCCTTCCTCTTTTTCCCCCTTTATGTATATTTTTTGGTCCCAACTGAAATAAAACTAAAAGTGTTTGTTGTACCGACCTAACAGAGGTGGAAGGAGTCTCTTCCTAGCTATGAAAAGTGAAAAGATGGCTCCTAAGCAGTGTATTTCACACCAAAGCAGGAGCTCCAAGCAGGAAGAGTCCAGGTGACAGGACGGGTCCCTAGCCCTGTGCTCCTGGCCCTTCAGTGTGGGCTCTGTGTACTCAGCCTCTTTTCTTTGCGCATGTAAGAACTGACAACACCATCAGCTCATGCATCACCTACAGGGGGAAAGCACAGTATTTTCTCCATCTCTGTTGGCAGTCTCGGAAAATCACTTCCAAAGTCTCTTGTGAAGAGCACCTACAAAGTCTTTGCACTGCTGTTAGTGTGGTCACCGGAAACTGCTGGCACTGTACTCACATGTCACCTACAATGCACAGGTGCTTCTTCCCGCACACCAATGACTCCTGACCAACCAGCAGCATGAGCCTCAGTCTAGAATATTTGTTATCTTTTGTAGAAGTCCAATATTTGTTGTTGTTGCTGTTCTTGGTCTCATTTTTGAAATAGGGTCTCACTCTGTAGCCCACTCTGTCCTTGAATTCCCTTGCAGCAGGCTGTCCTCCTGCTCAGGCTCCCTGAGAATATGAGCCGCCTGGACCAGCTAATTCTTACTTATGAAGCTAGTATGGTTTTATGATCGAAAGCAAATATGTTGATTGTTGGCAGGTAGCAAACCAATTTTTAGGATTAATAATGATTTTCTCCTTGACCTAGCTTTACTCAGACCCCCTTAGCTCTCCTCTCAACAGCCTGACATTGGGACTCCACATTGTCTCTACATCTTCCATGCTAAGATGTGCTATGACATTTTAACCATTGTACTGGCTGGGTTGTGTGTCAACTTGACACAAACTGGACTTAATCACAGAGAAGGGAGCTTCAGATGAGAACATGCCTCCATGAGATCCAACTGTAAGGCATCTTCTCAATGAGTGATCAAGGCGGGAGGGCTCCTTGTGAGTGCAACCATCTGTGGGCTGGTAGTCTTGGGTTCTATAAGAACGCAGGCTGAGCAAGCCAGGAGAAGCAAGCAAGCCAGTAAGGAACATCCCTCCATGGCCTCTGCATCAGCTCCTGCTTCCTGACCTGCTTGAGTTCCAGTCCTGACTTCCTTTAGTGATGAAAAGCAATATGAAAGTGTAAGCTGAATAAACCCTTTCCTCCCCAATTTACTTCTTCGTCATGAAGCTTGTGCAGGAATAGAAACCCTGACTAAGACAACCACTAGCAGACCAGGTTCCTCCTTTTACCCAACCCCAGTGCTCCTTCACCCTGGTCCTACTTCACAAGAATCCTATCAAGAAGATTAGAAAGAATCTTTCTTAATCCTGAAGTTTCATCCTTGCAGTACTTTCTCCATTGATGCCAACCTTTTACTCTTGCTTCTTGGCTACAAATTCCCATGTTTTCTTGTGTGGGTGTTGCTCTCGGTCCCATTCCTACTGCAAAAATCCCTATTAATGGTTTCTAAATCAATACGCTCAGCCCCATACAATGTTTTCTTGTTCTTTAGAAAATCATTAATATTAAATTTTTTAATTTCCTTTAACAAGTTATCCTGCTCCGATGGATACTGTAGGATTCAAAAAGAGACTGAAAGTAAAACTAACGTGAGGGTGGTGCCCTTCCTTGGTCAGGAGCTAAATGACCACCCTAGGGAGGCAGAGGGGAGTCCTGCAATGTTGGCAATGCTAAATTCTTGACGGGAATGAAAGCCGCTGTGCTCACTCACAAGTGTTCATTACACCTCTCCATCTTACATACTTTTCTCTAATTATAATGTCATTTAGAATTTTAAAGTCTTTAAAAGAAAAAAAGAGAAAATATATCTGACAATTTTGACAAGTTTCCATATTTAGAATGCTGCATGGAAAATAGAAATTCTGTATTCTAGTGTAATTTTTTACCCACTTTAATAGTGAAAATCATCCTTGTATGAGTCTCACATACATGGAAAGGCAAAGAATGTCGGTGCCATCATGCAAAAGTGACCATCCACACCAGTGCTCCATGTACTCTACCCACCTGTTTCCCAGACCTGACATACTTATTTCACGGACTTATAGGTTATGAGAGAATTAATTCCCATATATTCTAAGGATTTAGGTAGATACACAAAAGCTTTGCCCATACTGTAGAAGAGGAAAGCCTTGCAACTCAAATATGTAAGTTATAAATTTAGGATTTTTTCTTCTTATTTTTATGTAGCTAGATTCATTGAGTCTGTTTGAATTCAATACTTACATTCTCTTTTCCTAGCTTGTAACTCTGTACAGTTGTGACTCTGTTCTGTGCATATTGCCTACATGAGCACCTTCCACACATCCCATAAATGTTCTAGAAATGAAAGTCTCAACTAAACTTGAGCCTTGCTCTTCCAAATCCCAAATTGCTTAAATCTTTGAGTCATTAGTCTGTTTAGAATTAGAGTCCGAAGCTCCAACTCTTGTCTGCCTGTTAGAAGGCCAACTTGAAAATTTAAACTACCCAAAAATGACAGTGGAGCCTTGCACTGCAACTGTGGAAGACTCAGATAAAAGAGCTCAAACTGAGTAAACAACTGCACAAAATTCAGCTGAACTCAGCCATGGAGGAAAGCACTGGAGCAGTTAAGAGCAGACGCCTACTGCTGCTGGACTATACAACAAGATCAAGGCTTTAAAGCAACAGTAGCCGTTACCTCCATCACTCAGTAGGAAACAACAGTTAAGTAATACCAGGTAACAGCAGCTACTTCATACTGAAGCATGTGCTCTGCTCTTTACTTTATCCCCTCAACTGTCCTACAAGCATGATACTATACTAGTCTTCCTTTATAGATGAGAATGATATGGCTCCTAGAGCAATGATAATGCCTCTCGGGTCACATCTAGCCTGGGTTTGGAGCTTGAGACATGCTTAATGACCACCCTGCTATCTACCACTCAGAACTGAGTGAGAACAGGATAGACCACTGCCTGAAGAACAGAACATGATTCTTGGAGAGGACTCCCTCTTCCTCCCCCTCTTTCTTTTCTCCAGTAATATGAAAGGAAGACTTGACAGAAGTCACTTTAAAAAGGCACAATTCATTTGGGGCCAGGGTTTAAGAGTCCATGGCAAAAACATGTGGTGGAGCTACTCACATGCTGACAGATGAGGAAGCAGCAAACCCTAGCTGAGAATGGGGGCGGGGAGGGGGGTGATGTCTGCTACCCCAATGCACTGAAGTTTTGAAAATTTCCAAAATTACCTGGAGACCAAGTATCTCTTGTGGGGTACATTTTATATTCAGATAAGAAGCAAGTGAGCCCGAAAAGAGGCAGGAAAAAGACTTAAGAGGCATTCTGTGCTGTGCTACTGTCCCAGTGCTTGACTGTATGCTAGCCACTACACAGTATTAATTACAGGACAGGCACAATCAGGTTCCCAGTCAGCAAGGTCCTCAGGGTATTGGTTGCAGGGGTGAGAATGGAGACTGGAGGACCACTTGGACATCTACTGTGATTATACAAGGAAGAAAGAGTAAGAAGAGAACCTCAGTACTGTTCTCGGCATACAGAAGACAAAGACACTCAGCAGATGTTTAGTATGCTTGGGTGATGGGACAAACTTTTTGTAATGAAAAGTGAGTAATAGTATCATCCAATTAGAGATCTAAGAAGAATCAGAAGGAAATGAGAAAGCAGAGCATGTTATGGCATGGATCTTGAATGTCCCTGAAGCATCTAGGTGTTAAAGACTAGAACCCCAACCTGTAGAGATATGAAAAGGTGGTAGAATCAGTCAGAGATGGAGCTTAGAAGTGAGGTGACTGGGAAGATGCCCTTAAAGGTATTTGATACCCCAATTCTGTGTCCTTGGTTGGTTGGCAGCCACCATAAGGTAAGCACCCTACTCTTCCTCATGTGCCCTATCATAATGTTCTGCTTGCCTCAAGACCAAAAGCAGAACAGACAGCTGACCACATGGACAGACAACGAGACTGTGAGCCAAACCAACTCTTCTTCGGCTCAGCTGATTCACCTCAGGTATTGATCACAATTGTCAGCTAACACACAGTAGGAGTCAGTGCAGCTTTGTACTTGATAAGAGACACTGGAGGCTCACAGACATTCAGCTGAGGGGGGGGGTGTTATGATCAAAAAGCACCTAAGTTTGAAATTTGGGGAACAACAAGCACAGTGTGGTAGGGCTAGTCATAGATATGAATGACAGGAGCCATCAGCTGAAAGAGAAGCCGACCTTAGTGGTAAAGAGGGAGCCCTGAGAAATCACAGGTTCAGAACAAGCAGACACTCAAAACCTCAACTCTACCATCATGGTTCAAAGCAAAACACCATCCAGTAAAAATGCAAATGGTTCCTTTTATCTTTCCAACTTGTTCATAGACAGAATCTCTGCAGTGCATATGACTATTCATTGTTCCTTGAAGTGTAAGAGAAATTAAAGACAAATAAGAAAATAGGATAACTTACAATTTCTCTGGCAATGCTGTACGTAGTTAGGAAACAAAATAATGGAGAAAGCCATGTCATCAAGCTGAACGAGAGAGACGCTGCGAGAAAGCACATGTCGTCATCAAACAGAATGAGACGCTGCACTAAGGGGAAACGGGAAAGGTAGCTTGGCAAGACAGATACTGAATGCAAGCATTTCATAGCAGGCTTTTAAAGAAATGGTTTCAGATCACGTAGCAACTGTTCAGTCACATCGGGGTACACTAACAAATGAATCCG
The DNA here is from genome assembly GCA_019843965.1 of Rhynchomys soricoides. Classification (NCBI taxonomy): domain Eukaryota; kingdom Metazoa; phylum Chordata; class Mammalia; order Rodentia; family Muridae; genus Rhynchomys; species Rhynchomys soricoides. Next base: position 4,086,979 of record JADRCH010000073.1, on the reverse strand, counting down.
TCTCTACACCTGTAGTATGTAATCTAACCTCCACATTGCCTGGATCACTACAGCTGGGTCTTGAAACAGGTCGCCGGTAACCCTGATAAACAGACAAAGGCAAGAGTCGGTGAATATGTGGCTAAAGATAAGGGCTTCTACATCAGCAAGAGCAGCAATGGACAGTCCTGCCCTCACTTAGTCTATGCATTGGTCAGTGCTCCCAGCTTCTCTATACCGATTGCATAGTACATTTCACTGTTTACTGACAAGATTATTAGAAGAATCACAGATGACACTCCACATCTGTCACCCACGATAATACTGTACTATCTCATTTAATCTTGACACCTCATCATTGCACATTATTATCACTGTTGTCCTTTTATAGATAAAAAAAAAAAAAAATCAAAGGAACAAAGGAGAGTTCAGACTTCTGTTCAGGAACACAGACAGGGAGTAACAGGGTACCTTTGACCATTTCATCCTGAAGGAAATGATATTAGAACGTATTCTCTTGTATGACAAGAAAAACCATGGTGGTCTCAATAAACACAGTGTCTACTGTGTGGAGGCAGAGGGATAAGGTTGTGTGGTGACAGAATGTGCTGGGTAGACATTCAACAAGTCCTTCTTAACCTAAAATATAATAAAAACACTATGTCTCTAGCAATATATATATATACACACATACATATACACACAAATGTGCACATATTCGCAGGCATACAAGACATGAGTAGATTCTACTTTGCACATACTTGTTGGTATATAAAATAAAGAGCCGATTTTGAAGAGTAGAGACACCCAAGTGACAACCGTGATGCTCTTCCTTGCTGAAGGAAGAACTGTGCTGGTGGGAATGAACACAGCAGTTTCTACTCAGCCTGTTGCCCTGCTCAGATGCAGGCCGCCTGTCAATCAGCAGGGAGGGACCCTACCCAGGAGTGGAAAGGCAGTCACCTAACTGCTCCCTACCAATTTAGTTGGGGCTTCATTCTGACTATTATTTGAAGTGCCTAGAAATTAATGTAATATTTCCTGTACTCATTTGCATTGCCTGCAGGCAGGAGGCGCCCCCTGTGAGGGCCAGAGTTGGGTAGGGAGCTGTATCCAGGGCAACTCAGAACCAAGTTAAAGCAGGGACACTGCTTGTGGAGCAGGGCTGACACTGGGATTAGGAGCTGTTCTAGGAGGCCGTGCCAGCCTGATAAATTGAAGTGGTAATTTGGGATTTCACCAGAGAGAGCAGTAAATGTAATAGAATGAGAAAAACAAATCCAACGGGAGCAAAAACTGAAAGAGTCATCCAAGTTGCGTTGTGAGGTTTCGTTGGGCTAGGTTTTGCATTTTCAATTTGAGTCCCTCCTCCTGCCTCTGCATGTAAATCCTGAATTTGAGTATCTCTTCTGCTACTGCAGATCTATTAGTAAAGTGGATTGCTTTTGTTAGTCTAAATTGCTGTGTGTTTGCAAATACATTTCAAGAGCATGCACTCAGGAGAAAGCTTCTCAGGGACCCAAACTGCAGTGTCTATAAGTAACTCTTGACCTTGATGTATCTATGCCCTGTGTGTAATGAAAGTAGGTGCAGAAGCAGTTGACATCTTCCCAAACTATTCATCTCTTATTGATTCACTTGTTCTATTGTGAGCAGAGAGACACCTACACAGTAGCTTAAAATTAGGAGCTCCTGAGACCATGATGAATGAAAGAGGCCGGATTTGTCCTGTGGGATTTGAAAGGGCAGAGTTTTCTCAGCTAGGAATTGCTGGGGACCTTATTGTCCTGGCACATCCCAAACACATTCATTAATTTATTTCTTTAGTCTATACATCCCTGCACATTTTCAGGATTGCTGATTTTTAGCAACACTTGCCTGGTAAGTGCTATATAATTTTTAAATGAAGAAAACATGAGAACACTCAAATTAATCATGGAATATTATGAAGGTGGGATGAGGGGGCGAGGCTCAAGATTCCCCACATTAAATTAAGATTCGGTAACTCACAAACACTACTGCCCATGTATATGAGAGAAAATCCAACCCATGCAAATGCACACTTTACAAAGGCAGCATTGGCTGTTTCAAACACACAGCTTCTGTTCGATTTCTACTGAAAATATTTCTCATTTCTAACACTGTTATTTAATTTTTATGTAAAATAAACAGCCGCCATCATGTTCACAAGAAATCTGTCAACTTACTTTCAGAGCCAGGATTTATTTTTAAACTTGCTTCCTCTACCTACAAATTAGGAACAGAGGGAAAAGCCGGGTAATCCATTAGTCTCTAAGTCCTAAGAATGATCCACATGGCAGAAGAAGACTTGCAGGGACAGTTAGACATGTTCTTCATCATAGTGGCAACAAAGTCAGTGGTCTGGGTTTATGAGGCCTTTGCCTCTGGTGTTTCCAGGCGTGGCGTGGTGATAGGGTATTTAAGTTTTCTTTCCATATAGATAGTTATGTATTCTCTGGTTCCTTCTGTCCCTTCCCCCTTTTGGACATGGATCCATTCCTCTGAAACATCTTCCCCAAAGTGCATATGGCAGAAAACATTTCATGAGCCTCTCATTAGAGTCTATGCTACATTTTGTGCTTAAAATTATTACTATTTATTTTTTAAAAGGCATTCCCAGAGTCTATATACTGAACCTGACCTCCCCCCCAAGCCTTTCAAATCTCTTATTCATTGACTTGAATTCTAAACACCTCCTCACACACACACACAGGGGGGGGGGGGAGGGAGAGGTCAAGTGTTGCCTCCCTCTCTTCATCTGAGCTCAAATAGCCTTGTAGAAATTTACAAAAGTTGGCAGCACAAAACGATCAGTCTTCATTAACTTACTCTCCTGTGACCAGTGTGACTGCTGTCTAACTAATGAGATCCGTTTACCCCAGACCTTCTAGAACTTCTATATGAACACTGGACAAGTGTAATGCTTTAAAGTCTGATACACATCTGCATTTTGTTGAATTGTACATGTTTTGTCCATGCCTAGCCTTGGTTTACACGCAAATACATGTTTTATTCTTCTTTTGGCTCAAATTTGGCTCTAAATTGTCAGACAAAATTGATTCTCTTTGAAGTTTTTCAAGCGATAATCTCAAAAACTGAGACTAAGTCTAAAGATTAAGATCTATCCACACATGAAGGCAAAGATGAAATCAGTTCCCTTCCACAGGAGGAGCCTCAGCACAATATGCCTGCAGTTACCACAGTAGCTCGTTCTCTTTTTACACCCTAAGCTCTTGACATCAGCCAAAAAAGAAAAAAAACCCCAAAAAACAAAAGCAAAAACAAAAAACAAAAAAACAACAACAACAAAAAAATCAACAACCAAACTAACAATTTCTAAAGCAGATTTTATAATTCCAGGAGAAAGATTCTTCATAAAGCGAGATATTCAGGTGTTTCAGAGAAAAATTTATAAAAGCTAAACACCCAGTTCCACTTCTCCAGAGAGCAAAACCTTGACATCTAGTTACTGAATTCATCTTTGCATTGCTTGATGGGAAATGAGCAAAGGAAAGCATCCCCACTGGGCCACGCTCTGCAGGTAAGCAGCTGTGTGTCTCAGTTTTAACATGCAACAAACCGTAAGATTTGGAGGTCTGGTTGGACTGGGCAGGGGCATGCCTTCCATTCCCTCACAAGCTGCCTAGTGAAGCCGACACTGTACGTTCCTGAAATGCTCAGTGTGGCTGACAGCTTCAAACAGTTCCATTTCTCTCGTTCTTCTGAGTACCCCTTCCTTCAGTGGACACTTTAAACACACAGGTCAACTATTTTGTTATCCCTTCACACAAATAACTTAGTTGACTTAGAAAGGTCTTTAAATATACCCTACCTAGAGCAGTTATCAGTGTGCGAGTGGAATATAGAGTCAGAAGAAGAGTCACTTTTTGTTTTGTTTTGGTTTCTTCAAGACAGGGTTTGTCTGTGTGGCCCTGGCTATCCTACAACTCACTCTGTACAACAGGCTGGCCTTGAAGTCAGAGAGCTGCCTGCCTCTACCTCTGAGTGCTGAGATTAAAGACGGCCACCACCCACTGCCCAGTGAAGCGCCAGTTCTTAATCAAGAGATAAGGACATGAGTTTTATTAATAGACCTTGGTGTAATAACGTTGGAATCCGGACAGCCACTAAGCCTGATCTTTTCATGTACAAAATCAGGTTTCAGGACAAAGTTTCACTAACAACAACCTCCCCGCACCCCCCCCCCCAGGCTTCTAGATTCAGTCAAGCTGGCCATGGGTTTCCCTAATTATAAAAGATAACACACAATATGTTTGGTTTTGTCCACTTTTTCAGAATGCCACCAGGCACCAGCAGTACATACCTTTAATTCCAGCACTTTGGAGTCAGAGACAGGCGGATTTCTGAGTTCAAGGATAGCCTGGTCTACAGAGTGAGTTCCAAAACAGCCAGGGCTACCCAGAGAAAGCAGTCTCAAAAAAAAAAAAAAAAAAGCCAAAACAAACAACAACAACAACAACAACAACAACCCTACCAACGCAAATGGAGTTGCTATCAAGTAAAAATTGTTGAAAAGAACACATTCTTTCTTCTTTGTTACCAGGTATAAACTCTCTTTTTCTACTTTACTGGTAGAAAAAAGGGTCAGGAGATGTGAATAAAACTTGTCTTTATCACAGTAAGAAGTAGGTCTTGATAAGACACATCAATGCTCAGAAAATAAGCTGAGGAAAGCCTTCTGTGGAAGGACTGTGTGGGCCACCAGCTCACAAGAGGATGCAGTAGCCAGGATGCACAAGGATCCAGCTGCTGCTGCATTTGACAGTTCTAGAAATGCTTTCGTCACTCCATCCAGCTTCCTAAATAATTTATTAAGTGCCCAACTAAAATACACTTTGAGATGTGTTATGCTGATGTTTTCTTTTATTTACTTGTGGAAGTAAACACAAATGTGCAAGGAATAAAAGAAAGAATAATCCCAAGATGTAAATCTTCAGAAGTTGTCTGAATAAACGTTCTTATCCAGATAATTTAACAATCTGATTAAAGGAAGGAGGTGCACAAGTTTCCAATATCTTCTTGTCTTATTTTGTGAGTGGGGGAAAAGGGAACTGTCTGACAATACACAAATTACAAACAGGAAAATATCATTAGTTAAGAGGTGCCAACTGTATGCCATATACATGTGACATATCTGTGAGTCTGCATGTGTGTTTATGTGTGTGTGTGTGTGTGTGTGAGAGAGAGAGAGAGAGAGAGAGAAAGAGAGAGAGAGAGAGAAATTCTCACAACCATGCAAAATGAACATTACAATCACATAGCATTATATTACAATATGCTGTAGAACATGAGGCTACTAAATTAGGGTTAACTGAATTGTACTAGGTCATACAGGTAGCTTCTCATGCATTCCAACAAATTTGTTGGACTCCAAACCTTAGTCTTTGCACCCAAAGCTCATTTTCTTCGTAGAAAAGTGATTTTCCAGAGCAATGTGAACATATAAAATTGAGGCTTGAAGGACTAGGAGGAATTGGATGAGCAGGAAAGAGAAAGAAGATGGAAAGCTGATTTGAGCAGAGGTCAGCAGAAACTCTGATGAAAGAAGCTCCCAAGGTGTGTATGGAAATACAGGGGGCCAAAGGCCAGATTGAAGACCAGAGATGACTGCGTTTTCAACGCCAGGCGTAGAGTATTAATTCTGTAGGTAAATTCTGAAGAGCCATTGAAACGTCTCAAGCAGAGGGATATTACAAGCTGAAGCAACAGGAGGAGCTCTTCCTGAAGAACTAGTAGACTATGCCAGAAACAGCGAGAGGCAAGAGGGTTGGGGGCTGCTTCTGTGACTGTCAGTGTCCTAATGACAACCTCAAAGCAACATCATTACTTCAGCTTTCTTGTGAGCACATGCACTGTCTCTATTAAACCATGCCTCCATTTCTTTCATTTATCTTTCTATTTTTTACTGAAAGAAAAATAAAAGTTCAAAATGGAGCCCCAGTCCTCCCCAGCAGCCTTCAGATCCCTGGTGGTACTGGGTCAGGTCCCTGGAGGGCTCCAGATTTTCAATAGGCTGTTTGCACACACGAACAGGGCTCATACATTTTGTTCATGCCCCTGAAACAATTGATGTGCTCCAGTACATAGTGTATGTTTTTTATAATTACACCAGAAGAAAGCATTCTTTATGGAAATAAATGTGCTTTTTAAAAACACATTTCTGAAAAAGCAGCAGGCACGCCATTAATAACAGTGAAATGATGAACCGCGTAGAAGTCTGAGAAAAATTCTATATTTGTATTATACAGGCATTGTCTTCATTCCCAGCACCTTATTTTTCATGTACATAAAGAGAAAGCAAGCTACAGCAGGGTGAGACAAAGATCAATGCTGAATGTATTACTTGGCACTGGTCAGATGCAGTTTAATAAGAAAAAAATTGATCCATTAAGCTAAACCTAATTTTTGGCCGAAAATGGTTGAAATCTCTTCTTTATATTGCTAGCTTCATAAAGACCTTTAATATTTGGAAGAAACAACTCAAGGCTGAGTTTAATAAGATTAAATGTATTGCAAATATACTTAACAAGAATCTATCAAGTTGTTAATGATTGCTATTAATATCAAACAATCTTTGTATAGAATTTCATATTAGAGCAATTGTAAAGTGCTGCTCTAAGAAATGCAATAGAAAAAGGTTTTCAGGTAATTTGTAGCAACTACAGTTGTAATCACAGAACTCAAACCTCAACCTACAAGATTCTGTCATTTATTTTATCAGTCCAGTTTCTAATACTAGCACTATTTAATTGTCAGCATTGGACTTGGGATCTACACAGCAAAATCCAGAAGGACCACATCTAGTTAGGCAATTGTGCCGGTACACGGCAAGATGTTAGGAAGTACAGGCTGTGCTGAGTTACAAGGCTTAGAATTCTTCCTGAAAGTGAATCTCAATTTCAGAGAAATTCTTCTAACTCCTCTTCATTATTAGACGGTTAAGGGAAACACCTTCACTCTCAAAATTTGTAAAATCATGGATCCTGAAAGCTAGAACAGAACTCCGTGACTGCTTGGTCCCATCAGCCTGTGTAACCATGCAAAGCCTAGCCTGCAGACAGACTCTGCTGACTGGGAGCCCCAGTCCAGTGTGCATACAGTTGGGGAGAGACTGAATTTTTAACTTATAAATGTGAGAAGCAGTACAACTAGAGAAAACATTCAGCACCCAGAAAGTGAAACAGAAACTCATTACAACTGCCGTTATCCAGGTTGCATCAACCTGAAAATCACATTGGAAGTGAATCCCTCTGCCTCAGTATTGAAGATGTCGGCCTGAATGCTCTAATTTCCCATTCCTCTTATTTACACGGAAGCTCAATATCTATTGTACTCCAACAAGCCCCAACACACACACCACATGTACAAACACACACCACAAATACAAACACACACCACATGTACAAACACATACACCAAACACACACACACACATGCAATGTTTAAAATTTATTGACAAAAATCATCAAATAGTAATATTTTAAAGGCTATAATTTTATAAGTAATTAAACTAAAAAAGTGTTTTCTTAGTAATTGTATTCCCAAACTTTGAGAAAGAAAATCCTGTTCTTGTGGCTATTTAAGAAAGAAAGAAAGAAAGAAAGAAAGAAAGAAAGAAAGAAAGAAAG
>JADRCH010000073.1:4039971-4079320 GCA_019843965.1 Rhynchomys soricoides | reverse complement strand
AAGAAAGAAAGAAAGAAAGAAAGAAAGAAAGAAAGAAAGAAAGAAAGAAAGAAAACCCTTCAGCCTGGGCACTGGGTGGTGAACTATATTCTTTTACCTCCAGGGTACCAATTTAAATTGCCTCTGAATCAGGAAGGAAAAAAATTCATCTTAATGGCTGTTCAGTGTTCAGTAGCTAAACGGCTAGGAGTCTCAGTACAGTTCCTAATAGACACTTGCATTAGAGACTTGTTACTCAGAAGGAAGGACAAGAACTGAGAGATTATGGGGTGAAGGCACACACCTGACCCCTACACTCTACATTACAGGTATCAGAAGGACATTCAGGTACTTGAAAATGCCTTTCAGCTCACAAGGGCTGATGAAATGCATATTGTAAATCTAAGACTTGTTCTGAGCTGTGAAGTCTAAACATTTGCATATTCCAATGTTTTTCCAAGCAGGACACCCCCTTGCCAGAGCAATATGGTGACTAAATTCTAAAATGTTGAGTTCACAGCCAACATAAGACACCCCCACCTGGGATTATAACTCCTTAATATTTTAACCACAAAGAATGATGTAAGAATTCCATTGATGATTAATCTGTATTTTAAGCATATAAATCATGTCTTGGTTGTCATGCTAATACTGATTTAGAAAAATACACACTTCAGCTTATATTGATCTGTTTTTCTAATTCTTCATCAGGAGGGTCTGATGTGGCTGCTATTGCAATTTACTTTCCAAGTTATCCTTTTAGGAGATGAAGTAACCAAAAGATATTGAAAATCCAAAGTAAATTACATCGTACCAGTTAGACTTCCCTGAAGGAATGGATACACCCCTCTAATCCTCTCAGCTCACTACTAATGGGCAGGGGATTCGGCTCTGTCTTAATCTTTGCTAAACTAGGAGTCTGCTTTCAGTACACAACATTTGTCTTCAGGACATCTATCAAATATTCAGTATATCTCTAGCAAAATTAAATTTTCTACTAAACTACAATCTATATTATGAATCAGAGACTTGAAATATGTACATAAAACCCAATATTCTGTTGTTATACTTACAAAAGCTCACAGAGAAAGAATTATTTGGAAATCATTGTAACATTTTTAAAGTTCTAAACATACAATTTAAAAAATTTTTTAAATCGTTTGCTCACACAGTTAGCATCTATATGCAACTTGTCAATGGGAAAACAATCCAAATAACCACGAAAAAAGAGTAAAGAATAAAGGAACAAGAAGAAGAGAAAATCCTGATCTAAGTGAAACTAGAACTCACTGTGACAGGACACTATTGTCCTTTTCCAAAACTAAGTCCCATCTCTGTGTACACACGTAGGTAGACAGAGTCCATATGTATGACTATATATTGCACAAGTAGAATGATACAGAGATGTCCAAGAACTAAATTCAACCCAACGATAAATGTAAGTAATTGTGGCACTAGTCTACAGAGGGAACACAGTGTAAAGACATGAGACACTTCCTGGGCACTTACCCTTCAATGTCATCTAGAGAAAAAAAGCTGTAAACAGTGGACAGAAAAACCAGAGCAACCCACCACCAGGGCTTCAGACTTCACTGAACTGTGGGAAGGAAATTAATACAAGAAAATGCAACACTAATAAGAATACAGCCATTTGAGAACAGAGGTGAGGGAGTCAGAGTGTTGAGAGAGTTTTAAAATGGAAGTGAGTTCTGGAAGGCATAGTTGAGTCAGAATTGGCAGCATAGGGTAGACTTTGCTCTAAATAGAAAAAAAAATGTGAAGTAGGAAAACAGACATAAAAATTACTAACCATCTCTTGAGAACATTAGTTTTTCCTTTCATCAGCATAAATAAACAGAGTCATTAAATATGTTTCCCCAGTTAAATTAGTGAACACCCTGGTTGCAAATTTTGCTGTATTTCCTATAAATGTTTTGCGAGTTATTGTCACTCAGTATGTCTCTATGTGCCTTTAAAAATGTATTACAAACTTAGAAAACAAATCAATAGCCATGTTTACTCTATTTACTGTATGTTTAGTATAAAGCTGTTTTTGTTAGTTCCCAAGTCTGCATCCAAAGGCTAGAAGTAGAATCCAGCTATTTTGACTTTTACTTTACCTTCAAAGTTCCTTTCAAAGCTGCGTTCTGTGAAGTTTCCTGGTAATATACATCAATATTTAGTTAATCAGGATAATGGAGGGATGGAGGTTATAGATCACCAAAATCATGATTAAGACAAAGCTAATAAAAATGTTTTAATGAAGTCAATGTAAACTTACTTAGTTAAAATTACATTTAGCTGGCTAAACTAATTATAATGCATTTAGACAATCGAACACAGACCTGTTCTGTACACACATACATTTAACATGTATCTTTATTTTATAAAACTAAAATGTACATGTACATATATACATTAACATTAAAATATAGAAGTAGAGAAATGTCTTACTTTATGCAAAATAATATGCACATATAAAATCTGGTATACTAGACAAGTTTTAACATATGAAATAATAATAAAATACAATGGTCTGAGAAAGATCCTTTCACCTGTACAATTCAATTTTTTTCAAGAACTTTTTGTAATTCATAAGATGAAGATACTCCTAATGTTGAGAACATCTGTCCAATATCAGACGGTTGTGATGTAAAGGAGAGTGTTGAAACTACTGGTGCCTCCTGTAAAGCACATCACTTGCTCCTGTCCACATATTTCCATTTTAAGGTCACATATGAGGGTCAACACATATGCTTACTCTTGGCCACTTGTTGAATGTCAATTCCATGCAGTTGTTCACTTCAGGCTATCCAAGGAGAATGTGCATCTAAGAACCTTCCAGTCTAAGACCATCACTCTGTCGTTGTTGTCTATTGGAATTAACTCCCTGTGATCTTTGCTGGCTGGTGGGAAAAGCACCAATTGTTAAGGCCCCTCGGAGGGCCTCTTCATAGTTTGGAGGGTTTTCTGTTGGGTTGTTTAGTTGTTTGTTTTGTCTTGTTTTGTTTTTGGTATACTTGAAGAACATAACCATATTAGTTAACTTGTTAAGAAATCTTTATGATATGTTAAATTACAACAGATTGCTCACCACTTTCTTTTCCTCCTTGCCTAATTGTGCAGTTCAAGCTTTTCTTTCTTGAGTATTAACTTTTTAAGTCAGGTTGTCAATAGTTTGACTGTGTAGCCATTCACTCCGCAAGAAGGCAATGCAAATTCTCTCAGTAAATGAGCAGAAAGCATTATGTAGCATTTATTAGTTAATACTTATTTCTTAAAAGTAAGTATCATCTGATATAGTACTTGTTTTGAGTCTAGTCAAGACATCATACAATTATACTGAGTCAGATAATAGAAAGGCACTTGAGGTGATAGCAAAGATCTCTGTCTACAGAGTCATTATGTCACTCTTCCATCCCTTCTGCTTCGTCCACATCAAGAAAACAATGACCAGAGGAACAGGGAGACAGACTTTTAATTCTTTGGTTCAAGTACACATTTCTTTCAGCTAGGACATTGTTAAATACACTGCTCAAGGTATTTGCAAAGATTTGTTTGGTGATTGCTCTGTTGGGCTCTAGATATGGTTCAGCAGACCCCCACCCCCGCCACACACACACACTTTAGAAAAATAAATCTTAATAGTCTCCCCTCAATCATCTAAAAACGGATTTAAGGAAATTTGATGTTAAAGTGGAATTAGGACACTGAAAGGCTGGATGTAAACAAAATCTTAGCAGTGATTACAGTTGGCCTGGGAGAGATTTTTCTAGAAACTTTACCCATGCTAGCCCAGCACTTTTTGGAGAGATCCAATTAAAATTGCCAAATGCTATTGCAATTTGTTCCTAAAATTAATTAGAATCAAAATAAGTGTAAATATATATTAATGACTGTGTATGTTCAACCACTAACATCAGTAAATCAGTCATTTTAATGCACAACACACATAAACATACATTTCAATTACTGAAATACATAGCTATCCTTAGGGACACACACACACACACACACACATCCTTCACATACCTATAAATTTTACACATGTGTACACATACCTACAGGGTTGCAAACACCTATACAATAGTCTATGATATTTATGGCCTTATTTTGCATATTCAATACCATGTGGCTTAAGTTGTAAAAAAAAAAACTAGAGATAAACTTCTTGTGAATGGAATAAAGAAGTATGGAGAAGGAAAAAGGTTGCTAGGCAGAATGCCTGAAAATCCTACAGAATTCAATTTAAATAGAAATTAAAGGAGAAAAAGAGACAGAGAAGTTAGATTAAAGTTTTCCAATGACTGATCCTTAAGGCTTAGCTTTTTATTCATAAGCTCAACCCCTGCATTGTCTGTATGTAACACATATTCTATAGGAGCTATGTTGCTCTCTGTGTGGGACACACTCTCTATGGAGAGCATTGCTGTCTGCATACAATACACTCTCTCTAGAGTTATGTTGTTGTCTATGTGTGGTGCACTCCTATGGATTAGCATTGCTGTCTGTGTGGGGTGTACTGTCCATAGTGTGTAGGTGGCTCCTGGAAAGATAGAGTTCAAGGAGATCAAAAATCAGGAGAAGAAACAAATGCAAGGGCAGTAAGAAAAGCTGACCTTCTCCACTGTTCATGGGACCTAGTGAGCTGACCTTAAGCACTGTTCACATGACCTAGTGAGCTGACCTTACGCCTTGTCATATGACCTGGTGGTATCTGCACTCCTCACATTACAGAGGAGTGATGGACCAGTTTTCATTTGTATAGTCCCAAGATAGTATTCTAATCACTAGCTATTAAGGTGGTGTTATTCTGCAATAGCAATAAGAAGGCTAGACCCCAATGTCTGTTCTGAAAAAAAAAAGAAAACCACAAAACTATAATGAAAAACAGAACAAATGTGTGATTTCTGGGAAAATATATACTATTTACTAATAATGACTTCAGAAGATTCCCATAATCTATGGGACAGTACACAAAGGCTCAAATTAGTAAAAGTACATATATGCTCTGCCATCTTTTCCCTATCTACATTGAAATTACAAAATTATTATTGAAATAAGACATCATTTTTCTGCCTTGGAATCAAAGGACACTGTGTTCTGTAAGGGGACACACACACAAAGCTGGGTCCCAAGTGTAAAAGCAACAAAGAAATTATTTGCCATATTTTGTTTTTAAAATGTTTTAAATATCCAGCCTTCTTGCCAAGGTCACTCACTGCCATATTTATAGGAATGTAAGACTGGATCTGCTGGTCAACTTTCATATTTACAAACCCTAAGACAAAGCATCTTTCAAGAAAACAGGCCCTATAAAAGTTGGCTGAGAACAGGAATTGCAAGGTCTTCCATGCTTATAAAAGCATTGCAATTTAGCAGTTAAAAGAAGTAAAGTATGTTATTTTCATTACCCTGAAGAATAATGTATGTCAGAGGTTTGACAAAGAAAGGAAAGAAGGAAGAGAAAAGGAAGAAACAAAGAAAGAAAGAAACAGAAAGAAAAGAGAAGAGACAATAAAAGACAAGATAAGACAAGAAAAGAAAAAAAGAAAAGAAAAAGCTCTGGGTGGTGGTGGTGCATGTCTCTAATCTGCTTAGGAAGCAGAGGCAGGAGGATCTCTGTGAGTTCCAGGACAGCCTGATCTTCTTCAGGCCCAGTTCCAGGACAACCAGGGTTACACAGAGAAACCTTGTCTTGAAAAACAAAAGAGTAAAAATAAAGTAATATTTAAAAATTTAAAAAGACTTCATGTCTGTTTCTCTAAGGAGCAAGAAGACCTGTAGAGTACAGAGTCTGGAAGACTGTGAGTGAAGTGTGAACCTAACTTGAGCCAGTAGCTAATAAACCGAATATAGATAAGTTATCTAACACTGATGAAACACAGTTAGTAAAATGGGATTCTTATTCAAAGAAAAAAGAAAAAAAAACCCTACAGACAGCCATCTTTTCTACCACAGGTCTGTTGGGGAGAAAGACCTTGGGATTTGAGGTATTTCTTATCTCACTTTCATAAATATTCTTAAAGTAGAAATATATGCAGACAATTTCAAGGAACAAACTTCAAGTGTTTTTCATGCACAAGATAAGACTATGTTTATGTTTGTGTGTGAATATGTTAAATATACATTAGTATTTCCCTGACTCTACATAAGATAGCTGGTAGTATCTTCCTCTGCACACTGAGACTTAGAAGGGTCTTTTGGGAGGTGGAGCAAAGAGGAAATTTTTAACTTTCATTTTATGCCCGCCTATAATGTTTAAATCTTTCACAATGTACATAGATGATTATGTGATTCAAAAAACAATTTGGAACACAAACAAATTATTGGAAACAGCATGAGACAATGTAACTTTTTTAGTATATGAAAGCAATGAATCTGTAAACTTTTTCTCACAAAGACTAAATAATTTATGAAATTAATGGTAAAATATTACCAAAATAATTCATTTTTAATAGGCGATTAAATGATAATAAATGATTTTTGAGCATGCTTTATGAGTACACGATGCCGTGAGGCTAATGACTTAACATTTGTTTCAAAGATAGCACAAAATGCTCTCAACGTGATCCTTGCAACTTACTCAGCCTGCTCTGTATAGCTGCCATTTTCATGATGAAGACTGCAAACATCTTAAGAAAACAAAAGTACCTTTATAATAGGCAAAAGGACCATCTTTGCTCACTTTCTATCTGCACTGCATACCACAGTGTAGTCATTAGTAGTATTGAATAGCATCATAAATGGAAAAAATGAATGAGAGATGTACAAGCTACTCACGTAACACCATCTTCAAACTGCCGGTGAACTTGTTGAAGATGTGCATCTTTTTTGCTTAGCTCCATCCTACTTCGATAACGAGCCTTTGATCCACAGAACAAATATTGCCTGCTTAAGTGCTCAGTGGCTACTGGCCACTGAAGTAAGCTGACTGAACCAGCAATGGGACTAATGCAGGTAAGTCAATAGATACTTTTATATGCCAAGTATTTCTATTTGACACATGAATGGGGAAGTTAACATTGGGTCAGTGAAAATGGAAGAAAACAGGTCAACTACTACAGATAAAGGCATAAGAGCAAGGAAATAAGTTCTCTCATGAGGCTTAACTACACTTAGCCCTACTATGCTAACCTCCATCCTGCAGGTGGCTGTTCCATGCAGAGAAACACTAAGACTCCCATGACCAAAGCAATGAAGAGAATCTCCATTGGTTTTGCCTACTACAAACATGAATGATAAACTGTCCTTAAAAAGCTAGCATCTGTTAGCTCAAAAGTTCGGAATACCCAAGATACAACTCACAGATCATATGAAGCCCAAGAAGAAGGAAAACCAAAGTGTAGGTGCATCAGTGCTTCTTAGAAGAGGGAACAAAATACTCACAGGAGGAAATAAGAAGACAAAGAATGGAACAGAGAATGAAGGAAAGGCCATCCAGAGACTGCCCCACCTGGGGATCCATCCCATATACAATCATCAAACCCGGATACAGAGAAGTGCTTGCTGACAGGAGCCTGATATGGCTGTCTCCTGAGAGGCTCTGCCAGAGCCGACAAACACAGAGGTGGATGCTCACAGCCAACTATTGGACTGAGCATGGGGTCCCTGATAGAGGAATTGGAGACGGGCCGGAAGGAGCTGAGGGGGTTTGCAGCTCCATGGAGGGAGCAACAGTGTCAACAGGCCAGACCCCCACCCCGGACTCCCTGGGATCAGACCACCAACCAAACAGGGAGGGACTCATGGCTCAGGCCATATATGTGGCAGAGGAGGACCTTGTTGGACATCAGTGGGAGAAGAGGCCCTTGGGCCTGAGGTTCTTCGATGCCCCAATGTAGGGAAATGCCAGGGCAGGAAGACAGGAGTGGGTGGGTGGATGGAAGAGCACCCTCATAGAGTCAGGAGAAGAGGGGATGGGATAGGGGGTTTCTGAAGGGGAGACCTGGAAAGGGGAAAACATTTAAAACGTAAAGAAATATCCAATAAAAAAGCCAGCATCTGCACTTGGACAGGCAATCACACTACTCTCCACTGCGAGGATCAGTACAGAATTCCACCTTTCTTACCTGCACCATCGGTTTTGGGTATCATGGATTGGTTCTTTTGGGATATATAAATTAGCTGTCCTACTCCCTTCATTTGAAAACAAAACTTTTGACATTTGAAAACAGGCTGCTTTCAAGGCCTGTGTGAATGTGTTAGCTTGACTCTGCTTTCAGAGAAATTGAGCATTACCATGGGGAATTCATGTTACTGGTAATGACAAAATACACAAATCAGAATTCTATTTTTCCCTCAAAGGGACATACTTACCAGCATATCAGCTTCTTGAGTTCATTGCCTTTGCCAAATATCATTTCAATTTTTGATCCCTTATCTCAACAAAAATATATGAAAATGGTTTTACATGAATGTGTTGCTTTGTTTTTTCTCCGGCTTTGAGCATATTGCAGTCAAGTGTTTGCCCCCACCAGCCAACTGAAACCGTTCCTATCTGGTAAGTTCTCACATTACTTCCAGATTCCCTAATCCACTGGCCAAATCAGTCCAGGAGCAGCAGCAGCAGCATCTCACCCACATACCTTTCTTAACCAGTGTCTGCTGATCATGTCTTCTGAGTAGGCTTGGCTGGCTCCTTTTCTTCTATCTGACTTCTTTTTTAAAAATTGGATATTTTATGTATTTACATTTCAAATGTTATCCCCTTTCCCGGTTTCCCCTCCAGAATCCCCCTTTCTCATCCCCCCCTTCCCCTGCTTTTCTATGAGGGTGCTCCCCCTCCCACCCACCCACTCCCACCTCACCTCCCTGGCATTCCCCTACACTGGGAAATCTAGTCTTCACAGGACCAAGGGCTACTCCTCCCATTGATGTCCAACAAGACCATCCTCTGCTACATGAGCCATGGGTTCCTCCATGTGTACTTTGGTTGGTGGTTTAGTCCCTGGAAGCTCTGGGGAGTCTGGTTGGTTGATGATGCTGTTCTTCCTATGGAGTTGCAAACCTCTTCAGCTCCTTCAGTCCTTTCTCAGACTCCTCCATTGGGGACCCCATGCTACATCCAGTGGTTGGCTGCAAGCATCCGCCTCTGTGATGTGCTCTAGAAACCCACACCTTCGTATATACTCACTCTTTGATGATTATCACCAAACTCATAGCTCCCGATACCACCTGCCAATCCATGGCTCCCGAGTCAAGTGTAGACTTTTCTGTCCTGAAAATGCCTCCTCTGGAATAGCCCAATTATGTGTCAAACTCAGCAAACCCATGTTGAACTGTATAAATAGAGGTACTGTCATCCCAGCTGCTCAAGCCAAAACCCTGGAGTCATTTGACTACTTTCTGTTACATGTCTATGTCCTATCCAGAAAGAAATTTCTTTCACTTTACCTGCAAGATAGCTCTAAGATTATATGTACGTCTATACCACTTTCCTGGAGCAAGCCTCCAACGTGAATTTTAAGACTACAAACATCTCTAAGAAATCCCTGTATCATTACCCTAAAACACTGTACTTTTCAAGTCCATACAAATATGGGTGACCTTTTAAATGTATGGTCTCACCATGCCTCTTGCTTGCTCAAATTAAAAATCAATACCCTAGAGTGCCTCCATGATCCAGCCTTCTGATAACTCCTATAACCCCTAGCATCTTCTTTCTCTCACCTCACCACAGTCACTCAGAGCCCACGTAGCCACTACATTGGATGTCGCTGACTTTGGGCCTTTGTGTGTCTATGTCTGTTGACTGAGGATGTCTTCTATCTCCAGACTTGTTTCTTTTCCTACACTCTGGGCTTTTCTTGCCTCTTCCTTTACTTCGACGTACTGCAGCCCACCTCCTGCATGGGTGATGTCTCTTACGGTGTTATCTTAGCCTTTTTCTTCCTTTCTGTCATTTCTTAGCCTACTTAAGAATTTACATGTTATGCTCACTGCCTACCTTTCTTCACTAAAATGCAAGCTTCAAAGGGGCAAGAAATATTGTCTGGTTTTTGAGTAACCTATGAATCTGGGGTACCCTGACACCCAGTAAATTCTCAAGACTTTTCATTTAAAGGAATTTAGGAAGTGACCATTAACTGGCAAAGATTATATGTCATAAATTATAAAATCAGAACACATTTGTGATTGCAAAATGAGAAGGGCCGATATTGCCTTCCTAGGAACGTTGGCCCCACAGCTTGCTGGTTGGAATTTAAAATTTACAGAAGAAATGCAGTAGTATTCTCACAACTGTACCTAGGCCTCTCTCACAGCTGAAACTCAAATCCTGGGCTCTTAGGAGAGCTCGTGGCTCCTGTAGGAGTCAGGCATTTGTCAGTGGTGACACAAATGGGCCTGCATAGTGTTTTGTACATATGGTGTTAACTTTTGTGCTTTAATATATACACGCAATATGGCCGAATTATATTTGCTCTGGGCCCCATCTCTTTACTTTACTCACTTTTGTGTATTTTAAACTTCTGCCATAATATAGCATTGAATTAACAAAGGTTTTTCTGGTTGCTTAATTTCTACAGAAGTAAGAAAAGGAAAAGAAAAGAATAATTGCTTCAGCATTACATTTCTTCATGGCTTGAACAATCAAAATTCTCCCAAGTTTAGGAAGCTCATGACAACTTGATATTAGAAAACGAATGTGAAGGCCCCAAACATCTCTACATCAACCTCAAGAAAGCTTGTAACACACTTATCATTATGTCTAATTTGTCTAAAATATGTGACATAAAAGAATGTATGGAACTTGTAAAACAGTTGATGAAATATACTCATTCCAGTATGAATTAAAGACTTATTGTAGCCATAGATTGCAGTCATTTTAAACTGAATCTAATTTTTGCTATTCAGTTTAATCGTATAGCTATGACAACACAAGAAAACATCTGAAAAAGAATGCTTAATTGATTTTAAATGCAATTCACTCATTGAAAAACCAAGGGGGAATGAATACAAATATAATGAGGCTAAAAATTGAGTTTGAAAATAAATGACATCACTCAAAAGAATAAAAGAGCATTGTGATTCCATCATGGTAGACTAGTGTTAACTGAATTAATTACTAGATGCAAGGACTTTCAAGTCTGCACAGCTAATTATTGTATAAATGTTATCACACATATATATATAATTTATGTGATATAGTATAATTATAACATATGCATTATATTTATATATAATATGTCCTATATAGTATATATAAAATTAATATTTTATGCATAATATATATGTAAAATAAAAATATAGTATATATTTTTATATAATCCACATAGATATAAAGAGGCCTTTCACAGGTTTGCAAGAAAGTAAGATAAAAATGGGATTTTATGAACCAGGATGACCTGCTTGGTAAACTCTTTTTGTTTTCACTCTTGTTCATTTGAGGCATTGAGGCAATCTTACTCTATAGCCAGTGCTGACCTGGAACCCACTATGTAAATGAGGTTGTAAATGAGGTTAGCTTGAATCTTGGCAATCCTGCATCAGCCTCTCACTTGCTGAGATTACAGGTGTAAACCACCACATCAAGTGGAAAAAAAATCTTAAAAACTACTTTGAATGGATTATACTCAAATGTGCAGCACAAGAATCATAATTGGATTTATACTAAAATAACCAATGACATACCTTATCATTGGAATAGCAGTATAGGCCTGGCTCTTTTAAAATATGCTTGATTTAAAATGCCATCTCTCTATTTATCAATTTTTATGTCACTGTTTTTTTCTTCAAAGATGTAGTTAAAAATTCTTTGTCTAAAAACTTTTAAGACTGGTTTACACCAAATCAAAATATAAGATTTTAGGGGAGAAACGTATGTTAAGATTAATGTAATACAACTTAATTTTTATTCTTTACATACCATTATTTGTTTAAGACTAATGCACTAAGAATAAGTCTTGGAGTTTTAATCTAGCAAACTTTCTGTTTATCAGTGTACACAAATTGAATTTCAACAAGGTTTCATAGCTAGTGTAATTTTTCCTACCTCAAAGTGGCCTCTCCATCAACTCTCAGATTAGTTTAAATTAAATATACTTGGCTTAAAGGAAGATGAGAGTGGATGGGTGGGTGGGTGGGTGGGTGGGGGAATACCCCCACAGTGGCAGGGGAGGGGGGAGGGAATGGAGAGGTTCCAAAGGGGAGATCTGGAAAGGGGGAAACATTTGAAATGTAAATAAAGTATGAAAAATAAAAAAAGTGTCAGCAATTACATAATCAAATAACGAATGCCTGAGTAGGATTCTCACGTTCACCAAATGTCATAGGTGGTCCCGTAACTGGTCATAGGCAGCCTACCTGCCTTTGCCATAGGAAAAGGACAATGTCCTGATAGGGGCTGGAGAGATGACTCAACGGTTAAGAGCCCTGGCTGCTTTTCTAAATGTCCTGAGTTCAGTTCCCAACAACTCACATGGTGGCTTACAAGCATCTGTAATGGGATTCAATGCTGTTTTCTGGTGTGTCTGAAAATAGCTACAGTGTACTCATATAAATAAAATAAAGAAATCTTTTTAAATCTCCTAATATCACATGCGTACAATGACTAAATCATCCAGGGAGAACTGACTGTGAAGGTAGGACTGTCCCTGGTTAGTCAGCTGTACTTCTATGCTGGTAGATAAGAAAAAAAGAACAACAAGCACACAACATATTCTGCAAACAAGTCAGAATCACATAGCACAGCACAGCAGAGCACAGCACAGGTAAATGGGTCAAAGGTAAGTAGGACGATAAGGAGGTCAAATGCCCCCTCCCTCCAATGGCCATCGGCACACAGACACTTGAACAGCTCTCCGATGTTCTCGATGCTTGGCTCTCACTTCTCACCTCATGTTTTAATCCTCATGATTTTTGGTTAGCATCTTTTTAATATCCACTAGGAAATGTGGTTCCAGTTTGACCAGCCACAGGGCAACAGGTTGAACCAGGTCACAGTAATAAAGTCCTACTTTCTACGAAGTCTTCAGAGACTGGATGAAAATTCTTCAGAAAGTGCTAAGTATTCAGATTAAATCTTTCTTTCTGTATCTTTCTGCTTGAAGCCCTTTGGTTTTGATGAGGATCTATATCTCTGAGGGACCCTTCTTTTTCTTTTAAATGCAGTCAGTAATATGAATTATCCTAAGATGACACAAGGTGCCAGAAGGTAGGGATGGATAGCCAGGGAATACTTCCCAAGAGCTTTTACACTATTTTCTAGTCAATATACATTTATACAAATATATACCAATATTTATACATATTTATTTTTAATTTTCTCTATAAATGAGAGGTAGAATGGATAAACTTCTAATACAGAAAACAGAAATAGAGAAAATAAGAGAGGCAAGCATAAACAAAACCACACTAAATTAAAATCAGACTTACTTAACAGCAATTAGTTTCTTCAAAATTTACTGTGAATCTACCATTTACCAAGAAACAGATAAGTAAGGCTCTACCTCATGTTATAGACATGAGATAAATATTCCACCAGAAAATCAATTAGTAGTGATAAAATCAAAGCTAGGAAAGTGACTCACACAGAAAAGCTGTTTTAATTAGAGTGGGCAAAGCTGCTGTATCTGAGGTGGGAACACAAGGAAAGTGTGAGTCAAGGAAAGAATGAGTCAAAAACCTATGAATGACTTTCCAGGAAGAGTCACCAGGTGAGAAATCGGAAGAGCTGCAAGGAAACCAAGGATCTGGATCACAGGGCTTGGAGTGACTCTACACTAAGGAACTGGACAAGAAGCCAGGGTCATATGTGGACCCTGTGACCACAGTAAGTCAGTGGATTCTGTTATGGGCAGTAAAATCATCCAAGAAGGTGCAATTATTTGACTGTTCTTCTAAAATCCGCCAGTTGTCTGGGTTGACAATGATCTGTAAAGAGTAAATTACAGACTCAAGAGAACAGTTATGGGGCTAAAAGAGAAAAGTGTAACATGGTGGGTTCTGGAACCATACAGGAGGGTTAAATTCAACATCTTTTTGAAGAGAAATTGACTAGTATGCCAGATGCATCTGAAAGACAGGGATCAGGATGAATCAATAAAATGATGCTCTAGAAGACCGAAAGCATGGGTGAGAGTGGTCGTACTGAACTGAAATACAGAACATGGTGGAGAGAAGATGTTTGCAGAGTAAGGCTAATCTAAATTACCCTGTGTCATGTGGTGATTCTGAGATGTGCATTGGAGGATGACATGCTGCTGGGGCCAAAAGGAGAGGCAGATGTCAGGGATCCACACTTGGTGTCATGGACACAAATGTAGTGTGTGAGCCCAAGAATGAGGTATAGGCATCAGCAGTGAATGTAGATCAAGGTAAAGGTATGAGGAAAACTTATGAGGAAAACTGGGCCCTGAAACCACCAAGATGGGACAGCAGCAAAGAGGGGAGGAACATTCAGGAGAGACCAAAGAGGTTGGTAACCACAGGCATGGTGTCCAAAGGTACCAGCTGAGAAAGTGTTTTACGTGCACTGGAGGACAGAGAATTTGAGCAGAGTGGCAGGTCTAAAAGCTTGGCTAAAGCATGGTCCAGAAGGAGTATGAGGCAAGCATGCAGAGAAAAGCAATGCCTTAGCAACAGTCTCTGTCCAAATTAGTAAACCATCACTTGGATTGTTGTCTCCCCTTGATACATACTTCTCTGCTGCTTAATTTTCAGCATGGCCTCCAGTCATTTTGAATTGAACTTGAGAGTTCTCTGTTCAGCGCCGCAGTAAGAGCTCCACATTGCACAGTTTAAGTAAGATATAAAAGAAAACAAATAACAGGCAGTGACTGCAACCTAGGATTCTCCTCCCAGCTGCCAAGTCGCTGTTGACACTGCATTACACTAGCTAGGCACCTGAAAAGAATTATTTGTTTATATTTATGTAGCTTTTCCCCTCTGACTACGTCAAAGAAGAGAAGAGAAAGAGCTGCAAGTTATCCAAATGAGAGAGTTTTGAAGATGATACTGACTTTAATAAATGATACGTTAAATAGAATGAGCTTTGCAGACTCTCACCAGGAAGAACGCAGTATCTTGTATCCTCTTTCACGCCCTGGATCCTTTCTTCACCCTGCCTGTCAATGACCTTAAAGGAAATACTGTGGATAAGAACTACCAGGCATTATAGACATGTATGAGAAAAATATGATCTACATATATGCAAATGTCATAATGACACCATCATAATTAACATAAGCTAGTAAAACTTAGAAGTAATTCCAAGGCATGTTGAGTGAAAGGTCTTTTATTTTCTTTTATCCCTTGTACCTGTACCCTCCACAGCACTGGAATTACAGGTGGACGCCACCACTGCTGGCCAACAGGAAATGTTCTTCTTCTTCTTATTATTATTATTGATTTATTTATTTACCGTACATCCAGACAACAGCTTCCCCTCCTAGAAAAAAAGGTGTCAACACAAGGAGTGAACAGTTTCACCAGAACACGTACATGAAACTCGTTAAACTGTTTCTAGTTCGTTCCTGTCTGAAGAAATCCTTCACGTGTAAATTTGAATGCTACACTCAACTGTTGAGTGGCTACAATCTGGTCCTCTTCTAAGGGCTTCACCTACATCAAGAAACAGAGGGAAAGAGCCAGTTCTTATGAAGCACCAATGCAAACTTCAGGACACGGGCAACAAAAAAATTACATAATACACAAGAAATCTGGTAGTGTTGAGACAGTGTCGGGTGTGGCAGATGTAAGGAGCAAAGGCAAGGGGAGAGTAGTGGAGCCAGGTTTTCACGGTGCAAGGATCAAGGCAGAGCTTCTTGAGAAGGCCAAAGGCAAGCAAAGGCTTCAAGGGAGGAGATAGCATTCTGACCTACAAGGATGAGCACAAACTATAAACACACCTGGAAAGGTAAAGGACAGAAGAAACCAAAGGAGAAGGACAGGAAATGGGATCCAAGGGTCTTGGTGCTGAAGGAGGAGAGAGACCAGTGAAGAGTTAGTAGCCACGGTGTAAAGCTACAGAGTAATTCAAAATGACTTTCAGTTCAACAAGAGCCTCATGATGCTGTGCAGAGGGGAGTCAGGGTGTTTGAAACATAGAAGGGTAGACAGCTAATACCCCTGTGGTGCTGCAAGCAAAGGTGTCACAGACCTGATTCTAGTGGAGGAGCTGATAAGAAATGGCTAGAGCTTCTAAAAGACACAGTAAACTTAAGTGTTGGGCATGTCACTTCCCACTCTGTCTAGACTCTACGCTCGTCGAGGGCAGAATTTGATGTACTCCTGCTAACATTTCTAATGAATGATACTTAATATTTTAATGAATAAATGAGGGCTCACTAGACAAAGACTCTGTATCTCTAGCATACACCCTGTATTTCAAGACATATTTATAAATGGACAATAGCACCACCCAGAGCTTTAACTTTGAATAATAGGAGAAAAAGAAGAAGAAAAAGAAAAGAAGAAAGCCAGCATTAATGTGTAACCAATGGCAGATTCCTATGGAAGAAAGATGCCCTTTATATCCATGAGCTTTATTTAATTTCTGACAAGTTTTTAGAAGTAATCTGCATTTTGTCTGCTTTCTCCTTGAGGTGAAATAGTAGTTAAGGGAGAAAGAAATTTCTAGAGCATGCAGACAGGTTCACAGTAGGTTTTGTCATGAAAATATTCATCATTATAAAAGCCAGTGGAATGACATTCCATAATGCTAACCCTTACTGTAGTTAGCACTGCGGGGAAGAAATCTATCTCTGTCTTGGAATTCCATTATAATAATAAAAAAGAAAACAACAAATGTACGTACAATAAATAATTCCTCTGACACACACACACTTGGCATTACAGCAGGCAAGTGATCCAATCATCTGCTATTAACTCATAACCTTGTAAAACCTCATCACAGAAGTAAATTCTCTCAGAAAAGGTTCCCACAGATATGTCCATTCGTGATCAAAAAGAAAATTTCCTTTAAAATAAGTTGTCCAGCATTTAGAAGCACAACATCCAATCTGGGTGTAGAATGCTAGGAAAACTGCTGCCTGCAGGGTGCACATCCAGGGAGGAGGGTGTCAGGGCAGGGCAGGTTTCAGTCCTTCTCCTAAAAATGTAATGTCTATGGAACAACTATTAACAGCAGCGAGTCTTACCATGTTAGTGGCTGATTCCAAAGCCTGGATTTGGGACCTAGGCAATCATTAAATGGCTGTAATCTTTGGAGGAGAAAATTCTACCTAGTGAGGTGCTTCCTTCTTCTCTACACTTTTGGGAGAAGACCAAGCTCTACGTGACAAATATAATTGTGAATTTGAAGTCAAGTTTCTAAAACAGGGGCTCTGCTACCTAATATTTCCACAAATATAGATTCAACATTTATTATTTCCTACAATATGATAACCACTCCCCTGTAAAGTTAAAATGTACTAAGAGAGAGAACCTTGTAGCCAAAGAGTTTAGATGGTCTGACTGAACTTTGCCATGGCTAGAGGGGATCTCAGGGGAGCCAAGGAAGGCCAGCTGGAGGAGGTCAGGAAAGGTGAGCAAAGCTGATTAAGAAAGTAAAGAGATGAGAGTCCTCAGCAGAGGGCAGACATGATCTTACTCTTAGAATGACTGTCCTGGCAGTGTAGAGGGCAGAGAAGGCTACCATGGAAGCAGAAGAGTCACTCCAGATGGCATGTGGGCTCAAGCCAGATCTTGGGAGTTGGGACTCAGAAAATATTAGAGGACTCAGAAAGAAGAGACAAGCATGTTCAAGGCACATTTAGAAAATCGACAAAGAAGGCTTTGTAACTGTTTAAGTAGGGCAAAGGAGGAAGGACTGAGGAGCCTTCAAGGCTGGATGATCAAAGGCAGAACATTAGGGAAAGAAACACAAAAGTGGCAAGCAGAGGGGTTGGGGAGGAATTCTAAAATTATTTTTAAATTTTATTTTATGTATATGTTTCTTAGTCAGTGTTCTAATGGTGTGAAGGAACACCATGGTGTCTTGTAAAAGAAAGCATTTAACTAGGGATTGCTTACAGTTTAAGACATTTAGTCCATTATCACCTTGGTGGGGAGCATGACAGCAGGCAGGCATGGGAGAGCAATAACTGAGAGCTATGTCATTTATCTATAGGCAGAGAGAAAGAAAGAGAGAGAGAGAGAGAGAGAGAGAGAGAGAGAGAGAGAGAGAGACTAACTGACTGACAGACTGACTGACTCTAGGCCTAGCCTAAGTGTTTGAAACCTGAGAGCCCATCCTCAGTGACATAGTTCCTCCATCAAGGACACACCTCTTAATCCTTTTCAAACAGTGTCATTCCCTTGAGACTAAGCATTCAAATCTATGAGCCTATGGGAGCCATTTTTATTCAAACCTTTGGATGTTTTGCCTGTAGGTATGTCTGTGCACCACTTGCATGTCTGGTATCTGTGGCAGCCAGAAGAGTGAGTTGGATCCCCTGGAACTGGTGTTACAGATAATTGTGAGCTATCATGTAGGTGCTGAGATTCAAACCAGGTCCTTTGTAAGAAAAACCAATGCTCTTAGTTTCTAATCCATCAATCCAGCCCAAGAATATATATATGGATGTTTATTATTAAAAGTTAGGCATGTATTTCTGAGATTACATCTGAATTTACTGGTAGAAGCTGGCTGTGACCTGGAGGCATTCTACCCATTCTGTTTGTCCAAAGACAGGAATCTTACAGAAATCCCCGCAGAAAGCATAAGCAAACTCCCTTCGTTCTCTCCAGTAACGGAATGAAAGTGACAAGATCTGTTCTAGCAGCCAGGACAGATTTTAGATAGCCGTGCCTAGTGAGTATTACAGATTTTGGAGCTTCCAGCACACAATCAAAAGCATCTCTTCTTTTTCAGTTTGGTTGGTTGGTGGGTTGGTTATTTTTAACCCAGAATCTCAGGTATCCAAGACCGTCCTCAGACTTCCAGTGTAGCCGAGGATGACCATGACCAACTCTTCCCCCTCCTGCAAGGATTGTGAGCAAGCACACACACCTTCCACCCGGACTTTAGAACCCTCAATTCTAAACTTTTAATTTAAAATTCCCATTATATTCTAGTGAACATTATGATATACAGTACAAAACAGAGAAGAACAGAAAGAATATTCTATTTGACTTTATTTACAAAGCAGTAGAGGGCATTCTCGTTTGGCCTGATATCAAATTAACCCACTCATTTCATTTAAATAAATGTCAATATCCTATGACATTTGATCATCAAAATCTTTCTTATTATGAAATGAAGGTATACATGTTCTTTCTGAGAAGCTACGTCTACTGGGTTAGGAAGTCTTCAGCACTATGCATAGCCATGTGCCCAGAAGCATGAGTGGGGTCGTTTAAGCATCTGGTAGACTCAGAACAGCTCTCATGACAAGTTTCCCAAATAGTTAATCACCACATTTCTGCAATAATGGCTCTCATGCCAAGTACGAGAGACAGGAGTTGGAGAACTTTATATCTCCCTCATGTATTTCTGAACTAATTAATGAATCGGTTTTTATCCACCAACATTACCAAATATCATCCACCAACAGGCTTCCATTCCAAATGCAACTAAATATCATCCATATAGTCACTATAAAGCCAAAAGTTTCTGCCAGGTGTAGTGGTGTGTGCACACTACATTCACAGCATTGGAAGGCAAAGGTAGGCAGATAAATTCAAATCAGCCTGGTCTACAGAGCAAGTTCCAACCACCCAATGACACATAGTATAAAAGTAAATAAATGAATGAATAAATAAACAAACAAAATTTACATACATCAACAATAAAAAGAGACAAGTTGAAGCCTGTGATCTATCTTACTAACGTGAGAACAATTCAATGAGTTACAGCTAGATTTTATAAAGGTAAGTGGGCTAGCTGACTAAGGGGGCTACATTTTATAAGAGAAGAGCCTTTTGTAAATTCTTTGTATATGTGTCTGTGCACATTGAATCCTAGCCTTGAATACTTATGGGAAACTGCATTTTAAAACGTTATATAATCTTGTAGACATTGCTGAGGAAGTCATCAAATTGTAACATAGCTATGAAAATTAGAATAAATGTCATGAAACTGTAATGTGTTTGTATAAAATTCCTCTAAAAATCAAGCAATTGTTTCTTCCAAACTTTGAAATAACACCTAATATATTAACTCCTAAGAATTAGGATAGGAGGTGTCTCTCGTGCTCTGTCTTGTTACGTGGTCCCCACCTTTCCACCATCACTATTGGTCGGTCGCGCTTACATAGCTCAGCAGAAATTATGGGCAGAGCCTCTTTTAGTTGCAGTTGACTTTGTGTTTAACTAGAGTAAACCCACAAGTGGTAACGCAGAATGCCCCGCTCAACTCCTTATACCCTAAGTTCCCTTAAAAGGTCAAGACTCTGAAGGCAGAGGCAGGAGGATCTGGGAGTTTGAGGCCAGCCTGGTCTACAAAGTGATTTTCAG
Organism: Rhynchomys soricoides; assembly: GCA_019843965.1. NCBI lineage: Eukaryota > Metazoa > Chordata > Mammalia > Rodentia > Muridae > Rhynchomys > Rhynchomys soricoides. The sequence continues at coordinate 4,058,941 of JADRCH010000073.1, read as the reverse complement.
GACAGTCAGCGCTACATAGAGAAACACAATCTCAAAAAAAGAAAGGAAGGAAGGGAGAGCGGGAGGGAGGGAGGGAGGGAGGAGGGAGGGAGGAGGGACGGAGGGAGGGAGGGAGGAGGGAGGGAGGGAGGAGGGAAGAATAAAAGTGAAAAGAGCCGCCATAACCCTCAGGAAAAGCAGGAATCCATTTGTCACTCTTCTATGTAATCTGGCTACAAGTGCTTCAGTGCCTTTCTGTGTACAAACTGGAAGCTTGAGAACACCATTTTAACTTTTAGATTTTTACTTTATTTTAAATTATATGTGTTTCTGTGTAGGTATATGCATACGAATGTGGGTGTGCCCCGTGGAAGTCAGAGGCCACAGAGCCCCCTGGGGCTGGAGTTACAGGTGGTTGTGAGCTTTCTCCAATGGATTTGGGGAAACCAATTTAAGTTAGCTGCAAATCCAGCAAGCACTCAGAACCATCCAGTCATGTCTTGAGCCCCCATTTTAACTGTTTTTACTTCCTGTAACTTCGTAAAAATTCTAAAACTACAAAAGTCACATATGATGCTTCATTTATATGACCAAGAAAAGGCAAACAACATGGCCTGTGAGTTCTTAAACCACATTGTTACAAATAAACTTAAAGTCAGCAATTATCAAGCACCAGCCATGAGCTTTACTTGACTCAAAACCCTCCTCTTTTGAGAAAGCTATAGTGTGAAGTTTATATTTCATTTCTATCACTCCATTCCTTAGGTTCTTTATGATGTTTTAGAAATCCATAATATAATTCTATGAGAGTTAACATAATAGACTGTAGCAGCTGTTATGGTCTATTGTGTAAATAAGTAATTACAGAATTTACAGACTATCATGTAAATATGTAATTATGGACTTTTTAAAATGTGCATTATTTACTCGATAGTCTATCGTTTACATATGTAATTATGGACTTTAAAACATGTATTATTTACTCAGTCTGTAACAGTTCCTTGGGACAGAGTCGTTCTGGCCTATCGGGTAAACATGTAATTACAGAATTTTTTTAAATATGTATTATTTATCTGATAGTACTGCTACAGATTATCACATCCATATGTAATCACAGATTTTTAAAAAATGGGTATCATTATTTTGTATAATGTTTCCGCAAGTCAACTCAAGAGACTTTCAATTCGTGGATCAGCTAGCCAAAGCTACAAAGAGATTCTCCTGTATAGAATTTGCAAACAGCTGTGGGGTTTGGTATTTCCTGAGCACATTTTAACTTTCCTCAGAAAGTTAAAGAACTGGCCCTGAAAAGAACAAATCATTTTGAGGGAAAAATTGTGTGTTTAAAGCTCCTGGGTTCAGGATCTATATTCTAGTTTCAGAATTAACACTATTGGCGTATTTACAGTAAAAAGTCAAAAATCTCTCAAACTGTTTGATATCTCTAAGACAGAGTATCTTAATGCATTTCGCCCCCATTAATATTGGTTCTGAGCATGCTCCTACGCAGCAGTAAGTTGGATTTGGCTGGAGAGGGGACACGTCTGAAATCACTAGCCAATTGCTGTGATGCAAACATTCTGGTGATGGCTGATTTAAAGCACAGTGGGGTTATTTAACTCACAATGCCACTTTACCGGTAAACTGTGGAAGAGGGTAAGAACCCCTCACAGCATACCACCACCTTGCATACCATTCCTGGTTTCTGTTACTCATTTGTGGTAACTGAACCCTTACCTGACATACACCCTGAGAAGGTCAGAATAAAGGCTTACCACAAAGGGTAAATCAGGGATTTAAATCTTAAACTTAAATCTTTCAATTATGAGTTAATCCAAGACCCTAGAGTGACCTTTTATCTGGTTCTAACAAGTCTTGAACTTTCTCTAGATCTTCTGTGTATAAACATCCCACTATGAGTGCGATTTGGGAATGGTTTGCCACACTGGTCAAAAGCTAACCCAGAACTATTAAGGCACAGCCATCATAAACAGTCTACAGGACGTTGCAGAGGAAGGCTTACATGGATGATGGGGTTGGGAATGGTTTACCAAATAATGCTATATTTTTGTGACAATAAGTGAGATTAAAAGTTAAGTTTTAACTCTATATGCTTCAAGAAGTCATCCATAGGCCCACAGTGGCATATAAACAGATTCAATCACCACTTTGGGTATATGTATTTTGGCATTTAAATTATAAACTTAGATTGAAAAGTATTCTGTGAAAAATACTAAAAAAGGAAGTGAGCATCAGAGGGTACTATCAAAACTAAGGCTGTAGAAGTTTCATTTTTTTGAAGTCAAATAAAAAGAAACAAAAACTCATGAGACTTCTGCATTATCTGTTCGGCAAGTTTCTAAGCTTGTGATTGAGTATCTATAGATAGAGTGCAAGTGTTTATTATTCTAAAACCTCCTAACTTAAAATCTGTAGCATAACCCACAAAGCACAAAAACTCAGTATGCACATATATGGCTAACTCTCCCACATGACTTTGTAAACATAGATTGCCACATCAAACAGCTATCAGGTAAGCTGGGCTGTTCCTCAATGGGAAAACATTTACCCTGAGGTAAATATCACATATCACATTTAGGATATGTGAGGCCATGGGTTCAATCTCCTGTACCAAAACAAAACCAAAATCAAACAAGATAATAAACATTCAAGTAATTCCTATCCAAAGGCAACAAGGAATTATAATCATTTGTCTGTAGATGCTACTAAGGTTTTTGCTTCATTCCATCACTATAGATCTGATAAAGAAGGCAAGCCCTGTATAATACTGGCTTTTAGGTTTTAATTATGTGAAGTTGCTATTCAGATCTGACACCAGAGGCTGCATACCCTCAGGGAGAGATTGTGTTCCCCAATGTTTAAATACTCACATAGAGCAGCACAAGACATACATTGCATTGGTGTATCACATGGCCCAGTCCACATTAGCCGGTGCCAGGAAGAGGGCAGGTGCTGCCTGCCAGAAACTGCAACTTAATACTCTGCTATAAAAACAATAGGAGTCTCCTGCTCATCTGAAACCTAGAACCTGTAATAAACACAGGGAACAATTCAAAATTGGCACATTACCATCACTGCTGGCTTCTGAACCAAGACTGGTTTTTTTGTTTTTGTTTTTGTTTCGTTTGATTCTTTGTATATTTGCTTGTTATGATACAATCACAGACCTCATGCAGTCCTGAAACAACTCAGCACTTCTTGGGTAAAGAGAGGGATTGTGGGTAGTGGGGGACTACTTCAATTTACTTTTTTTTTTTTTTTGAAAGAAATTTATGTAATATATGCCCAGTTGTTATTTTGGAAACTCACATCTTCTGAGTTTATTAAATGGCTTAAGTACATAATTTCCGATAAAGTAAGACATTAACAGTTTACAGCCTGGGGAGCAGAAAAGAGAAAGGAAAGCCAGAACATATAAACAGTCATTTCATCCAGGTGCATCTCACTTTAAACAATAAATGCAACCCTGGAGTAGAGTGAAAATAAAATGCCTATAAATTTCAAATTTTAAATTAACCAAGGATATGGTTACTTAGAGCAAGTGCATGCTTTGGCAATATGGATCAACCAACTTGCAATTTATCAGTTTATGAAATATGAGCTTTCAGATGTCAAATTTTAAAGCAATGTATGTATGTTTCTAGGTGTACATGTTTTTGCATGTAGATGTATTAAAATGTATTCTAATAGTAATGTAGTTAAGATCCAAATACATTAAACACGTTGGGCTTATCTAGCTCATGTTTTTTAGGGGAGGGGATGATTAGGGAACATAGGAAATCTTAGCTCAGTATGGGTAGGTTGGAAGATGAGAAACACAGGTTTCTCTCATTGTAGACAGTTATTTGTGAAGAGCGAGTGTGTCTCAGAGCCCTCCTTGTCCACTTGGCTTCAAAAATTAACGTGGAGCCATTTCATTTTCAAGGCAGGATTATGGGTTCCGGATCCTCCAGAGACGGAATGTTTTGCCCAAATCCGCATTCCCAGAGAACTGAATGAAAGGACTGCAGTGTGCTCTGCCAATGGCTCTGCGAGCATGGAGCTGTCGTTCTTTCTCCCCTGGCACCTGTGTCGAGGTGTGCGTTGCATTTGACAGATGAAAACTTAAAGAAAATGTGGGCTTTTTACTTTGCTTAGAACTTCTGAAGGTAGGTAGGCTTAATATTATGTGGGGAGATACTGGCTGCCTAAAGAGGAGCGTCCTCACTGGAAGAACAGTCAGTGTACTTTTGAAACTGTGCTGTGTTTGGGAAAACCTCTAGTGCTATAAAGTAATGAAAGAAAAGACTGGACTTTTTCTATAGCATTTTAAATTAGGCTGTAGCTATTTTCAGCATAGGCTTTTTGGTTTGTTCTTTTTTTAAAAAAAAAATGTTATTTATTATTCTAACTAATTTGAATTCACAGGTAAGATATGCTCCAGACAGAATAAATACCTTCTCTGCACAGAAATATTCGGGGGCTGTAATACAACTGAGTGCATGCCCACCTCCTTTTTATAAAAGGCAGACTCTTTGAGGATGGCAAATAAATGATTAATATTGATAAGTAAGAAAAAGTTCAGTGGGATGGATGGAAGCAGGCAGGAATCAGCAGATCGCTCACACTTGGGAACGTTTCAGCCTGCACCCAATCCCCACATGGGTGCTCTCAGCACATCCCCACATGCCAGAGGCGTCAATAAGAGGGTGTCCTTGACAGCAGCACTCGTGGTTGAAGCTCAGGGCCACCCAGAGATACCCAGGTACTTAAGTCCTTCCTTCTCCCCTTCCCACACCCTTGTTCAAGCTGTAGGTCAGAAAGATCCAAGCAAACACCTTGGAGAGGCTGATCCTACTCAGCATGAGAGACTCAGTGTCTTTAACCCCTGCATTCTGTCCATGTCTAGACACCTAAGTGGTATTGAGATCTGCACATGTACAGCAGGCCAGAGACAGCTTGCATTGGCTTTAACACCATGGAATTCTACAGATGGAAGGAGAGTTCAGCATTCAGTCAAATTCATTTACTTTACATCCGAGAAGATAAAAGCCCAGAAAACTGACATGATTTTGTAGACAACTGACTCAAAGTCTAATTGTGGGTAAGTCCTCACTCCAGCATCCTCAAACCTGTGTGAGGTGCTAGGCCAGGTACTCAGTATAGACTTCAAGGACATGGTCCTATAAGCTCTCTAAAGATGTGTCTGATTCATCTGCTCCATTCAGAGCAGCTGACTAACCCATTCATGAAATGGGTCAATTTATCAAATAATAAGTGTAAAATACATTGAATTTGTTAAATTTACCAAAAATGCATTTTTTAAAAAATATCTATAACCTCTATAGAATTCAATGTCCATAATAATAACAAGTATAGAGGATTAATTAATGAATTAATTTTTGAGACAGGGTCTCATATATCCCAAGATGACCTCAAACTTGCTAATGAGTCAGTGATACACTTGAACTTCTAATCCATGTGCCTCTGGTTCTCACTGCTGGGATTACAGGGTTGCACCACCACAGCCCATTTGTGGGACTGTGGGGATGGAGCCCGGGATTTTGTGCATGCTAGCCAAGCACCCGGAACACCTGAACTGTAGTCCCAGCTCTCACGAGTTACATTTGTTTTTACCTGACTGATTTTCTCTTTGTCTGCACAGCAACGACTCTTCAGAACTTCATTCACTTTGATTGTAATTAATGTATAACAAATTGCCATTCCTAAGAACAAAGCCTGTCATGCTCTTGGAACTGGCACTCCAACTACTCAACGGCCACTAATAATTGTATTACTTTTTTGACTTCTCAAACAAGTGGCAAGTTGAAAGAAGCCAGAGAGAGAAAGAGAGAAGCCACAAACGTTCTGTATCTTTTAATGGATTTGTTTTCTAGTAGATTAAGTTGCAGGGGACAGTTCAATGCCCCTTAGCAACATATTGAAACTTTGGTTAACTCTCCTATTCTTCTAAGCTCAGTGGTTCTCAACCTTTCTAATGATATGCCCCATTAATACAGTTCCCCATCTTGTGTATGACACCAACCCTAAAATTATTTTTACTGCTACTTCATAACTATAATATTGCTCCTGTTGTAAATCATAATGTAAACTCCTGATGTTCTTAGGCAATGCCCGTGAAAGGTCACTTGACCGAAACTGCAAAGGGTTAAGTATTGTTTTATTCTGTAGCAGACTTGTTGGTCCAAATCACTTAGCTAACATTGTGTGTGTGTGTGTGTGTGTGAGAGAGAGAGAGAGAGAGAGAGAGAGAGAGAGAGAGAGATTTTATTTGGTTTCCATATGTAGGAATAAGCTGCAGAAAACCCATATGGTTCATCCAGTTAGCACAGAGTCAAAAAGGCAAAATGAAAAAGTACTTGGACTACAGAAACTTACCATCTCTTTATGAATTAACAAGTCTTCATTTTTAAGACAAGCCCAACACTACAGATCACAATACATTACTTAAGATTCCCTAAAGCCAGGAACTATTCTCTGAAAAAAGACCTAACACAGGGAACTGAGGCAGAGCCCAGCAGATGGTTAAAGGGCCGCAGGCCAGGTGAAGAGGAAAAAGGGCAAACACTTAGAAGTGCCCCCAAATGACCTACTATTAATGTGAGGTCTGCAGAAGAAGCACAATAGACGGATAGATGGTGATGTGGTAAGTTGGCCGTTCCATGGGTTAATTAATACGAATCGGTCAAGAGTCAATTTGTGAAGAAACATGAAGGTGAGGGCCTGGACTTCCATGGCTGCATCTTGTACACCAGACTACTTTTGATTACTAACTGATGAAACATGAAAACTGTCTACTACTAGCAAAATGAACAGCTTATATTCCCAGAGTCCTCCCAATCAACTACCTCAGTACTGTCAGTGAACCAGTGGGACTGGGTCCAGCAGGACAGCTCACTGGGTAAATGCACTTGCTTGCCAAGTCTAATAATCTCAGATGATCCCAAGGAGCCACATGGAAGAAGGAGGAGCATATTTCCACAAGTTGTCCTCAGCACACCAGGACACACACACCACCACTATTACCACGCACCCCCACACAAGTAAACAAATAATCATAATAGAGTTCTTTAAAAGTATAGAATGGTAGAATGAGTTATCAAATCCCGAAAACTATGGTCTGAACATTTAGGCCATTGAAGGAGTTCCCTTCAAGTGGGCTGAGATACATATTCTGAAAGAAATGTCACAGTGGAGCTCAATGGAAATCCTATACTGCAATGACTCAGTAAAAGACTGTGACACAGTGGCTTTGACTTGCTGGGCAAGATGGCACTTTTTCTTGATACCAAGAACCCTAGTTTGAACAAGACTCAAATATTTATATTCATGCCATGTGGATGTGTCTGGCCACAGTTAATTTGAACATGTCACTCGATTCCCTGTACAGAATATCGAAAGCTCTGAGGCAGATCCAGGGAACCTTTCTTTCTGAACCACAATCACCCACACAATGCTCGTATTAACTGTAGTTTGCACATGGACACCAAACTGAGACCAAAACCCAACATTCCGTCCCACCCAGTGTATGTCACATAACACAGATTGTAGGGGGTGTGCTCCACAATTCAGAGGACTAGAGCTATACACACTCCATACCTATACATTCACGCAATAAAAACAACTGTAAGACTGCTTAAGAAGAATAACAAACTTTAAAATCTTAAATACTATACAAAGAAAATTCTTCAGGTTTGTTTGACTTTATTCCAATTTTACACAACCACTAAAATTCCAAAACCACTTCTAGGTTATCTAGAGCCACATACGGAATTGGGAGGATATTCCCAGGGTGGGAGAAAAGGGTAATTATTTGGAAGTAAATTTATGTTTAAATATTCTGCCCACAGTAATCTATTGTGAATCGAATATATAATCATTAATTTTCCAGTAGCTACACTCAAAGAGTTAAGGGTGAATCTACTTTTAATATATATTCCACTTAACTCCCAATGTAGCCAAAGTAATATTTCACTAAGTAATTAACATAAAAATTTCAGTTTTGATATGTCTCTGAAACCTGGAGTCCTCTTCCACTGAGCACAATTCTGTTTGACTAGCCACATTTCAAGAGCTCTCAGCAACCACATGTGGCTAAGAGTTATCATCTTGGACTCATCATCTCATTTGAAGGATGCTCCTTTGAAGGTTAACAGAATTGGCTGGCTCTCTATGGACTGGACCACGAGGCTGCTTATTATTGTGGGTCTCAGTGTTAGATGGTGACCAGATGTGTGAGAGAATGAGATGGATCAAATGAGCAACATGATGGGACCACCATGTTCCGGGCTGTAATTCGTATGGAGTCTACCAATAATTCATACTTCAAAATTCTATCTGTACTCTCCTCTTGTTTGAAAAATGACTTCCTTTACATCTGAAGTATCAAGCCTCAGGACAAGATCAGCCTTCTACTGTATAGTGGCTATTTCACTGTATAGTGGCTATTTCTGATTGTCAACTTGACTATGTGTAGAGTGAATTACAATCCAGAATTGGAAGGCTCACCTGTGATCTAGATCTTGAGTCTGGAAGTCACAAATTTCAGGTGTGTACACACACCTCTAATCTGGACCACACCTGCTGCTGGAGATCTACATAAGGACATTGGAAGGAGGAAGATTCAATCTTCTTCACCTGCGAGCCTTGTGGGACTAAGCAACTGCTAGATCTTCGAGTTTTCATTCACAACTACTGCTGACCATTGTTGGGGAGTTTGACTACAGACTGTAAGTCATTAACAAATTCCCTTACTATATAGAGGCTACCTATAAGTTCTGTGACTCTAGAGAACCCTGATTAATACAGAAGTTGGTACTGGGAGTGGCTCTAGAGGAGCAGAAAGCAATATAAGGATGAATCTTTTAAGAATCTGGAGTTGGTTTAATTCACCAGCACCTTCAACTGCTGAAACCTCTCCAGATCGGCTCTCTCCTGGGAACTTGGAGGATACTGAAGACCCATGGTTAGAAATATATTTTAAACTTAAAGAAGCTAATGCCATTGAGCATCTTGATGAATTGGGTGATTGTGTGGTCAAAACTTTTGCAATATGGGGAAAAAATTGAAAATGATTTTGCTGGCCGGTTGCTCTTACTATCTCTGGAAAAGATGATGAAGGAAAAGAAGGAGTTGTATAATAAAATTGAACGGATCCAGATGCAAGTGACCAATCTAAAAGTTGCTAAATGTGTCCTTGAAGAGAATCTTCTCTCCAGCAACCATAGAGCTCAAGTTACAGAAAATAAAATTGAAGCCCTCATTATAAGGTTGGCTGAATTGCAGTGAAAGTTCAGGTCTCAGCCTCAGAGGGTGTCAGCAGTTAAAGTAAGGGCATTAATTGGCAAAGAATTGGATCCTGTAACTTGGGATGGGGATGTGTGGGAGGACCCTATTGAAGCTGAGAATTCTGAATTTTCAGATTCTCAAGAGAGAAAGTAGTATCCTCAGCCCCACCCCCTTGAAATAATGCCTTCTCCACATGAGGAAGTTAATCCCTCAGAGTCTGATGGGCCAGTGGTGACTTTTGCTGAAGAAAATGACAGACAAGATAATACTGATGTTTCTCAAGGCCCACCAATAGTTTCTTCTAGACCTATAACCAGACTCAAGGCAAAACAGGCCCCTAGAGGGGAGGTAGAAAGTGTAGTTCATGAGGAAGTGCACTACACTACCAAGGAGCTTAATGAGTTTGCTAGTTATTCAAGCAGAAGTCTGGAGAATACGTGTGGGAATGGATTTTAAGGGTGTGGAATAATGGTGGAAGGAACATAAAACTAGATCAGGCTGAGTTTATTGACATGGGTCCTCTGAGTGGAGAGTCAAGGTTTAATAGCATTTGGATTCTGTAGACAGCATATTCCTCACTTGGGTTACTCAGGCCCATTTACCAAGTGACTCGGAAAGCTGCTAGCTTTGTGTGGGGTTGGTCTGAAACAGGAGAAGGCTCTTCAACAGGTCCAGGCTGCTGTGCAGGCTGCTCTACCACTTGGACCATATGATCCAGCAGACCCGATGGTACTTGAGGTGTCAGTGGCAGATAGAGATGCTGTTTGGAGCCTCTGGCAGGCCTCTGTATAGATGAGTCACAGAAGAGACCTTTGGGATTTTGAAGCAAATCTCTACCATCATCTGCAGACAACTATTCTCCCTTTGAAAAACAGCTCTTGGCCTGCTATTGGGCCTTGGTGGAAACTGAGCGTTTGACAATAGGACACCAAGTTACCATGCAACCTGAACTGCCCATCATGAGCTGGGTGTTATCAGACCCTCCAAGTCATAAAGTAGGATGTGCACAGCAGTAGTCTATTATCAAATGGAAGTGGTACATATGTGATCGAGCCTGAGCAGGTCCTGAAGGCACAAGTAAGTTACATGAAGAAGTTGCTCAAGTGCCTATGGTTTCTACTCCTGTAACAATGTCATCTGCTGCCAAGTATGTGCCTATAGCCTCTTGGGGTGTTCCTTATGATCGGCTGACTGAAGAAGAGAAGACAAGGACCTGGTTTACTGATGGCTCTGCACATTATGTAGGCATCACCCAGAAGTGGACAGCTGCAGCATTATATCCCATTTCTGGGACAACCCTGAAAGATACAGGTGAAGGAAACTCTTCACAGTGGGGAGAACTTCAGTCAGTACACACGGTATTACAGTTTGTTTGGAAGAAGAAATGGAAAGATGCACGACTGTTTACTGACTCATGGGCTGTAGCCAATGAATTGGCTGGATAGTCAGGGACTTGGAAAGATCACGACTGGAAAATTGGTGAGAAAGACATCTGGGGAAGAAATATGTGGATAGATCTCTCCAAATGGACAAAGGATGTAAAGATTTTTGTGTCCCATGTAATGCTCACCAAAAGGTGACTTCAGCCGAGGAGGAGTTCAATAATGAAGTGGATAAGATGACCCGTTCTGTGAACAGTCAGCCTCTTCCCTCAGCCATCCCTGTCATTGCTCAGTGGGCACACGAACAAAGTGGCCATGATGGCCAAGATGGAGGTTATGCTTGGGCTCAACAACATGGGCTTCCACTCTCCAAGGCTGACCTGGCTACAGCTGCTGCTGAATGCCAGATCTGCCAACAGCAGAGACCAACACTGAGCCCCAGATATGGCACCATCCTCGAGGTGACCAGCAAGCAACCTGGTGGCAGGTTGACTACGTTGGACCACTTCCTCCGTGGAAAGGACAACGTTTTGTTCTTACTGGGGTAGATACTTATTCTGGTTATGGATTTGCCTTCCCTGCACGTAATGCTTCTGCCAAAACCACCATCCATGGACTTACAGAATGCCATGGTATTCCATACAATATTGCTTCTGACCAAGGAACTCATTTCACAGCCAAAGAAGTGCGACAGTGGACCCACGATCATGGAATCCACTGGTCTTACCATGTTCCCCATCATCCGAAGCAGCTGCTCTGATAGAAAGATGGAATGGCCTTTTGAAAACACAGTTACAGGGCAAATTAGGTGGCAGTAGCATGGAAGGTTGGGGCAGAGTTCTTCAGGAGGCAGTATATTCTTTGAATCAGCATCCAATAGATGGTACAGTTTCTCCCATAGCCAGGATCCATGGGTCCAGGAATCAAGGGGTGGAAACGGGAATAGTTCCACTCACTATCACTCCTTGTGACCCTCTAGGAAAATATTTGCTTCCTGATCCCACAACTCTAGGTTCTGCTGGCCTAGAAGTTTTGGTTCCAGAGGGGGAAGTGCTCCTACCAGGAGCTACAACAAACATTTCATTGAACTGGAAGGTCAGACTTCCCCCTTGCCACTCTAGGCTTCTAATGTCCTTAAACCAATAGGCTAAGAAAGGAATAACAGTGTTAGGAGGGGTGATAGATCCATATTACCATGGGGAATTGGATGGCCTCTCCACAATGGAGGTAAGGATTATGTCTGGAGTGCAGGAGATCTCTTAGGGCGTCTCTTAGGACTACCATGTCCTGTGATTAAAGTCAATGGGAAACTACAACAGCCTAATTCAAGCAGGATGACAAAGGATGCAGACCCATCAGGAATGAAGGTATGGGTCACTCCTCCCCAAAAGAGGCAAGACCTGCTGAGGTGCTTGCAGAGGGTGGAGGAAATACAGAAAGGGTAGTAGAGGAAGGTAGTTATAAATACCAGCTAAGACCATGTAACCTGCTGCAGAAACGAGGATTAAAAGTAATATGAATGTTTCTGTTGTATTTTGTTAAGAACATATTTGTCTTCCAATTTCTTTAACATCAGTTGGTATTTACGTTGAGATACTAAAGGAATTTTCCCAAGGGAGATTGCCCCATTGTAAGTTTATAAATGTGTTTGCGACTGTACAAGGAATAGTTAGATCATGTTAAGTGTATTTATGACCTTGTTATTGTTCCATGTGGATATGAGATATTATTTGTGTCAAGTTGACAAAGGGTGAATTGTAGTGGCTATTTCTGATTGTCAACTTGACTATATCTGGAGTGAATTACAATCCAGAATTAGAAGGCTCACCTGTGATCTAGATCTTGAGTCTGGAAGACACAAGTTTCAGGTGTGGCAGTATGCACACCTCTAATCTGGACCATACCTACTGCTGGAGATCTACATAAGAACATTGGAAGGAGGAAGATTCAATCTTCTTTGCCTTCGAGCCTTGTGGGACTAAGCGACTGCTAGATCCTCAGGTTTTCATTCATAGCTACTGCTGACCATTGTTGGGGAGTTGGACTACAGACTGTAAGTCATTAACAAATAGCCTTACTATATAGAGACTGCCTATAAGTTCTGTGACTCTAGAGAGCCCTGACTAATACATACTGGATCATGGAGTACCACATTTAAGCGTAGTCTTCATCCTACCTTGAGACACAAAGTGAGGTGAGCTTAAGCTGGTCTCTCTTGACTGGATCCCTCTGACTCAAGCATTCCTCTCACTCCTCAGTACACTCTGTGGTCCACTTTTCTTTTATTTGGTTCTTCCATCCCAAGACCATGCCAAAGTCTGAACTCAATGATCTTGCTCCACAGTCCCACAGCAAACACCATATGCTGCTCTTAGGCCACAGTGTTCTTTCTGGTTGTGAGTTTTACCCCACAGTATTCTCACTAGTCTATTTTGTCCCTTTTCCTTAACCAGATAGTGAGATCCTTGGAAGTGTACCAATTCTTTTTTGGTCACAGCATGCAGTATCAAATAAGTACTCTATTAGGTTTCACCAAGGTACAATGTACAAGGTACAAGGTACAAGTGCAGATAGATTAATCAAGTCCATGTACTTAAAGATGACTTAAAAGATTGTCTAAGACATCAAATCTTAACCCAAATGCATTCCAAACACAACAATTACATATCTTGTCCCAGGCCACTGTGCTAAATGTGGAGCTTCAGGAAATGCTCTCAAACATGGCAGTTAAACAAGGGTAAAGATTTCCTCAAAAGAATATGACTGCAACTCATCTGTGGAAGATGTTTAAGCAGACTCTGATCCAGAAGGTCAGGAGTGCAGCCCAAGACTCAGCATTTTTAATAAACTCTCAAGTGGCACTGCTGGTCCAAAGACCACACTTTAAATAGGAAGGACTATGGTCCAGCAGTCAGGAGACCTGAAATTCAGTTGTAACTCGTGTTGTATGGATGGGAGCCATTTCTCTTAATACTGTCGGATCTGCTTGCTCAGCTCTCAAATTGCCTGCAAGAGGAGAGTAAATGATTTCTGTATGATCTATAAGCTCCAAGCTCCACCATGTTCATATTCTGTCAGCCTACAGAGGACAGTATCCCCCCAGTGCCTGCTCACTGAAGTCATCTGGCATTACTTTCACAGCCCACACAGTAAATTATCCTGGAATGTTTACATGTAAGGTCCAGACATCCTTCTAAATGTCCAGAGCTGAGAACAGTATACTAACAACATCATGTGTTGATGATTACCTCAACTTACTAATGCCAGTAAGGTTACAATAAGTAAACAATGACACCTCCAGGAAAATATATTCCTATCTGGAAAACAATACAACAGCGAATTGTTGTTGGCTCTAACAAATAGCTCAACACTACTGTGAAGTACTACTTCCAACACACACACACCCATATGCATCACATCATACACAACATACTACATCATACACCACACACCACACACACACCACAACATAGACACATACACATCCGTGCACATCATATCACACCATACACTACACATACACAAACCATACCACAAACCACACATGTACACACCGCACCACCACACCACACCATACACACACACACACACAACATATACACATACATCATACCACACTATAGACCACATCTCACACACACACACACACACCATTCCACACCATACAACACACATCACACACACACAACACATACACACACACATATACACATACACCATACCACACTATAGACCACATCTCTCTCTCCCTCTCTCTCTCTCTCTCTCTGTCTCTCTCTCTCTCTCTCTCACACACACACACACACACACACACCATTCCACACCATACAACAAACATCACACACACAATACACAACACAGCATAGACCATACACCACATACCATACACATGTACACATGTGTTCACATGCATACATACACATGTTGTATCCCAGGTGCTGTACTGCATACCTAAAAGCTATGCCAGCATCAGAACAGGTCACCACCTGCTTGCTGCTTTTCCAAGTTTCGAAGGCCACCTTTACTATCTTGACTCCTGGATCCAAATGAAACCATGGATTTTTTTCAGATGGGGAAGACCAAAGCCAGCCTTCAAGAAGCCACTGGGTATTTTGGAATTCCAAAGGGAATTCTATTCTAGGCTCTTCGAAAATTATTTTGGGAAATTGAAAATGTTTAAATGACAAAGTTCAAATACTTTTAAATTGTACCTCATTGGTTTTGAAAAAGCAGAAGGCTTTCAGTTCTCTCTACCCCTCTGAATGGAACTGGGGAAACTTCAAGACTTCTGGCCAGACAGCTTTGGGTTTAAGCATGCTGTTTTTCTCTGTCCATCCCTTGATTGAAGGAGTGAAAAGGAGAGCCCATTGTTTTCATCCTTAGTAGGTGTCCTGGAGTAGAAAGCGTCCCTAAAATACAAAGTCATTGTCCCTTCCATTGTTCATTTTGGTCATAGTTCTCTAAAACAGAGTATTTGTGTTTTACAAGTACAGCTACACACAACTGGAGGAGAAAACATTCAAGGATTTGAGGCAAAGGGGAAAAATGACATCCTGTTCCCTTCAAAAATGTTGAAACCTGTCTGAGATAATTAAGCTATTGTTCTATGAAATGACAGCTAATATTATGAACAAAATGAACTACATGCTGAAAGAGTTTGGAAGAGTTGAGAGGTGAAAGATGCCTGACTTCCAGGATGGGCAAATTGGAAACGTAAATAAAGGCAGGAAAGTTTTCACCTACACCTTCAAGGATGGCAGAGACTGGATCATTAGCCTAGAAAAGGAGACTCCACGATCAAGAGTACGAATGCAGAAAGTCACAAGATGAACGTGTAATGAGTGAGATGGGTGATCCTGATGCTCGTCAGGTGAAGAGTTCCTGGCATCCAGACTCAGATCCAACGGGCAAAGGCCTAGAAACAAAGCCAAGGCAGCAGGCAAACGGTGAGGCTTCTGCTGTGTGGGCTGCAGTAAAGCGCATGCATCTGGGACTACAGAAGAGAAGGGCTGACAAAAGTCAGGTCTGTGGGGCCAGAGTGGAAGGCCCCCGAGGGCTCAGCTGACAACTTTCTTTTAAGTTTCACTACAGTTACTGGGGAATCTGTAGAAGACTTTTGATTGTCTGTTTTGTGTGACACTTAAGTCTGTGTCCCAGAAAACATATTTTGGGGCCAAACAGAGCACAAAGGAGAGTGGGAGAGAGATCACTGGACTGAAGCAGAGAGGTGTACCTGAACCATAGAGCTAGAAAGGGGAAAGTCGGGGACATGCTGGAGCCCTACGTGCAAGGGGAACACAGTGAAGAATTGAGTCTCTGAGGTGAGGTAGTCAATCCACACACCCCCAAACCCCACAGGAACTCTGGTTCACTCCTTCAAGTGAAATCTACTTACTGTGAACATCTATGATGTCATGTTCTTCACCCTTTTCTTAAACTCTCAGTCCCCTGCCCTCCCTCTGTTTCCCCAATATGATGAAGCTTCGGGATTCCAATTGCTAACACAACTCTGGCCTTTATTGCCTATCTAAGTTCCTCATGTAGCAGTAATGTCTGTGTTCCTCACAAAGGAACTTTCAGCCCTGGAATTTCTGTTACCCTCTCTGCTTCTGCAGACACCCAAGCTAGGATCATTAGGAGACAAACAGGGTTAGTTAGAAGGCAAATGGATGAACTTGAAAACATCATCCTGAGTGAGGTAACCCAGTCACAAAAGAACACACATGGTATGCACTCACTGAAAAGTGGATATGAGCCCAAAAAAGAAGAAAGACCAAACTGTGAATGCTTCAGTGCTTCTTAGAGGAGGGAACAAAATACTCACAGGAGGAAATATGGAGACAAAGTGCGGAGCAGAGACTGAAGGAAAGGCCATCCAGAGATGGTCCGACCGGGGACCTACCCCATATACAGCTGCCAAACCCAGACACTATTGTGGATGCTGGGAAGTGCTTGCTGACAGAAGCCTGATATGGCTGCCTCCTAAGAGGCTCTGCCAGAGCCTGACAAATACAGAGGCAGATGCTCACAGCCAACCATTGGACTGAGCACGGGGTCCCTGATGGAGGAGTGGGAGAAGAGACTGAAGGAGGTGAGGGGGATTGCAGCCCCTTGGGGGAAGCAACATTGTCAACTGGCCAGACCCCCCGGAGCTCCCGGGGACTGGACCACCAACCAAAGAGTACACATTGAGGGACCAATGGCTCCAGTCACAAGCAGCCCTTGCCTGAGAGTGTTTGATGCCCCAGTGTAGGGGAATGCCAGAGAGGGAAGATGGGAGTGGGTGGGTGGGTGGGGGAGCACCCTCATAGTGGCAGGGGGATGGGATAGGGTAGTTCTGGAGGGGAGACCTGGAAAGGCGATAACATTTGAAATGTAAATAAAGAAAATATCCAATAAAAGAAAAAACAAACCACAGTTTAGCTAGAATAATGATCCCCAAAGGTGTCCGCATCCTCATATCCCGCCAATAGGAAGCTTTATACACCAAACTTACAATCAGAAATCCTGAATCCATGGTTTTGTTTCTGCATAAAGTTCCTCTCAAATTGTATGCATTTAGAATGTGATATTATAAATGCGTGTATAGAGCAATCCTACAGTTTCATTGGGTTGCTACGTTAACAGCTGCTGCCTTTTCTTTCCATCCACCCAATCTTTGTACCATGCTGGTTTCACCTCTGTCTATGAATCCTGCACAGCAGAGACATTATTCCCTTGAGAGAGCTGGGTTCTCCCAAGGTTGAGTTTGCTGCCTCTATGTAACTCCGACCATTCAGGAGTAAGAACAAAGCCCTCGTGCCACAGATCCCTGTCATCTTCTGAATTCCGCCATCTTCCTGATTCACCTTCTTCTTGCCTCTAAGCTTGTGTCTTGGTAGTAATGGAGCACAAGCCCAAGAAAAGCTGGGACCTCAGCCTCTCAGCTCAGTTATTAACCCCTGACCTGGACCACATTCCCTCCTCCAGAGGCTGTGCTAACTCAATGGTGCTGCCTGTCCATCTCTGAGGAGCAACCAAGAGCCAGTGATGAGTGGAGCTGCTCCTCTGAGCCCTGTCTTGTTCTCCGGCCACACTGTTTGCACTGCTGTTTGTAGTGAGTTGGGCAGGACTGAAGACTGGGAAGAGAATTGCTTTTGCAAGTCCATATTATTTTTCACAGCCTTTCTCCGAGCTTACCACAAAACTAGCACTTAGTTAAAAACTGTATTTTTAACTAAGCTAAATTCATAGTTTCAAATCTATCTGCAGATTGCCAAATGCCTTGCTTTGTTTCTCCTTTCCTCACAAAATACTTATACTTAACATGCTGTCGCCAACAAAGTTTCAGCAGCTCCTTTACATTTCCACACCACAAGTCTGAGAATGCGTTATGAACTACTGATCCAGTTCGGTCATTGAGATGGCAGAGCAGAGCAGTAAGCATCGCTCTTGTCTCTGCTGGGTGGCAAGCAGATACTTCAACGAAGGGTCTGTTTAGAGTATATCCTCTAACTTTGCAAAGATGACTCCAGATCCTCAAAGAAAAATAAATCCCCAAATATCAAGATAATTAGTGGAAGGGCTGTATTTCCACACACACGTATTTTGTCAGGGTTTGAGAAAATGAAATAAATGTAAAGCAAAGACTAACACTGACCTTGAAGTCAGCTTGAGCTAACACTTCGTAATAAAAGATAATCTGATTACCTGAGAGCTTGGCACGCTGGCCAGACCCCATCGTGTGGCCCTGTGGCCCTGGAAGGCTAAAGATGACTCAAAAGGATTACCTGTGGGTGAAGACTTTTAATACTCACAAGTGTGGCTGCTTTGGAAGGCAGGTGCTCCCACAGGCTTTATTTGCTTTGGAGTTTTTAGTGTAGCTAATGCTATTTTTATTCTGGTTTAACTAAGACTGTGTTTTCTCTAAAACTTGATCCTGTGACTGGGGTTTGTTCCCAGTTATAGTACCTTTTGATAACATCCTCCTGGGGCATTCTTGTTTAAAATGATCTACTATAGGGTTCTGAAAATCCTCTTCTTCCTTGCTCTGCTTTGTTCTTGCCTGCACCCTTAACCCTTCAGCCAGGTCATGGGCTGTGTCTGAGAAGCATAGCAGCCTTCCATGATCTGGAGCACCTTCCATGATCAGGAGCACCATCCATGATCTGAAGCACCATCCATGATCTGGAGCACCTTCCATGATCTGGAGCACCATCCATGATCTGAAGCACCATCCATGATCTGAAGCACCATCCATGATCTGGAGCACCTTCCATGATCTGGAGCACCATCCATGATCTGGAGCACCATCCATGATC
>JADRCH010000073.1:4028677-4039961 GCA_019843965.1 Rhynchomys soricoides | reverse complement strand
TCCATGATCTGGAGCACCATCCATGATCTGGAGCACCATCCATGATCTGGAGCACCATCCCTTGGCTTTTGATCATAGTTCTTAGTCTTGGTTTTAAAGATATAAAAGTCTACTAATTATCTTCAAGTTAGAGAAACTTGCAAACTGTACCTACTCAATCATGTGATGGGTTAAGAGGTGTACACATGACTTCAGAAGGAACTCAGTTGTCTAGGTCCCCAAAAGAGGGCTATGAATCTCAAGCTAAGTAGTGAGCCAGTGTCTGGTAGAGCTTCCTTACGGAAGCCTCACGATTCTTTGGTTTGGGTGGTTTGGTTTGCATCAATACCTGCCAGCCAACCTATTCGGTTCCAGTGAAGTTCCATAGGAAACACCGCACACACCTCTTAATTAATTGTGTGACTGGGTGGATAAATTTTAACTTTCTCTAGTGATTTCTTCAGCATTACTAATATATTAATTGCCAACCAGCGAGATTAAAGAATGATTACTGATGATTCCCAAATCACCAGGATTACAATGACCTTGGAATGTGTTACAAACTTCAAGAAAGGCAGAAAAAAAAAGATATACTCTGTGGATTTATTAGTGCAGTCTACAGACTGATTCTAAGTTATTCCAGTCACAAAAATTACCCCTCACAAGGCATCTTGAGGGCAAGGCCTAGGCTTTGACTGTCCTGGCGGGCAGCCCCACAAGCCTTCAATGGAAGTCTGAATGTCATGATTTACTGTGACTATAACCAAAAGGCACACAGAAGGATAAGAGGGGCGGTGCTGGTGATGAGCAAGAAGCCCTTACCATGTGCGTGCCATGTGTCTACTTCCTCGTTATGATGCCACCTCTTATTGTGGATCTTTTTGCATGTTGTAAATTCCTTAGCCAGACAGTTTTGCAACCTCAACTCATAAATGTATTGAATATCATTGTTTATAGAAGTCTCTAGCTAACCTTTGAGTTAAAAAAACTAAAACCATAATGAATATTGATTAACCTTGAGAGCAAAAAAGTAAACATAAAAACAATTCCTAAGTCCAAAATCCAGTTTAACAACGTGCTAATAGCCCATAATGAAGATAGAGCCATAAGTTAATCAACCATTAAGTTGAGATCAGAAGTGTCAACTCAAGTAGTCTACTAATTTACTGACCCTTAATGGGTCAGCAAGATCTATAATCCCAAGGCTGATCTTTTTGCCTCCACTAATGTCACTTTAGAAGCCAAGGCACTTCCTCTCAGGATGATGATCTCTGACCCAGTATGGGCAGGAAGTCAACATAAAATCCATTTATAAGAAGGAGTTCAGGGTTACTGAGTAATGGAATCTCGAGCTAACTAGTGTGTGGGGTCTGGTAGTAATTCCTTACGAAGCACCAGCTTTGTTTTCCTTATGTCACACAACTGTGAAAATTAAACATGTACAGTCTTCACCAAGATGCCATCCCCAGCAAGTCCTAGGCTAAGTTAGCTAAGGCTTCTCACCGGCTTGGATCCTGTACCTTTCTGAGAAAGTAAATCTAGTTTTGGAAATATCCATTGACCAAAAAAAAAAAAAAAAAAAAAAGCTGAGAAGCAACATTAGGTAAGGTGAAAGACTGAGCTTGTCAATGATCATTGGGAAGTAAATCTTGCTTTGTCAAAGAGGAACTGACTTGGACTGAAGCATGCATGGTGTGCTGCTTTTCTCAACCTTTATATGGTTTTTGCAAGTTAATCTATTAAATGAGTATCAATTAGCCTTTTTCCCTCTTTCAAGAGAAAGGGGGGGAATAGACTGTGTTTTATTCCAGATGGGCCATCAAGAGGTGTAATAAAATTATGATTAAAGACTTTATGGCCTGGGAGTATAGCTCAGTGGTAGAGCACTTGTCTAGTAGGCCCTGGGTTCAATCCCCAGCAAAAATAAATGATTAATTCCATTGGACCCTATTTGCAAAAAGCCATGTGCGATTGCAATGATAATACAAGACTATTTTAATGTCATCAGCATTTTCTTTCTGGATGGTAAAGCAATTCACTGTACCATAATCTGCAGGGTAACCTGTCAGCGGTGAGATGTCAGACTCAAAAGACGCATAGATGCAAACAGCTGCCCTTCTCTGCCCAGCAGACACCCTCTGCTGTCATTTCTTCCCCACACAGGACAAAGATAGGTACAAGATTAACTAAGGTCCCAAAAAGGCCGAACAAGAAAAAGAAAAAGGCAAACAACTGGACGCACTAACCATTAAATGGGGTCTGTGGACAGGAAAATTGAGATCTCCTCGGACCCAAGGATTGCTTTTTATCTTTAAACAGAAGATATGTCAGTTACATGCGCATGGTGCTTGATGGATTCCTTAAAGAAAACCCTCTTTTCTGAGAACACAGAGAGCCCCTCTGTTGTTGGTGACATCGCCCTGTATGTTCCCCTACGAGTCGCCTTTGTTTTCCTGTCTTCTAAGAGGACTGCGCCAATCTTCTCACAAAGACACTAGCCTAAGAGCCAGGGCAGGAGCAAGAGTTCTGTCCGGTGGTTGGAAAAGTGAGCCCTGGGGCCACAGAGGCGAGGGTGCAGAGTCGTGCCTTGGCTGGCCACGGGAGGTGCCTGCTTGCACCCACTCCGGCCCGAGGCCAGTTTGGGGGACTCGAGGGAACTAGGGGAAGCGAGGGGGGCCAGAGCAGGGGCGGGAGGCGGGAATCAGGCCGGAGGGAGGCCGCAGTGGGGACCACCGGGTGCAGGCACCCTGCTCACACTGTGGCGCTCGGCCGACTCGGGGGCCGCAGTTAGGGGCAGCGGGGACGGCGGGGGCGGGCGAGCCCTGCGGAGGCGGAGGGCCCGGGGGCGCCGGCGGTCACAGGGCCTCGCGGCGGCGGCGCCAGCTGCGCGGGGCGGAGGCGGGGGCGGCGCGGGGGCGCGGGCGGCGGGAGCGAGCGCGGAGGCCGCGTGGCGCCGCGTCACTTACCGGCCAGGGCGCGGGGCGGTCGCCGAGTCCTCGGGGCGCGCAGCCCGGTGTGCTCGCTCCGCCATGATTGCTTTGTTTCGCTAATTGAACCCGCGCTCGTCCCGCGCTCGCGCTCCCCGCTGCCCGGTCCCCGCGCTCGCTCTCTAGCTCGCTCGCTCGCGCCGATTTGTCTGTCTTTCCCCCTCGGTCTGTCCGGCTCGGCTGCAGCTAGCTGTGGAAGACGAGGCTGCGGGTGCACGGTGCAGGGAGTGCGGTGGTGGGTTTGTAAATACAGGTGAGGCGATCCCCAAATCTCAGCTGAGGTGCACTTGTTGGAGGGGGGGTGCGTCTCACCCTCGCCCTCGCCCACGCAGGAGAGTAGCCTTAGTGGAAAGTGCCAGAACATGCACCTCTGCTCACCCCTTTCTTCCCGCCAAATTCTCAGCCACCCAACAACAGATTCTTCGTTTACTTCGAAAATCTCAAATATAAGTAATGTCCGGCTGTGGGAGGGCTGCTTAACAGCTGCCACCACACCAAGGGGCACATGGTCACACGGGTGACCTTCTGGAGCTACTTCAACTCCACCAAGAAAAGATCATTCAAACTAGACCATGGAAAGTTCCACAGGAGCTTGCGGGCTCGGTTTGCCATTTGTAAAAGTACTAGTGCCTGTGACACTACTGCCCAAGTATAAAGTGACCTTAAAACTTTAGGGACATATGTTAATCTGGGAAGAAAGACAAAGCCCCTATTCCACTGGATACTAGTTTTGACTGTAGTTAATACAGACATTCTTTGGTTTAGATTGATAATGTGATTCGGGGAATCTGAAATAAATCTATTTCTAGGCTTGTGGCCTCATACTACACTGTTGAGACCAAAACCTTTCAGTGTTTGAATTCTTCATTAAGGACAATTGAAAGTTACCCGTATCTTGCCATAAAACCCACCTTTTACGTTATTCTTCTTTTGGTCTCATTACAAGGAGGGATTCTCTTACCCATGCTTATTTTTGTGTATAGAGGACTCAAAATAGAGTAATATCACTCATAAGTTTGGATCAGTCATTTACAGGTAACATACATAACAGATTATGTGGATAAAGAGGCCACCGTATCCAATCAAGACAAATGAATAATGAGTGCTGATTTGGTTAGTTACTTCCCATGGCCTAACCCTATGATCAGTTAATAGGTGGGTAAGCATTATGAAATCATATTGTCAAGAAAGGAGAAGGACCCTAAGCACACATTACTTTAATCCATTCTTTCAGAATGATTCATCCAAAGTTGGAATCACTGTTCCCTACATGTGATGGTCCTTATCCTTCTCACCACAGTTTTGTGTGTTTCCCCAAATTCTACCTTAAATCGGACTTTATGAAACATATGCTGACTTGCCCTCGCCCAACGAGGTTTCTTCTCTTGGTGTCATATGCGAAATGCTTGAATTTCAAAATTCTTGAATATCGAACTAATACATAATGTACATGAAAGGATTTGTATTTTGCAAAGGTTGATCTTAAGTCATCACCATTTTAGAAATTAGATGAAAATATTTTGATTTATCCAATGACTGATAGTGTGTGCAGAATTACTGGTTCATTATGCTAGGACCTTTACCTAATATAGCATATTTTTTATCTTGTTTATTTATTGCATTGGCCCCATATTTCTTATATACTCTAAGGTTGATTTCCTGTATCACTGTCTCTGAACCAAGGTCTGTTTTGGAAGTTGAAAGAAGACAAATAAGCTAAGAAGCCCATCCCAAAGTCTCAAGTCTCCTTCACAACACAAGGTCGGACTATAGAGTGGCATATGCATGTTTCTATCCTTATGAGGCAAGAACAGTCTCTACAACTAATAAGCTGTTAATTACACACCACACATTCACTGGACATACGTTGAAAACCTTTGGAACAGTTACAGAGCTAGATTCTCCTGCTAGGGACTTAGATTATCACATTGGTGCTCCCACCTGATCATACCTCTTTTATGTCCTCCCCAGCAGTCCTCGAAAGTGTGGTCGGCTTGTGGAAATTGTTTAAATCTCTAGGAAATGTGATACAACCAGAAGTTTGATAAGCACCTCCATGTGGGGCTTTGTCCTCTTGGGACCCTGCTGCAGTGTGCTAAGCAAGTCTAAACTAACCAGCGAGTGAGAGGAGCCATAGGGAGGAGAATCAAGACATTGCAGTCCAGCAGAGGGCTGAGTGCAGAAGCAGGAGAGTTCCCAGGCGCCACTACATGATGCAGAGTAAGTTGTCCAGTTGTTCATGGAATAGGGACAACAAATCACTGTTTCAGAACACTAAGTTTTAGACTCGTCTGTTATGGAGTAGTTACTAATGACAATTCTCTCCCAATTCAGGACATGAAGATGGTGTCAGAACACACATGCAGACAGAGGAAGGACAGGAAACAGTAACCAAGCTTCTTAGAACAAGAATCTCATCCATACTCTCCTTATGCTAGTGAGCTGACAACTGTACTAGGAAGTAGACCTAGGCCATCACTTTAGAATCAAGAACTGTGAGATATTCTGACATGCTAACCCAAGGGGACATCTCTATCACATTCCATCACCACAAGGCACTGGGATTATTATTGTTTCTGGCAACAGAAACAAAGGTTGGCAAAATCATAATAGCCAGAGGTGCAGAAGGACTGGTGCAAAGCAGTGTGCTCTGGACATTACAGGACCACTGCACTCATGAACTCTAGGTATAGAGAAGAGAGCTATGCACCAGAACTCACCTCAGTCTGAGGAATAGACAGCTTGTGACTACTGGGGAAGTGGGAGTCATTTTCTTTAGAGATGAGCCTGTGGTGTTGAGCATGCCTCAGTGGATGGCCCCACACCCATGAATTGGACTCCATGGATTATTAAAAAAATAATTTTACTGTGTGATGGTTTTTATTTATTTGAACATTTTTAACAATAAAACTTATTTTTAACAAGGACATGTATTTGGATCTAAGACTAGTTGGCAAGAGGAATGGGTGGGAAATAAATCAAAGTACATTGTATGAATTATGAAATTCTCAAAGAATAATTTTTTACAAAACAGAATCTTGAACTAGGGAAGTGTTCTGGCCAGAAGACTACCTGCTGCA
Organism: Rhynchomys soricoides; assembly: GCA_019843965.1. Taxonomy (NCBI): domain Eukaryota; kingdom Metazoa; phylum Chordata; class Mammalia; order Rodentia; family Muridae; genus Rhynchomys; species Rhynchomys soricoides. The sequence goes on along the minus strand of JADRCH010000073.1, from coordinate 4,033,915 downwards.
CAAGCATGATGGCTGAGTTCAGTCTGTTCACAGGTATAATCCTCAGGAGTACATCCTGCAGAAAGCGTGAGACAGGAACCATGCATGGGTCCAGACTCCTCGATTTGGTGCCTGTACTGATAACAGAGGAAACAGCCCCATGTGTGAAGGCATCTGGGAAGTGCAAATTCTCCTTTAATTCTGTTGTGAACCTGAAATTCTTTTTTTTTTAAATCCTTTTTTTCTTCTTTTGATTTTAACTTATTTTTTAATACTTTATTTTTATTTTATGTTCATTGTTGTTTTGCCTGCATGTATGTCTGTGAGAAGGTGTCAGAAGCCCTGGAACTGGAGTTACAGACAGATGTGAGCTCTCATGTGAGTGCTGGGAATTGAAACGGGGTTTACTGGAAGAGCAGCCAGTGCTATTAACCAATGACCCATCTCTCCAGCCCTCTAAAACTTTTTTAAAAAATAGTCTTTGTTACAATGAATTTAATGTCTCTATTTGGTAAGGAGGTTTGGTAAGGAGGTATCTCAATTTTAACTATCTTGGCATAAAACATAGCAGAAGTGAATGTGCCTGTCTAAATGAGGTCAGGAACACAGTGCAAAGGAGCATATCACACAGAACTTTGCCTAGCAGAAGTGGGAGGGTCCTTGTGCAGTCACATGGAACCCAGGAGTCTAGGAGTGCTAGGTGTGTCCAGCACTGTATAATGGACATGAGACATACCTACATATTGGCAAAATATTGTTATAATAGTGTGGTTAAGGTATAGTGCTTTGGCTTTGTCAATATGCTTAATTTGTAAATACATATATTTAGATGGGAATATGAAATCTGTAGACACATTGAGGACTACTTGACTTCATCTTTTAAAGACAGCATTACTTGCGTTCTCGAGTTTAGAGAATATGTCCTTTGACATGTTGAGACATTGACTCTCTTGCCATTGGATTACAAATAACTGATGGGGGAGGGGTGTGTGCATGTGTGTGTTTAGTGTGGTGTGTGTGTGTGTGTGTGTGTGTGTGTGTTTATATATCAGCTGAGAACACAGATAAGGTAATTCAGTTTCAAGGGTCTAGGCCTTTTGGTGCCTAAATCATACCCAATAAATTATAAATAGCTTCCATGTTTTGGTTTCACATCTGTGTAACCCCTAATTTCATATTGTTCATTTCTTCTCATTCCACATCATCTGAACAATTTTTTAGTGCAAATGTGTAATTAGTTTGAAACCCATGAATCAATCCCAGGCCCCTGATGATCAACACAGTGCTGGTTACTTAAGAGATCTATCTAGATAGGACTATACTCTTATATTAACCGTAAAAACATATGTATTGACTTTTCTAGGACTCTTTGTCTAGCTGGTCTTTGCTACTTTATGGGTTCTTGTTTTTCCCTCTCTTCATCCTCCCCCACCCCCAGTTCAACCACTATCACTGGATAGGAGAGAGAGAAAGAAGGATAGAGGGGAAGAGAGAGAGATCCATTCATCTAATTTCTTCCCTTTTGTTTCTTCTTTGAGCGTGACTACCAACAAACCTCAACCAACCCCCCTGAACAACCAGCAACCACCAGCCCTACCTATCAGAGGTCTAGCATGTATATAGCCACTGGGAAACTCCCAGAATTCCCAATGTCACACAATTGCAGAAGCTCTGCAGCTCGCAAAACTATCTCTGCTAAAGCAGGAGGCAAATTATAGTCAGCTGTTTTGGACAGTCAGAAGCACCCACATGTCCCCATACCTGGCATCAAAACAAAAACACATTCTTGTAATATTTTTTGTGTTTTTTTTTTTTTAAGAAAAAAAATGCCAAAATTGTCATTCCCGTCCTTAGTTCGTGTCCTGGAGAATGAGCTTCCCAGTACTGGACTGGACTGAGGTTGCTGGGATACTTTTGTGACAGGGATATTTTCAGTGTGCTAGAAGTCACCCTTCTAGCCTTGCCTATGACTGAGTGGTAGTTTTGTATCTCTCTGGCTTAAGTGTGACCTTTCTCAAAGATAGTTCTATTAAGCCATTTCTTTGAAAAATGTAGGCATGTGGTCAATGTTTCCTTCCAAAATATACCTCTCGGTGGCTAACTAGACCCCTCTTCTAGTGTGTCTCCCACTTGTATTTTAGGTTCTCAGGAAGTAAAATCAGTCTCAGAGAAAGAAGTTCTGGCTGGGAAAAGATGAATTTTCAAGTCCCCGAAGACTAAAACTTGGAAAAGTCATGCTCTCTGTAGTTTCCAGAATGCCTGTGGATGCTAGTAGGCAGCAGAGTTATGAAGGGGTCAGAATCTCCTAACTCAGTTTCATTAGTCTTTGTTTCCTGGAAAACTGCAGCCATAGCATCCAGGGCAAACAGAGAAAAGCCTTGCAGGAACTGACAGCCCTGATCTTGCACTTGGCTCAGGTAGTCAGGGAACGCGAATCTCCCACTTCCAGCCAGGCCCTTCTTGGAATAGGCACAGGATCATCTATAGGCACAGCTGCTGCTGTAGTTGATGGTCCCAGAACCCAGGCACAGCTCTTGGAGCAGCCAAATGAGTATGTTTCCAGCCACCACTACCTCGATCACTTTTTGTATCTTGAAATATTAAAATAAGCCCAAAGTGTCTTTAAAATTTAAAATTTAATTATACCCTTTGGAATTCATGCTTTGGAAAGCATTTTTCCCCTTAAATAAACCAATAGTTGGAACACATTCATGTATACACAATATATATGTGTATTAAATGTGCCTAGAAAACACCATTTACTGTAGTATTTGGTTTAGCAGGGAAAGTGAAGAAATCCATAGTTTACACTTCCATGTGCTTTTGAAAAGATTTTCAAAACATAGCTAGTAAGCATTTGTCTGTTCAGTGATGCATGCCCTTGTTTGTAAAGCAAATCTTATCTCTGAATAGTGACCTGTGGGACTAGAGACATGAAAATGACTTCCCTGGTTAGATCCTTATATTGTATGCCTGGTAGAGGTCCTGTGCTTCTCTATGCAGAATAATAAAGACCATCTTAGGAGACAGTGATTACAACAATGGTTGTTCCCTTGCCAAAATTAAAAAAATAAAAAAGAAAAAAGGTAACAAAGGTATTTTAAATTATATTTTTATCATGATAGGAAGATTTCAAATAGTTTAGCTAATTTTACTTAATAACTACTGAGAATTAGCATTGCTATTTAATGCAATCAGTAACCGAAAAGAACATAAATCCAAGAACTAAGCACTAGGGAAGGTGTGTAACAGATAATGTTGCAAGATTTGTAATTCTGCTGGATAGAAAAGGGAGACCCAAAGGAAATTAAATGCTGGTTTTCTCCAATAAGTGATTAGGTGTTCTTATTTCTTAAAATTATCCAACAAAGAAGATACGTTATAACATATATTTTTGGTAATTTCTGGAACTCTACAATGAAGATTATATGTTTTCTACATAAATACTTCATTTTTTCTATCTCTAGCTACTGTTTCTTTTTCCCAAAACATTGAAACAAACTGTTACTTTATCTTGTTTGCATAGATTATTTGAAAATATAAATTGTCTTTTAAATATTTCTCTGTTATGAAAGCCTTATCAACTTCCTTCATTTAATAAAGGCATTTAACATTGCAGTTGCACTTGAAAACAAGTAAGCACAATAAAACTTCACTTAATATAGTGTAGCCTTCCTTCAAGAACCAGCGTGAAGTCAAACTCCAGTGTAATCCAGCAGTTGCTAGCAGCACCACTCTGTGATACTGGTTGAAAATAGCTACCCTGAAGCATGAAGTGCGACACAAAGAAATTATTCTAAAGCTTTGTTCATTTCCCAGGGTTCTGTCCAGATTGAACCAACTGGTGCAGAAGCATGAACTTGAGAAAGCACTGTGAGTGGGCTCAGGTGTCCAACTATTTTTGACATTTTCCTCCCCCTCTCCAGTTTTTCCCTTTGGGTCACGTAAAAACACAAGTAAAAGCAACTAGCATCTTAAAATAAGGTGAGAAGTTTTAGAAAGGCTGTCTCCAAATAAGATAATATTGAGACTTTTACCTGTGGCCACTTCTAAATTATTTTCAACTACCCTTTAAATAAATTATGCTGACCTAACATTTGAAGAGACACTAATACTTTGCAAGGTCTACCTGGTTGATTGCTGCTTATCATGGTTGGCATCCGTGGATCCTGAGGGAAGAAATGTATCTACAGACAGGAAGTCTTTCAGTGGGCATTGCCACAACTGAGTCTCATGCTTTGGATTTCGCCCAACTTTTCCTTGTTAGCAAGAGTAGACAAGGAGAGTAGAAGCTGGAGATCCATTCAGAGGGATCCACATGTTCTCTTTAGACATCATCAATAATTGAAAAGTAAGAAAGCATCAATTCTTAGAGCCCTCCCATACATGTGGAGGGCAAGGATGGGGTCCTGGATCTGGAGTCATTGTTATCTTTCCTGCTTCTGTGTCCCATTCTCAAAGTTTGCCTCATCTTTTTTAGATGTTTGGAGGAAAATGAAACCAATAAAATCTCAACAGTCACTTGGGCAACAGGCATCATCCTGTGAAGCTGTTTGAACATGCTTCGATCATGATTTCTCACCATAGTGCCAGCCCTAGAGTTTACTTACATTATAACAGTATTAATTAAATATATAGGCTTACATATTAAAGCCTGTAAAGTTTGCAAATGAATGCTCCAAATATATATTTAAATATATTAAAATGATACATTATTTAATTTATATATATTGTTTACATTTATACATATAAATATATATTTGTATAGTAAATAAATAGATTATATAACATAAATAATGGATAATTATAAATACATAAAATAGATTTAAATTGTATATTATATTTAACACATGATATTTTATTCATGTGTATGCTACTCTACTAATAAATTATGTATTATTCAAAACATAAAGTGAATTTTTAAAGATAAGATAAAGAGTAAATAATTTTATTAAAATTTTAATTTTATCCTACTTATCAATGATGATACCTTTTTCTCTCAGATTTTGAGAGTAAATACTCTGTCTCTATATTCTGAATCTGTCAGTCAAGGCTAAGACAGAAACAGAAGGCTGTTAAGACTTCTTTGTTATAAAGAGAACTTAGTGCCAAGGAGTTCTACATAAGAGACAGGAGGCAAGAACCAGGAGAGTAAAGGAGGAAGCTGCTTAGAAGTTACAAGTGCAGGGACCTAGCACACCTAAGCTAGAGGAGAGAGAGAGAGAGAGAGAGAGAGAGAGAGAGAGAGAGAGAGAGAGA
>JADRCH010000073.1:4002036-4028667 GCA_019843965.1 Rhynchomys soricoides | reverse complement strand
AGAGAGAGAGAGAGAGAGAGAGAGAGAGAGAGAGAGAGAGAGAGAGACAGACTCTGGAGGGAGGGAGCAGACTGGGAGACACAACCTCCCCAAAGGTCTGCAGTGTCCTGCCTGCCAGAAGCTCCCATCAGCAGACCAAGACTGGGCTTGTGTTGATATGCAGAAGGCACAGGCTGCAGGGTCACCTCTGCTGTCATTCAGAGCAAAGCAGCCCTCAGGTGCGAATGGAATAAGGCAGACAGCCCTGAACCTCCCTCTCCTTGCTAAATACCCCATCCTTAGATGTCTGCATCTTGACACATCTTCATTCACCTGGCAGGAACGCTGTTCTTTCCTGTGCTTATACAGCCATCAAGAATCCTGTCACTTACCCCATGAACACTCATGGTGTTTCTACTATATGCATTGTGCTGTGTTCTGGGTCATCGAAACTACCTTTGCCTTTTGGAAATAACTTTATTCCCCCTACCTTTCTGCAGAGTGCTGGGGATTCTGTGTGCTTTAGACAGAAGAACTTTTGTTTCTAGGCACATGCTAAGAACATGCTCTATTACTGAACTATATTCCTAGCTCTTCCTTTAATTTATATGCCCTTAAATATCGATTGAGCATGGACCCTTGAGTAGTGTTGAGCAAGATTTGAAGACATAGCATGCATGAAGGAAATCTTACCTCACACCTTGCTTCTGCCCTAGTGAATGTCTCAGCTTCCTCATCTGTTTCCTGTGGTGATAACAATATGGACCTTATAGGTAAGTTTAATTACATATTATACATATATATATATAATTGTATATATACATGTAATATATATATATTTATATATGTGTATATATATATATATATATTTCACAGCAATCCCTATCAATGGAGATTCCTTTGTGTGTACTTGCTAAATGATATGAATATTAATATTAAGTCCCTCGTTTATATGTTTTTCAACAGCTCTTCATTTGTATTTCTGTTCAGGACTCCTTACCTTGAGCTGTGTAGTCTTTAAATCTGTCAAAATGAGTGGATATGAGTTCTTTTTAGGGAGAGTCCTTTGTATTCTCAATGGTAAGAACATAACAGATGCTCAGTGTTATTAGTAATTTACCTTATCTACACCTCTCCTGTGCCACAGAGGATGAAACCAAGTGAGGCAAGGCAGAGAGAAATATATTTTTAAGATAGCTGAGTTTAAAAAAAAAAAAGATGAGCCTGTCACAGTTGACATTTGTAGCTTCTTGTGATCTCATGCTAATTGTGTTACCAAAAGAAAAAAAAGCAAAAACAAAAACCAAAAACCTGTTTGCATTGTCCCGCATATAGGCTAAAGGAAGCCTGCCCCCAGTTGACTCCAATTGGGAAATAAAGTTGCCAAGAGCCAATGGCTGAGCAGGGAGACAGAGTCGGCAATTTTAGATTTCCCAGATAAGGCATGAAGGGATTCTGCCATGAGAGGGGTGTAGGACAGACCACTCCGTGAAGGAGCAGAAGGATAAAGATGGCCGAGATGTAGGTACAAAGAGAAAGCGGCCCCATGGGAGGGCTGTCCAGAATTAAACTGCGACAGAGATAAAATACAGATTTAGAAAGTGTTAGTGCAGAAATACCAGAGGGGAGTGTGCGTTAGCCACAGGGAGGTTTGGAAATGCCCAGCCATTGAGCAGGTTAGGCATATGAAATACAAAGTCTGCGTGTGTGTGTTTGTTATAGACGTTCATGCAGGAAGCTGCATTAGAACACTTAACAGTATCTAGAAGGACTAGGGAGACATTAATCTGCAAAGTGCTTATTGTGCAAATATGTGGACCTAGGTTCAATCTCCAGAAATCATGTACACACACACACACACACCCACATACACACAAACACACACACACATATATGCCCACACACAAACACACACACACACATATACACCCACCCACATACACACAAACACACACACACACACACACACACATATACATACATATGGGCATGTATACAAATGTTCATCTTTGAAACTAAACCCAGTTTCCCAAAGAGCCAGTCAGCTGTGAATTGGCCTTAGTAAGAGTAAATTCCTGTCCCTGTGTAATGAGGTCTTTCTACTATTTGGCTTGGTGGCAAAAGGCTCAGTGATGTCAGTTGTAGGTCTACCTTTGGGTCTAATTTACCCTTCCTGCTGTTTTCTGTTCCTTTTTAAAACAAAATTCCTGGTTCTTTCTGCTTCTTGCTCCCTTCTGGGAATATCTTTTTAGTGTCTAAGGAGTCAAGCTGTCTGTTAGCGACAGCTCTTTGTGAATTAGGCAGGATGGGGATATTTTCAGAACAAGTCTTGCAATGTCTAGAATCCCTTTGGAGCACAACTGCCTCAGGCTCACATATCTTGAACGTTCTCTATACACTAAGAAAGCGTTTCCCCTTGTTATTATGCTTCCTTATTATTTAGCTTTTGCTTATTTGTTTGAACCTAAGATAAGGAATTTCAGTCACAGGCTGAAGAGATGGCCCAACTGTTAAGAGCATATCCACAGTAAGTACTCCAGTTCCATTCCAAGCACTCACGTGGGTCTAACTCCAGTACTAGGGGATGTGACACCCTCTTCTGGCCTCTGCACATGACACACAGACATGCAAGAACACAATACGCTCACATATATTACATCAAATAAATAACCAGTGAAAGTTTAGTAGCTTCTTTGTTTTATAAAAGTATAAACAACCGAGGATTTTAGTCACGTGGAGTGCAGGCATTGAGGCATTTAATTACACTGGGAATTACCACACAAACAATTGAGGATTTTATTCACACAAAATGCTGGCATCTAGAATTTAATTACCCTAGGAATTGTCAGCCCCAGACCACACACAGTAAGAGAGGGCTTTTGTAGAACTTGGGCCCTGCAATGTCTCCTTTCTTTCCTGAAAGGGCATAAAGTCCAGCTCGATGTGCCTGCAAGGCCTCACTGCTGTTCCCAGCAAATCCTGTGTGTGGGTATTAGTGTCTCTATGTAGCTCCCTTCTGTGCTAAAAATATCTTCTGTTTCAGAAATGATGGCATGTGACTTATTGGGTTAGTTCATATTGGAAATCACTCCCTTTGACCAGTTATGGCATAAACTCACACAGTCTGTGTAGAGCTTCACTGGAAGGCTGAGGGATTAAAACCCTGTCAACAGGCCAGTCTACTTTATCACACAGTGACTATCTAGAGATATCTAGAAGGCTGAATCTTCAACTCTAGTCAATTTTTCAGGTGATGGCAGGCTCATTTGACATCTTGACTACAAACCTTGGGAATCCTCAAGCCATAAAGACCATAAATGTATAAAGTGTCTTTTTTGCTTTAAGTCTGTAAACTTTAGGAGAATTTGCTACATTCCTTCTAGTTTAGCCACAACTGTTTGCTCTCTTCCAATTATCTATATTTTTAAAGAAATCATTCCAGTATCAGAAGGGATTTTCTGCCCAAGCTCATTCTGCTCTGCTTGAGACAATGTATCCTTCTGACAGGTGTGCTTTTGACTATTGCAAAGCACTCAGCATTAACTCACAGTAAGCGGTGGTACCCAGGTCCAAACCCTTCCTCATTGCTAAGCTCTACTCACCTGTGTGAAGACTGAGAAGGTAATGAGTGGACAAAGAAGAAACTGAATACTGGCCGCCTACTACAAAGAAATTGTAGTACGCTGATGTAAAGTGACTGTTTTCTCAGAAGTCTGTTACTGCTCTTCTCTCCTGGGTCATTAACAAATGGACATGGTATATCATCTTCACCAATTTCATCTCTATTAATGAATTCGAAACTAAAGATTCTGGACTGAAGTTGTAAATGTACTAGTTTATAGCCCACAACAGTAACTCTAATTTCTCTTCACTTCAGGTATCTTGAAAAGGAAGTGATCAAAGTCTGTGGGCTTAGTTTGGGCCACTAGTGCATGTTTCTATACATCAGGCCCTTTCCGGAGGTGAACAGGTCAGGATGACTCTTGCCCCCTTGTATTTTGCAATTTACACTTCACATCACATGACTTCCTGACTGAAATGCATTTAGGCTATAACAGGGTTCATTAAGGGAGCCCATTTTATATATAAACTATCCATGATATTATCTGAGCTATGTGCCAACATTCTAATACCTTAATCAAATTTCTCAAATTAATAATACTTTAATAATGATAGGTTACTTTTAAGTATTGCATAACTCTCATATAACTCATCTGTGAGTGCTAGGATTTAGTAACCAGACTGTCCACCACTTCCCCTTAATGTTGCCTTTGTGTAGGTAAGAACTCTCTCTGTTATGAACTTTCAAAGTTATTTTTCTGGAATTTCTAGTTATAATTAAATAATAAACCACAATATTCATCAAAACTGTCTCCCCTCTAGATGGGACCATCTTTAGTTCATCATTCTATCCTGGTATTTAGAATATAGAACTCCACATTGAACAACATTTAACTCTAAACTGTTTAAATTTGTTTTCATCTTGTACCTATGTGCGAGAACAATTTGAGTCAGGTAGCTTAGATGGTAAGTCACTCACTGACCTCTGGAAGAATCAAGTTAAGTTAGTAACTGTGATGGTTATTGTCTCACCAGCATAAACTACTAAAGACCCTTGTCTCCAGGTATGTGATTCTTGCTTTTATGTAGTCATAACAGCAGGATCATTAACAGCACATGTAGATGGAAGTGTTGAAAAAACAGTAAATTCTTTGGACACATAGTCCCTGTAACTTGAGATTCTCTATTGAATGTCAGTCCCTTGAGCTAAAGAAGATGTTTTATGTTCCATATTTATTCTTATTATTCAAAACAATTTTTATTTAAATTTATTTTGATTATAATTCTTACCATCTTCCATGCACTTCCAGATTTTCTCCCTTTCCTTACTCATTCAACTGTAAGTTCTTTCTCAAAAAAAAAAAAACAAACAAACAAAAACCCAACACAACAACAAAAATCACCAAGAAAAATAAAATAAAACACTATGCAAGAAGAAAAAGGAAAGAAGGAGGAGGAGGGGAAGGAGGAGGAGGAAGAAGAGGAGGAGGAGGAGGAAGAGGAGGAGGAGGAGGAGGAGGAGGAGGAGAGGAAGTAGAAGAGTAAGAAGAAACACTGTAACCAAATAAAATGCTCTCTCTCTCTCTCTCTCTCTCTCTCTCTCTCTCTCTCTCTCTCTCATGGAATTTTGAGGCTTGAGGAGACCTTTGAAATAAATAAGCTTTGCTAAGGATCACATGAATGGGAAATTGAAGCAATGATGCAAGCATTATTTTAACATCAGATATTAGGGGTTGACCAGGAGTCTGATTCCTTGAAAATTAACTAATTAAACTTAAATTTCATTTTGCAAATATTAGAAAATGTGAGAAATGAGACATTTGTCGTAATACCATACAGCTCTTATTATTTCCGTTTTCCAATTACAGGGTCCTGATGACTGAATTTGTCTAAATGGATACTAAGTCTGCTTGATGATAAAACTGTAGGTTTTTTTTTTCTTTTCTCCTTCAAAAGTCAGATTCTTTGTTTAGAAAATTGTATTTACTCACTTATATTTTGTGGTTTTTCTCAAGTGTCAATTTCCCTGCAGAATATAACTCTATTAAAATACATTTGCCTGTGGCCATGCCATCTTTAGATTTTCCTTAATTTGCATGCACTTCATAGCTCAATGAAAAATCTAAAATGTCTGACATAAAGTCTATACATAACAATACTTTTGATTGACAGTAAGGTTTATTATGCATTGATGTGACATCATATTTATGTATAACAATGACTTTTTGATTGACAACTAAGCAATGATAGAGCTCTAGGTACCTTCTCTACACCTTTTTAAAATAAGGCAAACTAAAATATCCAGGTAATTGGGTGAATTTTTCAGTTTTCATGCCAATCGCTTAGCATGAGGTATGGAAAAAATGTGATGAGATAGTGTCTCATTCTTTACTTATTTTTGGTGCTAAAGGATCCTATTTTGTCTTTGTAAAAATGCATATATTTCACCTTCTTTTTAATTTTGTTAACTTTATGTGGTAAAACTGCAATTTCAATATTCAATAATTGATTTTAAAAATAAGCATAGCTTACTACTGGTCTTCAAGATATAGTCAAGATCCTGGTGACAGAAAACCTTAATGCCAGTCCATATTTTGGTCTCATGATAAAGCTCATTCAGCAGCCACATGCAAATACAGCAAGGTACACCCAAGTGAATCCATTGACAAGTCTTTAAGAGCTCTTGCCATGTTGTTGGTACTCATTCAGCAATCATGAACCAAGGTCTGAGCACAAGAAGTTCTTAGGGATAGCAACCAAGTAATTGATAATTAAGGGATAAATTATTTAGAAGACTACGAATCTAGAGAAAGATCATAGCAGTATGGTCTCTGCTGAGAGATGCAAGCCAAGGAGGACATGAATGATTGATTGATGATGCAGAGACTGAAGGAAAGGCCATCCAGAGACCACCCCAACTAGGGATCCACCCCACCTGCAGACACCAAACCCAGACACTATTGCTGATGCCAAGAAGCACATTCTGGCAGGAGCCTCATATGGCTGTTTCCTCAGAGGATCTACCAGCACCTGACCAATACAGATGCAGATACTCACAACCAAGATTGGACTGGGCCTGAGAACCCCAATGGAAGAGCTAGGGGAAGGACTGAAGGAGCTGAAGGTGATTGCAACCCCGTAGGAAGAATAATATCAACTAACCAGACCACCCAGAGCTCCCAGAGACTAAACCATCAACCAAAGAGTATACTTGGAAGGACCCATGGCTCCAGATATATATGTAGCAGAGGATAGTCTAATCTGACATCATTGGGAGGAGAGGCCCTTCATCCTGTGGGAGTTTGATGCCCCAGGGTAAAGCAGTGAGGCAGGAGTGGATGAGTGGGTGGAGGAGCACCCTCATAGAGGCAAAGGGGAGGGGAGAGAGGGGGAATGGGATATGGGGTTCGTGGAGAGGTAACCAAGAAAGGGGATATCATTTGAAATATAAATGAATAAAACACTTAATAAAAAGGCAGTATTTAGTTTGACTAAAAACAAACAAAAATCCGAATAGTAGTATTAAGGTAATGGAGTACTTAATCATCTGTCAAAATACAAAAAAATGCAACTTTTAAGAGAAGAAGACCTCGAGCTCTCAAAGCCTGCTTTGTGGGCTGCCTAGAGCCTCTGAGGGGCTATAATGTTGTGCTACAGCCTCTAGGCAAGGGCACCGGTCTAGGAGAGAGTGGCAAGCAATGAGCCCAGCAGTTATTAGCTGTTGTTTTTACATGATACCTTGTTCTTAAACAGTGAACATTTTTCTTTCTGTTATCATTACAACTGATAACGACGTGAAGCATTTCTTTTGCCCTCGGCCTTGAGAACACCCAAGAAAGACCCAAAATTGTGTGGCAAGTGGAGAAAAAGACCACATCTTGATTCATAGTAAAGTGTAGAGCATTACAAGAATTTTTAAAATTATGGTGCATGGGTGTGTGTGTGTGTGTGTGTGTGTGCGCGCGCGCTAAGGTGTACCATGAGCTCCTCTGTCAGTTGTATAACAGCCTGTGGGAGTCAGTTCTTTCCTCCCGCCATGTAGATCCTAAGAACAGAACCCTGATTGTCAGGCTTGGTGACAAGTTCATTAGCCCACATTACCACCTCACCAGTTCTGAATGGATTCTAACCCTTTTACCAAAAGTAACTCAGCCATTGTTTGTATGCTGCATCTGTGTTTATTCTCAATAACTATGAAGTTAGACTTGATGTTTTCTTTTCTCAAATTTTATATTAGGTTTAAAAGATGCATGACCACACAATTTGGGTTCAGTTGATATTAATAATATACACTTTGGCTTTGAGAGGAAAAAAAACCATTTTAAAATAATTTACATTGTTTTATTTGGAAATATTAGGCCCCATCTAGCTATGGCCTTTAGCAATCAATTTTTACTTTAACTAACAACGATATTAACTTTGGACATTTTTCTCAATGGAACATATTTTATACCTATTTTATACTATACTTGCAGGGGGAAAACAAGCCAAGATAGATTCTATTTTATTTCAACAGAAATGTGGTAGTTATTTTCATTAAAAATAATGCTGCTCAATGACGTTTCAAGTAGAGTGAAATATAATAGATGTCACAAATTTCATTCAGTCCCCAAAGACATTTTTATTATTTCACACTAATATTTGATGTTTCCTTTTTGAAGTTGTAATTATTTTTAAGATTATATGTTTATATCATTTTTCCTTCATCCCAGCCTTCCTTCCTCTACCTCCTATCCTGAAGTATTTCAAATTCATGATCTATTTTTAATTGTTGTTGTTGTTGATGATGTTCTTGTTGTGTATATGTGTGTGTGCATGTGTGTATGTGTGTACGTGTGTGTATGTATGTGTATGTGTGTTTACTCACATAACTATGCAAGCTACCAAGGGGGGGAGGCAATGAATATTCCTACTCGAAACCGTAAGGGTTGAGATCTAGACTAAGGACTACTCAATAAGTTGGAACCCATGCGTGGCACTAGAAATCCATCCAGCTAAGGGGGAATATTAAAGTTATGTGTCGTGGGGGATAACCCCTAGCTACAGTTACCCTCATGCCCAGAGAGAAGTGTACTTCTTACTCCTTGGGCAAACTTCTCTTCATAACAAAGACTATTTTTAAAAAGTGATTTAGGTAGGGGGCTGGATAAATGCCTCAGCAGTTAAGAGCACTGGCTGCTCTTCCAGAGAACCTGTGTTCAATTCCCAACACCCACATGACAGCTCACATCTGTCTATAACTCTAGTCAGGACTTCTGGTACCCTCACACAGACATACATGCAGGCAAAATATCAATGAACATAAAATAAAAATAAAACATTAAAGATAATAAACAAATAAACTTTTAATTATTTCTTTGTGTCCTAAGAGTATGCTTTATGTAAGATTCACTCTTGCAGTTTTATGCCTGAGGATGTAGACAAATTTATAATGATGTGTAGCTACTATTATGTTATAGGTAGATTACTTTCAATGCACTAAAAATCTTCTGGACCTTTTTATTACTTCTTCAGCAGGCAAGCAGGCACAGCACTGGAGCAATAACTGAGAACTTGCATCTTGATCCATAAGTCAAATCAGAAAGAGCTAAGGGAATTGTGTGGGCTTTTGAAGCCTTAAAGCCCATTTCCCAGTGACGTACCTTCTCCAACAGGGCCGCACCTCCTTCCCAAATAGTTCCACCAATATGGAAGCAAGTACTCAAATGTGTGCAGCCATGTTAGCCATCATTCAAACCCCCATGACTTCTTTCTGCCGTATCTTTTTATACCATGAAAGCTCAGTTCTTTTGAAATTCACCTTCTAGGGTCTGAATAAGTATCATCCATTTGTCCTTTAGTTTGTCTACTAAAGAACATCTACTGAAGAACTACTATCAAATTTGGTGATGTTACAATCTTCCACACCAGGAGATACAATGGCATTGTTAGCATGCTTATGGTTTTGTCTCTGTGACTGCAATGACAAAGAAATGTCACTTGATATGATTTCATGCATAAGCATATATGCTTTCCAATAGCATGGGTTAAAATTTCCCCAAAATTTGAAGTTCAATTTTAGACTCAAAAAAAACTAACTTGGCTCTTCTAAAATAGATGATGCCATAGTCTAGTGATGTAAATTAAGCAACTTTGAGTAAGAGAGTAACTTCTCACTGATATAAGCTTCCATAACAAGCATCTAGGAGACCTGGACACCCAGGGCTCCAGCACTGATGTTACCGATGGCTGCCAGCCAGCAGCAGTGCAGGTGGGTACACCACACTCAGCTGACACAGAGTAGGGTGCCCTCACAAGACACCTCTGAAGACTTCCACAAACACTTCTCAGGGGATGCTTGCTATACTGGATCCTGCAAGACCAATTTTACTGTTTTTCCCCCCATTGGTGAAGGGGGATATAGGAACAATGGTGTCCTAACTGCAGTGTTTGTATGTATATTTTAATGTAGTCCTAATGCACCAGTGTAAGCTGCTGACCTCTGGGGCAGCAAAATAGCACTAATAACGTTTACAGTACCTTGCCAGGGCTGAAGAACTTCAACTTACAAAGAGGATCATTTCAAGATGGACAGTCAGGAAGTGAGAGTGTATATGAGTGTGCATATGATTATCCAGGAAGAACTGCTGCAGGGCAAGGCAGAGCCTGGTCACTTCACATTCCTCACCAGAAGTTCCTTACACATTTGGACATGTTCATTAGTTTGTTTTCATCAATACTGTGAGGTTACCAGGGTGATGGTGCAGAGCTGTAATCCTAGCATTGGGAGACGTAAGAGGATAATGAGTTTGAGACCAGCATAGACTACACGAAGACCCTAACTCAAATACACTCAATAGACAAGGACTTGTAATGTCTTTCTAGAAGTGCAGTTGGCACACGATTTTATTCTAATGTTGGATCCAATAAGGAAAGCTGCTGGAAGGGTATGGCTTAGAAAGTTGTGAGTGGAAGTTATTGCAAGTTTATGCACATTGCATCTACCGAGGAGGTGCTGGGGACAGTGCCAAGAGCTCCTGCAAACGTGGATACTAGGAACTCACCAAAGCATTTACTGTCTAAACACCCATCCAAATATCATTTCCAAATTACTACACAACAGGCAAGTTCATTTGCTGCCATTAAAGGGCAAACACCCAGAAAGGAATAGGGTCACACATCCTACCAAACTCACATTCAACAGGTGACTGCACTTCAGAGAATACCAGTGCTCAAGAACAGCAACAAAAGATGGGAAAATGGTGCTGCCTTTCCATGTGTGTACAAATCTGTTCCATTTCCCCACACTAACCTTTGCCACAATCTCCTCAATGCTTTTTCTTTGCCACATACAAACATTTCTTTCTACTCTGCAAACTCAAAGTGAGACTACATAGCACTCATCTCACCCACCCCTTCTTTTGCTACAGGCTCCCCCCAATACCTCTTAAACACCCTCATTTCACAGTCTTCTAATCTTTATTTCAATTCACTATGCCTATATGTGGAAATTAAATTATCAACAAAGAAAATTAGAATCACAAATAATTTAATGATTTTAATTTAACTTTGTTTTGCTTTATTTTATTTTATTTTATCTTATGTATGTGTGCCTGAGCGTATGTGTGTGTACCATATGCTTGAATGTGTTCACAGAGATCAAGAGAAGACATCAAATTGTTTCAAACAGGAGTCATCATCACACAGGTATTGAAAACCAAACTTGGTTTCTCTGCAAGGTCATAAAGTGCTCTTGACAACTGAGCACTTTGTCCAGCTCCAGGAATTTAATTTAATATATAATTCAAACTTGCAGATATTTCTGAAAATTTTTAAATAGATAAAAATCATTCTGATTTGAAAGAAATGAAGAAAATAGCTTAAATACTTACAGCTCTGTAGAGGCTAACATTTAGTGGTACTGATTTTAATAATTTGAATGAATACACAATTGCTAGGCAACAAGGACACCCTACCACTTACCAAACTAAACCAAAAGAATTGCAGAAATCTAAATAGGAAGATGACTCCTCTTATAGCATGGTAAATTAATTTTGTTACTGAAATGTCATTATGCTGTCATATTTCTACTCTTGTCACTTACTCAAACATATCCATTTTTCCTTCAAGATGTTTCATTGCTAGGATAATTGAACTTTGCAGTTTTTATCTCTAGCTTATATTACTTAAAAATCTCTGCGTGCATTATTATGAGGGAAAGGGCACAGACAGAGATAGCCTTATTTAGCTTGCGTGGTTTCTGATTGCACTGAAGCTCACAGTTGATTATAGCTTCCTAACCTCTCTTTTCCTACTCATTACCCTCTTCATTTTATACCAGTGTATACAGCTATTAGAATATCTTTATTTAGGAGGCACAAAAGGAAAACACCAAGGAGGATTGGAAAGATAATATATTTTTGTTTTGATGTTTCAATTTAATTGTGGTTTGAAAATGCTGAACTGTCTGAGGTATACTAAATATTCATTAGGCATTTTAGCTTTTTCTAACTTCTAAATGAAAATGACCCAGCAAAATCAAATTGAAATTTCATAGGGTACTTTTCAAGTAAAACATACATTAAACAAAACACACTCATTTGAATGCATGCTTGTCTCTTTCTCCAGATTCTGTACACACCCATGGGTCTATTATGCTTTCAGTTCAATGCCTCTAAAATGTGTGTGTTGTGGGTCAAATAAATAGTCCAACAGCTTTCATAAGCAAACAGTCTTATGGTCTGCTATATCTACAAACCTCTCATGCTGTCTCTTTATGCTTCCCCACTTACAAAGGTTAATGCAAATTTTTGCTGGAATTCAGGCAATATATTCTGCATTATTTTCTACATACACAAACCTGTTCATAAAGAGCCCATCGGAATTTATTCATGTGAATCCAACAGCCCTTTATGGACTTGTAGAAGCAAATTGTGCTTACATTTAGAAATCAGTGTTTTCCTGTCCATCTAGGAGTCATTGAATGCATAGCAGGAAGGGCTTCAAATATGATATAGCCTAACCCACTCATTTTTTAAAAAAGGTGAAAATTGGCTCACATTCAAAATAGACCATGTCATTTCAAAATGTGTTTCATCTTTGATAATGTTTCTTGTGATGATGTGTGTTTTACTTGGTATTAATGTAAGCACTGTAGCTGACCTACACTTAAACTGTCATGATTCTGCATATGTAAAGTGCATCATCTATAGAGAACATATACATGAGTACTAGTTTTTAATCCTGTCTGGGCATCTCTGGCTCTGGAATTTTCATCTATATAGACAAATGTAGTTATTTTGTTTTTCTTGTCATTGTTATCCAGTATTGATCCATCTCTTTTAGAACAAAATTCTTCTTTCTCTTTTTATCTCTTTTGACTTGATTGAAGAATTTTAATAGACATTTCATTTTAGAACAGCTTTCAGGTTTGTTTGTTTTTCTTTTTTTAAGGAAGGGAATACCTCAACTAGCCATCCTCTGCCTCCACGTAAAATCACCAGTGCCATGAATAGGTTACACCTGTTTTAGTTATGGGCTAAAAGAGTTCCACAGAGCATCTCTGCTCCCCAACATCATATGCTATTACCACTATTACCAAAGCTATTGGTTGCTCCTCCTAACCTGATGGCAAGGCCCCATTGCTTAAGGGAGTATTCCTTGTGTCACTGAACACAGAAAGTCAAGCTTATGCCTAACTAGAAGCTTCACTCATTCTTATCAGCATTCATGGTGCTGGAAGATACTTTGAATGATACCAGAAGAAACAGGTGATCATTAATATCACCCAGCTACAACCCTGAAACCTTCAGCAATGACTTGCCTGCAGGACATACTGATGTACAAATACCACCAATGTTATGGGGGTAACCAACCACTTCAAAAGTTTATAGATAAGGCTTATTCCATGAGATGGAACCCATGCCTGACACTGCTAAACTGGACAACAACGTGAAACTAGGTAGGTCATGGATCTAGAAAAAAATCTACAACTCTTATTTGATTAAAGGATTTATTAGGAGTCCTTTTATTTGATAACAATAAATAATTTGTTGTTATCAATAATTTGATATTGTTATCAAATAAAAGGACTCCTAATAAAAGACTGGTATACTTAGAGTTCAATTCAATGACTAATATCAGAGAAGCTTCTCGAAGTAGATTGGCATTAACACAGCAACCCACAGCTGGATAATGTACAGAGAGTGAGAGACTTTGGAGCACATCGTTGAAAATGGGATGTTTTTCCCAAACTTCTCTCCTCAAGGCTCAGGAATCCATGAAGAAGAGGATGTAGAAAGATTGAAAGAGTCAGAGGCGATGAAAGACAATAGTATTTTCAGACAGGACAGGGTTGATGGACTCAGAAACTGGCAGCATGACTTAAATCTTCACAGGTTCAAAGGCCAGGAAGATGCCAACACTCAAAGGAGAAGTGGACTTGGGATCTCACCCTTAACCAAGAAGCTATTTGCAATTGATAACTACTGGCAAGGGAAAAATCAATTTTCTATGATGGAGTGTCACTGGATATATTAAACACACTCCAAGAAAGGTCCTACACCTAGGAACAGTGGGCAACACAAAATGATCTCCATGGGTTTGGGGGTACTTTTTGCTTTGCTTTGACTTTTAAAAAAAATAAGTATTTTTTGTTTGTTTGTTTTACAGTTTTATTTATTTTATGAGTACACTGTAGCTGTCTTCAGACACACCAGAAAAGGGCATCGGATCCCATCACAAATGGTTGTGAGCCACCATGTGGTTGCTGGGGATTGAACTCAGGACCTCTGAAAAAGCAGCCAGTGGTCTTAACCACTGCTGAGCCATCTCTGCAGCCCATCATTAGTTGTTTTTAATATATCTCAGGCTAGCCTCAAAATTGATATTTACCTTATGCTTGCCTCACAGTCATACCTCAGTCGCTTGAGTAATTAGATTATAGGTAAGGAACACCAAACTGGTTTATAAATAATTTTCTTTATTTCAAATGTAAACAATTTTTGTTTCTATATGTAGAAAAGCATTCAAATTTTACAATTTACATCTATGCCCCATGACATTACTGGCTTCATTGATTAGATCTGTATGTATGTTTTTGTTGGGATTGACTTTTTTCTTTTCTTTTTGCTTAGAGCTTTGAGATTTCCTCTATGAACAGTTATTATGTCTCTTTTCCTGGCCTTACACATTTTACTTTCTTTTCCTTTCTTTTGTTTTTTCTTTCTTTCTTGTATAAATTCACTGGCTTCTCCTTCTAGTTTGGGGACATAACATAAAGGGTTCTTTTGCTTTACTTCTAGTATTAAGGGTAAGGCACCTTAGGGTTTTTTATATTCATTTTTTATTAATAATATTTCACATATTCACTTTACATCACATTAACTGCCACCTTCCAGTCACTCCCTCCTACAAGTCTTTCCCCATCCCCCCTTCTCTACTCCTTTGAGCAGGTGGGGGTCCCCGGGTATCCCCCCAACACAGACATATCAAGTCTCTCTGAGGCTAGGGCTATCCTCTTCCACTGAGGCCAGACTAGGCAGCCAAGCTAGAAGAAAATATTCCATAGACAGGCAACAGCATTTGAGATAGCCCCAGTCCAGTTCTTCTGGACCCACATGATAACTGAGCTGCACATCTGCTACATATGTGGGGGGAGGCCTGGGTCCAGCCTGTGTATGTTCTTCGGTTGGTAGTTCAGTCTCTGAGAACCCCAAGGGTCCAGTTAGTTGACTCTGTTGTTGGCTTTCCTGTGGAGTTCCTATCCCCTAGAGGCCCTTCCTCCTAATTTTCCATAAGAGTACCCAAGGCTCATCCACTGTTTGGCTCTAAGTATCTGCATCTGTCTTAGTCAGCTTCTGGGTGGAACCTCTCAGAGAATAGCATTGGTAGACTCCTTCTGCAAGCATAACAGAGTATCATTAATAGTGTCAGGGATTGGTGCCTGCCCATGAGATGGGTCTCAAGCTGGGCTGGTCATTGGTTGATCATTACCTGTATTACTTGTAGACAGGATAAGTGTTGGGCCAAAAGTTTTGTGGGTGGGTTGTTGTCTCTATCACTCCATTGGGGTTTCTGCCTGGCTAGAGGTGACCTCTTCAGGTTCTGTATCTCCAATGCTGTAAGTTATAGCTAAGGATACAGTATTGGATGTTGGACTGGGTCAAAAGATTTCTCAGCATCTAATAAAAAGATCATGTAATTTTTTTCCTTTCAGTTTGTTTATATGTTGGATTATGCTGATGGATTTTTGTATGTTGAACCATCCCTATATCTTTGGGATGAAACCTACTTGACCATGATGGATGATGTTTTTGATGTGTTTAGAATGTGACTTCGGTTAATTTTATTGATTTTTTTTTTTAGCATAAATGTTCATAAAAGAAATTGATCCGAAGTTCTCTTTCTTTGTTGAGTCTTTGTGTGATTTAGTTATCAGGGTGAGTATGGCTTCATAGAATGAGTTTGGCAGTGTTTCTTCTATTCTTACTTTGTGGAATAGATTGATGAGTATTGGTATTAGCTTCTCTTTGAAAATTTGATAGAATTCTGCACTAAAATCATCTGTCCCTGAGCTTTTTTAAAAAGACTTTTATTGACTGCTTCTATTTCTTTAGGGATTATAGGGCTGTTTAAATAGTTTACCTGATCTTGATTTAACTTTGCTAAGA
This sequence comes from Rhynchomys soricoides, assembly GCA_019843965.1. Classification (NCBI taxonomy): domain Eukaryota; kingdom Metazoa; phylum Chordata; class Mammalia; order Rodentia; family Muridae; genus Rhynchomys; species Rhynchomys soricoides. Next base: position 4,012,477 of record JADRCH010000073.1, on the reverse strand, counting down.
AGTGTCTGTCTAGAAAATCATTCATTTTGGTAAGATTTTCCAATTTTGTGGAGTACAGGTTAAGATCTAATGATTCTTTGAATTTCCTCAGTGTCTGTTGTTATGTCTCCATTTTCATTTCCAATTTTGTTTATTTGGATACTATCTCTTATCTTTGGTTACTTTGGCTAAGAGTTTTTCTATCCTGTTGATTTTCTTAAAGACCAGTTCTTGGTTTTGTTGGTTCTTTGTATAGTTTTCTTTATTTCTAATTGGATTGATTTCAGTCCTGATTTTGATTATTTCCTGCCTTCTATTCCTCTTTGGTGGGCATACTTCATTTTTTTCTAGAACTTTCAGGTGTAATTCTTTTAAAGATTTATTTATTTTATTTATGTGAGTACACTGTAACTGTCCTCAGACACACCAGAAGAGAGAATCAGATCTCATTACAGATGGCTGCAAGTCACCATGTGGTTGCTGGGAATTGCACCTATGACCTCTGGAAGAACAGTCAGTGCTCTTAACCACAGACCCTTCTCTCCAGCCCCCTCAGGTTACTTTTGAATTGCTGATATAGATCTTTCTAACTTCTTTATGGAGGCACTTAGTGCTATAAACATTCCTCTTAGCACTGCTTTCATTGTGTCACATAAATTTAGGTATATTGTGCCTTCATTTTCATTGAACTCTAAGAAGCCTTTAATTTTGTTTTTTATTTCTTCCCTGGAGATCATTAAGTAGAGAGTTGTTCAGATTCCATGAGTGTACAGGCTTTCTGGTCTTCCTGTTTTTGTAGAAGTCCAGCTTTATTCCATGGGGGTTTGACAAGATACAAGGCATTATTTCAACTTTCTTGTATCTGTTGAGGCTTGCTTTGTGACCAACTATATGGTCAATTTTGGAGAAGGATCCTTAAGGTGCTGAGAAGAAAGTATAGTCTTTTGAGTTTGAGTGAAGTATTCTATAGATGTCTGTGTTGAGTTATGGTGGTGTGGGTCCAGTGTCCGCCCCAGGGTTCGGGCCTCTGGGGGAGGTGAGATGAGGGACTTTTGACTAAGCTTACCCCATGGCACCGCCAGGCGGGTGCCGGGCTGTAAGAAGCTGAGGGACACCACCAGGGGTTGGGGGAGTACAGTCTGTGGTCTTGGGGACTTCACAGAGCCTGCTCCGTTTGGTTCTCAGGTTATTGGGCATCCCAGGCTATGCTGGATGCTGCTGAAGAGATGAGAACAGAGTGGGGTTCCGTGGTCTGGATCTAGCCCAGGAACAAGGGGGAAAGGCAGGGAGGAGCTCGGCGGCTGGGTCCTGCTGGGGACCAAGTCTTTGGCTCATTGGCAGCTAGATGGCTTGGTTTGGTAGAGGCAGTGGCTGGGAAAGCTGAGAGGCCTTCTGCTGGAGACTAGACTAGGCTCTTTAGACGAAGGCCTGTTCCATTGTTCCCTACAGTGGATCCCAATGAAGAGAGACAGTCCATGGTTCTATGGCATTTATTGTCATGGTAGAGAGTGGTTATGAGAGAAATTGTACCCACAACCTCAGGATGGGCATAAGATTAAAATAACTTTTGCAGGGAGGAGTGACTGGGAAGGGGAGTTTATTGGCTAAGCCTCTAGGTGCCTCGTTAAAATGGGAATGTCTTGAGGCTATGTGACTACATCTCTACCTGTGGAAGGGCTTGGGCATTGCCCTTACATGACTGATAGTCACATACCAAGAAGAGCTGCAGCCTTGTGTCAAGAGCCTGGGGCCTAGGAGCAAGGCAAAATACCTACCGACCCTTGTATGGTTATCCCCTGCTGAGGACCATATACTGGGGCTCTGGGGTTTTAAACTTTAGCTCAACCAGAAACCAGGCTGCCTTTCATGGTCCTACATATCTGTAAGGTGAATTTCATTTGTGTTAGTATATATAGATACTTCATTTACAATAAATGTTTTCCCGTTTCCAGGTCTCCCCTTTGAAAACCCCCAATCCCATCCTCCCTCCCCCTACCTCTATGAAGTATTCCCCCACCCACCCACCCACTCCCATCTTCCCTCTCTGGCATTCCCCTCTACTGGGGAATCTAACACTCTCAGATCCAAGGACCTCTCCTCCCACTGATGGCCAACAAGGCCCTCCTCTCCCACATATGTGGCCAGCATCATAGATCTCTCCGTATGTATTCTTTGGTTGGTGGTCCAGTCTCTGGGAGCACTGGGGGGCCTGACCAGTTGACACTGTTGCTCCCTCCATAGGGCTGCAAACTCCCTCAACCCCTTCAGTAGCTTCTCCAACTCCTCCATATGGGACCCTACGTTAGGTCCAATGGCTACAGTAAATTGAGTCTTGGATATTCTGGAACTTTTGGACTAATATCCACTTATTAGTGATTATATACCTTGTTCGTTCTTTTGTGACTGAATTACCTAACTCAGGATGATATTTCTAAACTCCATCCATTTGCCTGCAAATTTTATGAAGTCATTGTTTTTAATAGCTGAGTAGTATTCCATTGTGGAAATGTACCACATTTTCTGTATCCATTCCTCTGTTGAGGGACATCTGGGTTGTTTCCAGTTTCTGGAGATGATAAATATGAACATAGTGGAGCATGTGTCCTTATTACATGTTGAAGCATCTTCTGGGTATATGCACAAGAGTGGTATAGCTGGGTCCTCAGGTAGTATTATGTCCAATTTTATGAGGGTCTGCCAAACTAATTTCCAGAGTGGTTGTACCAGCTTGCAATCCCACCAGCAATGGAGGAGTGTACATCCTTGCCAGCATCTGCTGTCATCTGAGTTTTTGATCTTAGCCATTCTCATTGGTGTGAAGTGGAATCACAAGGTTGTTTTGATTTGCATTTCCCTTATGATTAAGGATGTTGAACATTTCTTTAGGTACTTCTCAGCCCTTCAAGTTTCCTCAGTTGAGAATTCTCTGTTTAATTCTGTTTCCCATATTTTTGATAGGGTTATTTGGATCTCTGGAGTCTAACTTCTTGAGTTCTTTGTATATATTGGATCTATCGGATATAGAATTGGTAAAGATCTTTTCCCAATCTGTTGGTTGCCATTTTGTCCTGTTGACAGTGTCCTTTGCCTTACTGAATCTTTGCAATTTTATGAGGTCCCATTTGTCAATTCTTGATCTTAGAGTTTAAGCCATTGGTGTTCTGTTCAGGAATGTTTCCCCTGTGCCCATGTGATCAAGAATTTTCCCCAATTTCTCTTCTATTAGATTCAGTGTATCTGGTTTTATGTGGAGGTCCTTGATCTACTTGGACTTGAGCTTTGAACAAGGAGATAAGAATGGATCAATTCACAATCTTCTACATGTAGACCACCAGATGAGCCAGCACCATTTGTTGAAAATGATGTCTTCTTTCCACTGGATGGTTTTAGCTCCTTTATCAAAGATCAAGTGACCCTAGGTGTGTGGGTTCATTTCTGGGTCTTCAATTCTATTCCATTGATCTACCTGCTTGTAGCTGTACCAATACCATGCAGTATTTATCACTACTTCTCTGTAGTACAGCTTGAGGTCAGGGATGCTGATTCCCCCAAAAGTCTTTTTATTGTTCAGAATAGCTTTTGCAATTCTGGGTTTTTTGTTATTCCAAATGAATTAGAGAATTGCTCTTTCTAAGTCTATAAAGAATTGAGTAGGAATTTTGAAGGGGATTGCATTGAATCTGTAGATTGCTTTCAGCAAGATGGCCATTTTTACTATATTAATCCTGCCAATCCATGAGCATGGGAGATCTTTCCATCTTCTGAGGTCTTCTTCAATTTCATTGTTCAGAGGCTTGAAGTTCTTGTCATACAGATCTTTCATTTGTTTGGTTAGAGTCATTCCAAGATACTTTATATTGTGTATGACAATTGTGAAGGGTGTCATTTCACTAATTTCTTTCTCAGCCTGTTTATCCTTCGAGTATAGGAATGCTACTGATTTGTTTGAGATAATTTTATATCTGGCCACTATGCTGAAGTTGTTTGTCAGCTGTAGCAGTTCTCTGGTGGAGTTTTTCGGGTCACTTAAATATATGACCTTATCATGTGCAAATAGTGATATTTTGATTTCTTCCTTTCCAATTTGTGTCCCCTTGACCTCCTTTTGTCTAATTGTTCTAGCTAGAAATTCAAGTACTATATTGAATATATAGAGAGAAAGTGGACAGCCTTGTCTAGTCCCTGATTTTAGTGGGAATGCTTCAAGTTTCTCTCCATTTAGTTTGATGTTAGCTACTGGTTTCCTGTAAATTGCTTTTACTATGTTTAGGTATGGTCTTTGAATTCCTCATCTTTCAAAGACTTTTATCATGAAGGGATGTTGAATTTTGTCAAATGTTTCTTCAGCATCTAATGAAATGACCATGGGTTTTTTTTTCTTTGAGTTTGTCTATGTAGTGGATTACATTGATGAATTTCTGGGTATTGAACCATTTCTGCATCCCTGGGATGAAGCCTAATGGATCAAGGTGAATGATTGTTTTGATGTGTTCTTGGATTTGGTTTGCATGAATATTATTGAGTATTTTTGCATCAATATTCGTAAGGGAAATTGGTCTGAAGTTTTCTTTCTTTGTTGGGTCTTTGTGGGTCTTTGGTATCAGTGTAACTGTGGCCTCATAGAATGAGTTGGGTAGTGTTCCTTCCATTTCTATTTTATGGAATAGCTTGAAGAGTATTGGTATTAGGTCTTCTTTGAAGGTCTGATAGAATTCTGCACTGAACCCATCTGGTCCTGGACTTTTTTTGGTTGGGAGTCTTTTAATGACTGCTTCTATTTCTTTGGGGGTTATGGGACTGTTTAGATGGTTTATCCGATCCTGACTTAACTTTGGTAATTGGTATCTGTCTAGAAACTTGTCCATTTCATCCAGATTTTCCAATTTTGTTGTGCATAGGCTTTTGTAGTAGGATCTGATGATTTTTTTTTAATTTCCTCAGAATCTTTTGTTATATCTCCCTTTTCATTTCTAATTTTGATAATTTGGATACTGTTTCTGTGACCTCTGGTTATTCTGGCTAAGGGTTTATCTATCTTGTTGATTTTCTCAAAGAACCAGCTTCTGGTTTTGTTGATTCTTTCTATAGTTCTTTTTATTTCTACTTGGTTGATTTCAGCCATGCATTTTATTATTTCTTGCCTTCTACTCTTGTTGGGTGTATTAGCTTCTTTTTGTTCTAGATCAGGTGTGCTGTTAAGCTGCTAGTGTATGCTCTCTCCCGTTTCTTTTTGGAGGTACTTAGAGCTATGAGTTTTGCTCTAAATACTGCTTTCAGTGTGTTGCAAAATTTTGGGTATGTTGTACTTTCATTTTCATTAAATTCTGGGAAGTCCTTAATTTCTTTTTTTATTTCTTCCTTGACAAAGTTATCATTGAGTAGAGCGTTGTTCTGATTCCATGTGTATGTGGGCTTTCTGTTGTTTTTGTTGACATTGAAGATCAGTCTTAACCCGTAGTGATCTGATAAGAGGCATGGGATTATTTCAATCTTCTTATATCTGTTGAACTTTGTTTTCTGACCGATTACTTGGTCAATTTTGGAGAAAGTATCATGAGATGATGAGAAGAAGGTATATTCTTTTGATTTAGGATAAAATGTTCTATAGATACATGTTAAACCCATTTGGTCCATAACATGTTAGTTTCACTGTGTTTTTGTTTTGTTAGTGTTTCCAAAATCTGTCCATTTCTGAGAGTGAGGTGTTGAAGTCTCCCAGTATTATTGTGTGGTGCGATGTGTGCTTTGTGCTTTAGTTAAGTTTCTTTTATGAGTGTTGGTGCCCTTGCATTTGGAGCATATATGTTCAGAATTAAGAATTCTTCTTGGTAGATTTTTCCTTTGATGAGTATCAAGTGTCTTTCCTTTCCCTTTTTGATGACTTTTAGGTGAATGTTGATTTTATCTGATATTGGAATGACTACTCCAGCCTGTTTCTTGGGACCATTTGCCTGGAAAATTGTTTTCCAGCCCTTCACTCTGAGGTAGTGTTTGTCTTTAACACTGAGGTGCATTTTCTGTATGCAGCAAAATGCTGGGTCCTGTTTATGTATCCAGTCTGTTAGTCTATGTCTTTTTATTGGGAAATTGAGTCCATTGATGTTAAGAGATATTAAGGAATAGTGATTGTTGATTCCTGGTTTTTTTTTTTTAATGTTATTTTTATGTTTGTGTGGCTATCTATTTTGGGATTTTTGAAAGATTACTTTTTTGATTTTTAGGGTGTAGTTTCCCTCCTTGTTTGGTCTTTTCCATCTATTATCCTTTGTAGGGCTGGGTTTGTGGAAAGATATTGTGTAAATTTGGTTTTGTCATGGAATATCTTGGTTTTACCACCTATGGTAATTGAGAGCTTTGCTGGGTATAACAGCCTGGGCTGGCACTTGTTTTCTCTTAGGGTCTGTGTGAGATGTGTCCTGGATCTTTCATAATCTCTGGTAAGAAGTCTGCTGTAATTCTGATACGTCTGCCTTTGTATGTTACTTGACCTTTTTCCCTTATTGCTTTTAATATTCTTTCCTTGTTTTGTGCATTTGATGTTTTGACTATTATATGATGAGAGGAATTTCTTTTCTGGTCCAGTCTATTTTGAGTTCTGTAGGCTTCTTGAATGTTTATGTTCATCTCTTTCTTTAGGTTAGAAAAGTTTTCTTCTATAATTTTGTTGAAGATATTTACTGGCCCTTTAAGTTGAGAATCTTCACTCTCCCCTATACCTATTATCCTTAGATTTGGTCTTCTCATTGTGTCCTCAATTTCCTGGATGTTTTGTGTTAGGAGCTTATTGCATTTTTCATTTTCTTTGACTATTGTTTCAATGATTTCTATGGTATCTTCTGCACCTGAGATTCTCTCTTCTATCTCTTGTATTCTTTTGGTGATGCCTGCATCTATGACTCCTGACCTCTTTCCTGGGGTTTCTATCTCCACGGTTGTCTCCCTTTGTAATTTCTTTATTGTTTCTATTTCCACTTTTAGATCCTGGATGGTTTTGTTCATTTTGTTTGCCTGTTTCATTGTGTTTTCCTGTGTTTCCTCTTTAAGAGCTTCTAGCTGTTTACCTGTGTTCTCTTGTATTTCTTTAAGGGAGTTATTTATTTTCTTCTTAAAGTCTTCTATCATCATCATGGGAAGTGATTTTAAATCTGAGTCTTGTTTTTATGGTGTGTTGAGGTATCCAGGGCTTACTGTGTTGGGATTACTGGGTTCTGATGATGCCAATTTGCCTTGGTTTCTGTTCCTTATGTTCTTGCCCTTGCCTTTCACCATCTTGTTATCTCTGGTGTTAGCTGGTCTTGCTTTCTCTGACTGTGGCTTGTCCCTCTTGCAAGCCTTTGTGTCAGTACTCCTTGGAGACCAGCGCTCTCTGAGAGGAATTTGGGTTTGGAGAGCTTCGGTACAGGTGCAGCTCTGTGGTGCAGACAGAAACCTGAATGATCCTGTACTTAGCTGTTCCTTGGTTGTTGTCCTGATGGCTCTGGGAGGGTCCCTCTTGATCGAGGAATTTGAGCAGAAGTGGTGGTCTTCCTGTGCTCAAAGGTGTGTCAGCACTCCTGGGAGACCAGCTCTCTCCTCACACTATTTGAGTACGGAGCCCTGTGGCACAGGATCAGCACCCCATAGCAGAAGGAAACTGGAAAGCCACTCTTCAGTCCTTATATCCTAAGGGTTCTGGGTGGGTCCCTCTGAGCAGAGGTGCTGGCCTTACCCCCTATCACAGGCTTGGCCACACTCCTGGGAGGCTAGTTCTTTCCCTGCACCATTTGAGTATGGAACCACATGGCACAGGCCACCGGTGTAAACTGGAAGGCTCCTGTCCTAGGCTGCTTCTCCGTCCCTGTGTCCTGAGGGTTCCGGGCTGGTCCCACTGAATAGTGGTGCTAGTCTTAATCCCACTCACAGGCTTGTCTACACTCCTGGGATGCTAGCTTTCTTCTGGCGCTATTTGGCTATGGTGCCCTGTGGCACAGACTGAGGTTTCTGACTACAGATGGAAACTGGAAGGCTCCTGTCCTAGGCTGCTCCTCAGCCCCTTTGTCCTGAGGGTTCTGGGTGGGTCCCACTGAGCAGTGGAGCTTGTCTTACCTTCGCTTAGAGGCTTGCCCACACTCCTCGGAGGCTAGCTTTCTCCTGGAGCTATTTGGCTATGGAGCCCTGTGGCACAGGCTCAGGTTGCCGGCCACAGATGGAACCCATCTTTTTCTTCCCCAATAAAGACAACCAGGCTTTTCCAGTAAAAACAGTAAATATGCTAATGCTGGAAATCGGGTATCTCCAAAGGTTCCGGGGAAGAGATAATTAAATCTTCTGGTAACTAGTTCTGGTCAGCTGAAGCTGAAAGCTGTGGTAAACACCCTCTGTTTGTTTTTTTGTGTGGAAGACCTGACAGTTGGTGAAAGTAGTGTGCTGAAGTCTCCACTATTAATGTGTGGGATTTGATGTTTGATTTAAGCTTCAGCAATGTTTCTTTTACATATGTGGGTGTACATGTGTTTGGGGAATAGATGTTCAGAACTGAGACATTATCTTGGTAGATTTTTCATTTGATGAATATAAAGTGCCCTTCCCTGTCTCTTTTGATGAATTTTGTTTGAAAGTCTATTTTATGAGCTATTAGAATAACTGCCCCAGCTTGTTTCTTGGGTACATTTGATTGGAAAACTTTTTTCCAACCCTTTAGTCTGAGAAAATGGCTATCTTTGTTGCTGAGGTGTGTTTCTGGTATGCAGCAGAATGATGGATTCTGTTTTCATATCCATTCCGATAGTCTGTGTCTTTTTATTGGGGAATTGAGTCCATTGATGTTGAAAGATATTCGTTACCAGTGACTTTTATTTCTTGTTCTTTTTAATGTCATTGGTTTTAATGTGTGTGTGTGTGTGTGTGTGTGTGTGTGTGCGTGCACGTGTGCGCGTGCAGTCATGCTTCCTTTGTTTTTCTGATATGGAATTACTTACTTTCTGTATTTTCTTGGATGTAGTTATCTTCCTTGGGTTGAGTTTTCTTTCTAGTATTTTCTGTAGAACTGGATTTGTGGGTAGATATCATTTGTATTTAGATTTGTCTTGATATATCTTGTTTTCTCCATCTATGATGATTGAGAATTTTGCTGGGTATAGTAGTTTATGTTGGCATCTGTCTAGGCCCTTCTAGTTTTTAGTCTTTGTTGAGAAGTCGGGTGTAATTCTGATAGCTCTTCCTTTGACTGTTACCTAGCCTTTTACCCTTGCCGCTTTTAGTATTCTTTCCTTGTTCTGTTGATTTTGTGTTCTGATTATTATATGCTGGGCGGATTTTCTTTTTTGGTACAGTCTAGTTGGTGTTCTATATACTTCTTGTATTTTTATATGCATCTCTTTCTTGAGGTTGCAAATTTTTCTTCTATGATTTTGTTGAAAGTCTTTTCTGGGCCTTGGAGCTGGTACTCTTCATCTTCTTCTATTCCTATTATTTTTAGCTTAGGTATTTTCATGATATTCCAGATTTCCTGGATATTTTGTGTCAGGAATTTTTTAGAGTTAACATTTTCTTTGACTGATGTATCAATTTCTTCTATTATATTTTCTATGCCTGAGATTCTCTCTTCCATCTCTTGTATTTTGTTGGTGATACTTGCATCTGTTGTTCCTGTTCTTTTCCCTCAGTTTTCTATATCCTAGATTCCTCAGTTTGTGTTTTCTTTTTTGATTCTAGTTCTACTTTCAGGTCTTGCACAGTTTTATTTATTTCCTTCACCTGTTTAATTGTATTGTCCTATATATCTTTAAGGGATTTATTTGTTTCCTCTTTGAATACCTCTACCTATTTGATAGTATTTTCCTGTATTTCTTTAAGGGATTTATTAATTTCCCCTTTAAAGGCCTCTATCATCTTAGTGAGGTTGGAATTAAGGTAATTTTCTTGTGTTTTCTTTGTGTTAGGATATCCCGGGCTTGCTGCTATAGGATGCCTGTGCTCTGAAGGTATCGTATTACCCTAGCTTTTACTGATTGTGTTCTAAGGGTCTTTAGCCATCTGGGTAGCTTTGGTACCTAGATATTCCTGTTGTAGTAGATATTGGAAGGGGGTTAACCTTGATGGTCCTGGTGTGGCAAGCCTCTGATGGATATCATTGGGCTGTATGGTTCCAGATCTGCAGGTCTATATGGTTCCAGATCCATAGATCTGTATGGTCCAGGAGCTGCAGATCTGATGAAGGTGGGCAGAGAGGTGGTGGGAGGATGGAGGTCCACTCAGGTTATCAGGCTGCTAAAGGTAGCTTGGCTTGCTCCAGAGGACTCAGCAATCAGGGAAGGTATATGGGTGGAGAAAGGAAGTTTAGTTGTATGTTTCAGGATACACAGGTATGATGAATGTTGGTAGAGAGGTAGGGGGAGAATGGAGGTCCTCCTGGGCTAGCAGGCTGCTCAGGGAAGCTCAGCTTGCTCCAGAGATTTTCACTCTGTAGAACTTATAAAATGTA